>QRDG01000131.1:1452209-1484160 GCA_012064385.1 Puccinellia tenuiflora | reverse complement strand
TGTCATGTGTGTGAACTGCCAACGGCTGACACGTGTCCCATTGCCAAGTGCCGACCTTGCTGCAAATCGATCGAGTGTGCCGACATGTAGCCGAAAGAGATATGTAGATGCATGTGTGCAGGGGCGAAGCCAGAATAAGTGGCCGCCGGGGTCAGAACAGCTAGTAACACACACTTATAGCTATTTCTAATGGAGTCATTTTTATCTTATACACTATAGCTACAAGGGATTTGTTCTTAGGCATCGGTGTCACATGACACCGGTGATTACACTGTAGCTCCGCCCCTGCATGTGTGTATGATGGCATCAGGTTAATTAACAGGTGTATACTTAATCTGAACAGAGACAAAGAGAGTGAAGGCATGTGCAGTGATTTGTCGATTCTAACTACCATGCATCTGGTCTGGCTAGCAACAAAGCATGAGCCTTGGATACGGCGGACGGGTACAAACTAAGGTTCAAACAACACTCGTACACCTCAATCAGATCAAGTGCACGGAATAATTAGCAGCAGCTGAATTGTCGTTTGGATGGATGTTTCTGCGGGATAATAAGACAATGTAGCCGGCAAGATTATCTAGGTGATGTTCATGTCAAGAGAGGAGATAAAGTGGCCACTTGTCTACTTGTCCAGCCTACGAAAACTTTTTTTTTTTGCGAAACACAGTACAACACAGTCGCTCACATACACACGCATACACTCATCCCTATGAACGCACACACGCACACCCTACCCCTATGAGCACCTCCGAAATACTGAGCCGGCGGGTCAGGTCTTGAGATTGACGAAGTCACCACGGACGCCTCACTATCGACGGGAACGTCGCCTCACACTGAAGAATATTCCGCCAAATATGAGAAACACCAGTGTCAAACCTGGGGTTTGAACTCTGGTGGGCTGGGGGTACAACCACCCACCTAACCATCCAACCAAGGGTTGGTTCTCTCCAGCCTACCAAAAACTTTGCAACACGTGCACAACCACCGATTGATGATGTTCATGCGCGTAGATTCTACCCAAGGATACAGTAGCGGCCGGATCTAATCAAGTTCACCACCAGTTCTTGTATGCATAAACGACCTGTTGGGGTTATGCCGAACAGGTATCCTCGTAGAGGAGACTAAAAGTGAGCATACCAGGGTGGCCCATAGTGGTGGTAAGACGAATCCGGCTTAACCGGACGGCCCAGTATGATGAAGCGCAGGAGGCCCATCCGGCTAAGAGAAGGTTCCAGAAGCCAGCCTGCATTGCGGAAGACTTAGCCCACAAGGCAGGGCCCAAGCCGGATTGGAGTAGAACTCTATACTTAGTCGGTTAGGTTTCCTCCTGTAAGCCCTAGGTCCAGACGCCTTTATAAGCCGGCCTACGGGACGCCTTAGGGCACGCTCTCGATACTAATCCATTGTAACTTGGCGATATTGCCTTATAGTGAATTATAGCAGCACGTAGGGTTTCGCCACCGTTGCGAGATCCGAAACTGGGTAAACCCTTTGTCACCCCGTTGCCGGAACACCCCACGTCTCCAAAACCCCTCTCTCTACCTAGCTCGATGGCACCCCTGCCGCGGCTAGATTCGACAATACCACGACAGTTGGCGCCCACCGTGGGGCAGGAGATGTCCGGGGTTTCGATCCGTCCAGGAGCCACAGGCGGAGTCGGCGACACCATCGCGGTCGGCATGGTGAGCTACTTCGACGAGACAGGAGCTGGCCACGTCTTCAACGATGGCTTCTGGACGCCGGCAAAGGAGGATCCAGCCGGCTGGTCCACGGTCTCCATCGGCGGTTTCGACATCTTCGTCGGCTTCACCGCCCAGGCCTTGGATGATCTCGGCTTCACCTCGAGCTTGCCCACCACCCACCCAAGCAACCTCGACGAGGAATCGGATCTGGACTCTGACGAGATCGCCGATCTGGATCTGGCTTTCGACGCTGACGACGAAGATTCTGAAGACGACGCAAGTTCCAACATGGCGGCACCGGACTTCCACTTCGTCGGCGTCTTAGGAGAATCCGGCTCTCACGAGTCGATGACAGAGCATGAGTCTATCCTCCCTGCTCTGTAGGCCGGGGTTGATTCAGAAGCCGGATCAGGGGACACCGCCCATATGGAGCAGGACCTCGAATCTGAAGGAGAATCCGATGATTTTAGTCGGAAAGTTGCATCCTGTTTAGGACGCCCTGCCGAGGTCTTGATGGGTGACGTCTCTGATCCTAAAGACGACCCCAACACCTCGAAAGCCGCCAATGGCGAAGAAAAAACTCCACAAGCCGGAAATCTCAAGGTGGATTTCGTGCCACCACTGGCTCCATTGAAGGGGACAGGTAGAGTGCCGGCTGAAGGAGACGACATTAACGTTACGACCGGCGAGGCAGCAGAGAAGGAGCACGAAGAAAGGATGGCGAGGTACAAGCAGCTGCTAACGCCACTCCCTCCGAACGCATCGCTGGACGACATTGAGAAGCGCCGCGCCCTGCTAGAGGAGCAAGCAGCCCAGATAGTAGAGCGTGAGGTTGAGCTTACAAACAAGGAAACGGAGTTCATCCGAAAGCAGAGAGAAAAGGGGGCTGACGATGTTTTCCGTCCGGCTCGTGACAAGAATCTGCACAAGAGGTTGGATTTCCGCAGCAAGTGGGAAGCCGACCATGTTGATTCAGTCTGGAGGAGTACCACCACCGACGTGACCCAGTGACAAACCTGTGTTAATTCAATACCCCAGCCAAAAACATGGAGGCTGCCAGGAGGTCATGTTCAACAAATCGTTGGATCGTGACACTCGGCTTAAGTATTCGGCTTATCTTCTGGAGGTCGCACAACAGTAGCAAAACGACTCGCAAGTCAAGACGGGAAGGCTTGTCAACGATTCTCGCCTCTACAAGTCGACTGCCAACAAGCCAATGGCTGCTGCCCCTACAGACCCAGACGATGACCCGGCCGGCTCAAGTAGCCACAACAAGGGCGGTGACAAAGACCCAAAGGACAAGCACCCTAGGGGTGCGGAATCCCGGACTGGTTCTTCACGCCATCGAGAGGCCGGCCGGGAAAGACATCGGAGCCGAGAACAAAAGGAGGACCCTCGCAAGGAAAAGGCGGCGCCACCCCGTCAGGATCGACGACGTGAGGGGGAAAATCAATCCCGAAGGGAGGGTAACAGAGATCATATGCCACCTCCACCACCGCCTCCACCGCGCAAAGAGGGAGATAACCCTTCCAAGTACATACCCCCTCCACGACGGCAAAGGACTCCAAGCCCTCCATGTAACGCGAGTCGGGCAAGCCAAAACCGTCACAGGGAAGAATCAAGGCAAGAAAAGTCGGTTGGAAAACCGCCATCAGCCAATGATGTTCGAAGGCTAATCGAGGAGAGGAAGTCGGTTGCCGACCTTGCTGCAAATCGATCGAGTGTGCCGACATGTAGCCGAAAGAGATATGTAGATGCATGTGTGTATGATGGCATCAGGTTAATTAACAGGTGTATACTTAATCTGAACAGAGACAAAGAGAGTGAAGGCATGTGCAGTGATTTGTCGATTCTAACTACCATGCATCTGGTCTGGCTAGCAACAAAGCATGAGCCTTGGATACGGCGGACGGGTACAAACTAAGGTTCAAAGAACACTTGTACACCTCAATCAGATCAAGTGCACGGAATAATTAGCAGCAGCTGAATTGTCGTTTGGATGGATGTTTCTGCGGGATAATAAGACAATGTAGCCGGCAAGATTATCTAGGTGATGTTCATGTCAAGAGAGGAGATAAAGTGGCCACTTGTCTACTTGTCCAGCCTACCAAAACTTTGCAACACGTGCACAAACCACCGATTGATGATGTTCATGCGCGGCGTAGATTCTGCCCAGGGATACAGTAGCGCCCGGATCTAATCAAGTTTACCACCAGTTCTTGTATGCATAAACGGCCAAGATGACTCACGGATTAAGTAATTCGTATGTTGATGGAGTGCTTACATTATGTTCCAAATAAAAAAATCTTACATCATTTTATTTTCTCTGGACGCTCGCCAGCTAGGCACAAGGCACCCAACATGGTCTCGACTCATCTCTCCACCTATCGAACCACCTTCACCCCCGCTCCATTTCATCGCTGCCTCTCCACCCACGGTCCTCGAGCCGCCGCTCCCACCTAAGTTTTTGATTCCTATTGGCCGCGGGCGGGTCATATGCGATGGATCGGGCAGGTTCATACCGCACCACCCACTAGTGAAAAACATGGCTTTCATCCTGGGCCCAAAAGGCCTTTAGTTCCGGTTGCGCAACCGGAACTACGCAATCGGGACTAAAGGCCCCACCCTTTAGTTCCGGTTGTGTTACGAACCGGGATTAAAGAGACTAACCCACCTTACATATTAGCATTTAGTATTTGTGATTCTCCATCAGTAAAATACACGCACAAGCTCGATGAGGGGATCCAGTGATAAAAGGAAACAAATGAGCACCTTAGCTCGTCAACACAGGATAGGATTCTAGCAAACGAAACATGAGCCTTGGATCCGGATACGGCGGCCGGGTACAAACTAAGGTTCAAACAACACTCGTATACCTCAATGAGGTGAAGTGCAAGAATAATTAACAGCAGATGAATTGTCGTTTGGATGGATGTTTCTGCAGGATAATAAGACAATGCAGCCGGCAAGATTATCTAGGTGATTTTCGTGTCAAGAGCGGACACAAAGTGACCACTTGTCTACTTGTCCATCCTACCAAGACTTTGCAAATTGTGTAACACGTGCACAACCACCCACTAAAAGGAAACAACTAATCACCGGCGTGGCGTTTTTTAGTTAACTGGCGAGAAACGCACATGCCGGTACTGTCATGCTAGTGCTATTTTGGATCACCGGCGAGTTCTCGTCCACGCCGGTAATAACCCATCCATCACTGACGGGGGCTTATACGCCGGTAATGTTCGTCGGATCACCGGCGTGTCCTTCTTTACGGACACGCCGGTGATTTGCATTTTCAGCAATCAGCTCTATTAATATATATAGCGAATGGCTGCATAATAAACGGTAATAATCAGCAAAATTTATAGAAAACAGAAGAATTCCAAGCAATAGCAGCGGCAGTGGATACGCCATTCAACAAACGTACATAAGTCAATTTACAAAGTAAACACATCCAAGTTGCAAGGAAATGAACTTGCAACTTGCAAACTACTCTCAACTTGCAAATTATTCTCAACTTGCAAACTACTCTCAACTTGCAAATTATTCTCAATTTGCAAACTACTCTCAACTTGCAAACTACTCTCAATGTCAATGAACTACCCATCAGTCTATAGATAGTTGATTACCAACAACACGTCCAAGTTGTCTATGTCACTGTTCCTCAGAGTGATGAGGATAGCTTGCCCAACCTCCAAATGACGGGGCGAATAGAACTCCCTCCATGCTTGAGAGTTGAAGACAATGCGGCTGTCACTGTCCGTGATGTACTGAATGGCGGTGACCCTTCCTGCCTCTCCATGTCGTACACCAAAAGTACCGCTCGCCTGAATGCCGGCGCTTTCCGCTATCACCCTAGGTAATTTCTGCAAGAACATAGCATGGATCACATGAAAGAACAAAACAACTATGTCACATATTCCCGCAACGATCATCTTATAAAACAACATACGTACCATGTTATTTCCGTTGATATTAGTGGTCGTCAGACGATGCACGAAAGGTAGTACGATGTAGCTATCTCGGGGGGAGGGGGGAGGGGGAGTCTCTGAAGAAGACACTCCGTCTCACGATCACTCAGATTGACTATTTGGGTGATGACGGCATGCTTCAATGGTTCGTCCTCCTTGTCACTCTCGCCATCCTCCTCACCACTCTCGCCATCCTCCTCATCACTCTCGTCCATACTCACCACATTCTTGGAATCATCATTGCCAAAATAGACAATGCTGATTCGAGGTTGTGGCCGGCCATATTAAAGTGAAGGGGATCACCAGCGCTCAGATTTTCCGTGGCGATGAGATCCGCCAAACGGTCCCCGTAGAAGCTTCTTTCTTTCCTCACTTTTATCGTGTATTTGGTCCCGTGAACATCAAAATTCACGATGTTACCGACCAGCTCGTTAAACTACAACCATATATTGCACGTTACAACCTATGAAACGAAAAAAATCATATTAGGTACATAGTAACAAGATGTATGAAAAAATGTATTAACAAAAATAGATTGTCCATACCAGTAAACTTGTCTGACCCTCCGGCATCTCAACAAGGAAACGTGATTCGGTGCACAGACCATTGCTACACACGGAGTAGCATATTCGACACGTCATATCCTATTACATTGCAAAGTTTTATGTCTAAACACTTACATTGAAACTAACATACATTGAAACTAACATACAACTATCTAAAACATCTAAATATAAAAACAAATGCGATTAAATCGCAAATAAGGTAACAACTGATCCAACTGCATAATGATACCAAGTCTTTTTATCAATGGCATATTTTCTAATCTTCATACGCATCGCATCCATCTTGATCTTGTGATCATGGACGATATTGGCAACATCCAACTCCAATCTCATCTTCTCTTTTTCAGTTCTTTTCAACTTTTCTTTCAAATCATGGTTATCGTTTTCAGCTATATTTAACTTCTCAACATATAGTTGCAAGTCGATAGGAATTTCCGGTTCACATATGTCCTAAATAAAAATATCTATGTCAAGTTGGTCGGCATAATTTTATCATAAACACGAAATGAAACAAAGAGTTGTAAGATGTAATATACCATATCGGAATCATAGGTTATACGACGGCCGACGGGAACGGATACTAAAACCATGACACTATACATGTATATAACAAACAATCAAAACCATGGCACTATACATGTATATAACAAACAATCACAATTCACCCATCTAATTTATAATCTAGACTAATCTACATCTAAGAAATGGAGATGGCCGGAGCACTCACCGGTGACGCGAGGCAGGGAACATCAAGGCGGGGCAAGGACGACGGATGGCGGGGACGGCGAGGCAGGGGAACGGGTCGACGGCTGGGACGGCGAGGACGGCGACCGGCGAGGCAGGGGAATGGATCGACGGCGGGGACGGATGGACGGCGGGGACGGCGAGCGGCGCGGGGAGGGAGAGAGTGACGCTGCGGCGGTGCGATCCGGGGAGAGTGGTTCGAGTGATAGCGAAGCGGGGTGGGAGTGGATAAGAATAGGGGCCGTTTTTTTAACTGAAGCGGTTACTTAAAAATAGTGCACGCACGCCACTAACTGCACGAACATTACTGGCGTGGGTCTTGCGCACCACGCCGGTACTAGTTTTCGCCGCGGTAGGGTTTTTGGGCCCACATATCACCGGCGTGCGTCCGAGCTTTACACGCCAGTGAAATGCGACATACCACTGGCGGGGGGACTTTCCCACGCCGGTGATTAGTTGCGGAATTCGGTCCCAACTTATCACCGGCGTGGGTTTTGCATGACCCGCCGGTGATTACCTGCCAGCTATAAGCAGTTTCCTTGTAGTGTCCGATTAACCGATAGATGATGTTCATGCGGGGCGCAAGGATTTTTTTCAATAAAGGATATTTTCATTACTTAAGAAATTTAAGCATTACACCTGACCTCTGCATAACTGGATACACCACTACCACAGAAAGGGCTATCAGTGGCGCACCAAATTGCAATTCTGTGGCGCACCCCAGGTTTGCTGGGTGCGCCACAGAATTCTCGCCACAAAAATATTTTCTGTGGCGCAGCTGGCTTGGTGCGCCACAGAATTCTCACATTTCTGTGGCGCACCAGGCTAGGTGCGCCACAGAATTCACATTTCTGTGGCGCACCCACCCACCGTGCGCCACAGAATTTTTTTGAATTTCAAAAAAAAAGGCGGCCAGATCTAGATCTGGATCTGGCCAGATCTAGATCTGGTCGCCGGAATTTCGTTTCGTTTCGTTTTTTTGGAGGTCGTAGATGGGTGGAGGAGGGAGTCGCCGGAGGTTGGTGGAGGATGGTGGTCGCCGGAGTTCGCCGGAGTTCGCCGGAGGTGGAGGAGGAGGTTGCCGGAGTGGAGGAGGAGGAGGAGGTCACCGGAGTGGAGGAGGAGGAGGTCGCCGGAGTGGAGGAGGAGGTTGCCGGAGTGGTGGAGGAGGTCGCCGGGGTGGAGGAGGAGGTCACCGGAGGTTGAGGTCGCCGGGGTTGTGGAGGTGGTCGCCGGAGTTGTGGAGGTCGCCGGAGTTGTGGAGGAGGTCGCCGGAGGTGGAGGTGGAGGTGGAGGTGGAGGTGGAGGTGGAGGAGGAGGAGGAGTAGAGAAGATGTGGAGGAGAGGAGAAGAGATGGAGGAGGGAGGAGAAGGGGAGAGAAAGGAGAAAGGAAGAGGAGAAGTGGAGGGAGAAGTGGAGGGAAAAGTGGAGGAGAGAAGGAGAAAAGGGAAAAGAGAGGGAGAAGGGGGCTGGCGGGATTCAAATTTTGAATCCCGCCCAAAAATTCTGTGGCGCACCAATGCCAAGGATGCGCCACAGAATTATTGGGCGGGATTCAAAATTTCGAATCCCGCCCAATAATTCTGTGGCGCATCCTTGGCATTGGTGCGCCACAGAATTTTTTCCCCTTTTTTTGATTTTTTTATTTTGCTGGGAAAATTCTTCTGTTGGCCATAACTTTCTTTTGGTTTGGAATTTGAGGATTCTGTGAATTGCTGACCGGGTAAATCCCGGTGGGATCGAATCCGAAATTTTCTCTAGTTTTTTTTTGAGGTATTATTCGCATTTTTTCGACGTCGTATGCAAAAGTTATGCCCGTTTTAATATTTTTTCACCTACTTTTGGAAAAAAAGTCAAAATGTGTATTTCAAATTTTTCCTAACAAATAGACCCTAAACCTTCCATATATCTGAAAGGATTTTATTTTTTGAATTTTTTATCATTTTATTTCACTAGGTGCAAAACTGAAAAGGCGATCCACGGGGGGGGGGGGGGGGGGGGGGGGTGAAAAAATGCTGCAGAATTCTGTGGCGCATGGAACCACATGCGCCACAGAAATGTCACTTTCTGTGGCGCATGTGGACCCATGCGCCACAAAATTCTGCAGCATTTTTTCATTGGTGTCAGGCCCACCATATTTCTGTGGCGCATGGGGCCAGATGCGCCACAGAATGTCCACTTTCTGTGGCGCATCCAACACCATGCGCCACAGAATTTACCCATATGGACTCCGGCCTCAATGATTACTCATGGGACCCACCAAAATTCTGTGGCGCATGTGGTTCCATGCGCCACAGAAACTCGACATTCTGTGGCGCATGTGGTTCCATGCGCCACAGAAAGTGGACATTCTGTGGCGCATGGGCAAAGGATGCGCCACAGAATGTTCAAATTTCTGTGGCGCATCGACAGCCATGCGCCACAGAATTATTTTTTGTGGCGCATAAATTAAGGGTGCGCCACAGATAGGCAACCTCCCTATAATGCTTTTCCTGGTAGTGCACACAGCCAAAACAAGTTCCGAGCTGCCGCTCCCACCCAAGTTTTTTTACCCCTATTGGTCACGGGCGAGGTCAGGTACAATGGATTGGGCAGGTTCATACCGCACCGCCACCATGTGGACACTGTATTGAGCACATCCTTCTCGCTGGCCATAGGTCATCACTGTCATATGTGTCCACCTCGGACTCGCCGTACCCAAGATGTTCGTTCATTTGACAACAAGGTTATACTCCCTCCGTTCCATATTACTTGACTTCCAAATGGATGTATCTAGACACAAAATGAATCTAGGGACATCCATTTAGGAGTCAAGTAATATGGAACGGAGGGAGTACGTATTACCTAGCCGATGACATCTATATATATATTCGTTGGGAGACATTTGTGAAGAAAATTCCAAAGGTAACAAATGATCTATCTTTGTAGAATAATAAGAGGGTTGCAGGAAGGATGTAGAGCGGGCGTTTGGTGTGCTAGAATTTTTTTGGGCTATTGTTCACCACCCTGTTAGAACATGGTCGATAGATCAAATGTGGGAGGTTATGACTGTGTTTGTCATCATGCACAACTTAAACATGAAGAGTGTATGTGACAATCGAGTGTTTTAAGGAGTAGGATTTCATCCGCCTCTTGTGTATCCAAATCATGCATTGGTTGAGTTCGTAGACTTTCTCGTCGTGCATCAGAAAATTCGATGACAAAGGTAGGTTTTCTTTGGCAACTACAAGATAATCTAGTTGAGAACAGGTGGGTACTTAATGGAAACTAATAGTTTAATTGTCATGTGTTGTGATGAGTTGAACTATATGTTTTTCTATAACTTTCCGAATTTTAACTTCAATTTAGCTTGAATTATTTATGAACTATATTATTTATGTTTCGATTATTTCTAATTAACTTGTGGGTTAAAATTTACCATGCTATAGAGTTATTTCGTCTTATGAAAATACAAAGAAATAGAGAAATACAACCAAGGAGGAGATCGTGTTCTCTGTGTCCGTACACCCCCAAAACGGACATAATGTACGGGCGACCGGACATAATAACGAGGCTCGATTGGAGATGCGTCGCCGAGTTCTCTACATCCCCAACAAAATCATAGAACACCGAGTTGGCAGACCTGACTTAGAGGGTGGGAGTGGATATGCTTGCGTTGGGCGCGAGTGGTAGAAAAAGGCGGTTAGACTGATGAGGCAGGCGGTTCGTCGAGGACGATGGCGATGGATCCATCTACCTTAACTTAGACAACACAGATAGTGTAGATTTCAGCAGTTGCCGTTCCTTTTTGTTTAGAGTATGAGAATTAACCGCTGAGGAATTCTCATGCGGTGGACCGTGTCCAATGTTATTTTGTCTATAGATTTGATCAAACTTAAAAATGTTGACTTAGGAGAAAGCTAGAACTTCAACTAATTTAGAATGAAAACATGCATATCAAAATAAGATCGTACTAGTTGAATTTTGGCGTGGCGTCACGCCACGCCCTTTGTGATTTTTTTGTGCAATATATATATATTTTTGATAATCAAAATGCTGGCTAATTGGAGTGTTGAAACAATTGTTTGTTTTCTTATGAATAGGTAGCATTTTTGTGTGTGTGCATTTCTGATATATTGTGTATAATATTCGAATGTTTGAAGGTTTGAAGTGCTCAAACATGTTTGTATTTCGACGTCAATATTTAATTAAAATCAGAACAATCCATTTGAATTTGATTCTACATTTGGGGAAAGTTTGTTCGTGTGGTGTCTAAATGTTGGCCGAAGTGAAATGTTGAAATAAATTTGGTATTTGTTATGAGTATACTGCAGTTATTTTTGGTGAGCATTTTGGTTTTATTTTATGGAATATCGGAATATTCGCTCAAATGTTGGATAAATTGCATCTTGCAAATATGTTTTATATTTTGTTATTGTAAAGTGGAAATGTACTTGTAGTTTTTAGGTAAATGACACCATTATTAAGTGAGATGTGAAGCATTTCGAGAATTGAAAAAAATGGATTCATTATCATTTGTGTAAGAATTTGGAACATTGCATAAACAATACTTTCTTTTTGATTTTTTTATTGTTTAAACAAAAATCAGAATATTTCATATTTTGTTTATCTTTTGTAGATAGTAAAAAAAAATTGTTGAAATTAAATAGAAACATATCTTATATTCCATCATTTAGTAGACCTCATCCGGGACGGTGTGATTTGAAATGTTAAAATTCGTTGTTATTTGTCGTCCGGAGTAACTCCATTTTTTTAGCGAATTTAAATGTTCAAGTGTGTTTGTAGTTTGGCATAGATATTTAATTAATCTACTTAATTAGGAGAAATACACTATATAAGTATTTTTTAAATTCAAATCCATTTTTTTAGAAGGAATGCATTCAGGTTCTGTCGAAATGTTTGGCAAGTTGAGATGTTGAAAAATGTTTGTATATTGTCGCAAGTAGGTAGCATATATTTTTTGGTCATTTCGATATTTTTTCATATTTTTTATGGCTATTTTTTGAACTAATGATTGTGTGATTTTTTTCCCGGGAATTAATTAATCTATAATTTGAAGAACCGCATCTGAATTTCATATGTTAAGAAAGGTAATTTTGGTTATTTCCAAAATATTTTCCAAATTGAATATTCAAACTGAATCCATAATTAGAGGGCATGTACTGTGTGAGCATTTGTTAAATCCAGCTCCACATACTTAGGGTAAGTTCGTTTGGATTTTTTGCAAATGTTCACCGGTTCAAAATTATCGAACTTTTTTTTGTCCACAAATTATGTTTGCATTTTAACATAAATAGTTGGCAGTTATTTTTCATGAACATGTTTGTATATTTTGAAGTATCTAATTATTTGAAGCATATTCTAATATTCGAACATGTCTTTCCTTGTTCCCATTCACATTTAGTTTAAGTCCTTAATGCATAGAAATGCACATTTGTTCAGCTGGATTTCATATTAGGCAATATTCTTTTGCATTACATCCAATTATTTATGAATTTGAAATGTTCATTTTGAGGCCTTTTTCACGACGCGCCTTTGTTAGTTTTAAAAAATTTAGTGGCGATATGTTGTTGTAATATTTCGTGAACAATGCTTTATTAAAGTATTGCAGATGTCCAAAGCGTGTTAAAGGAATGGTTTAGAATTGAGAAGATTAAGTAACAAAATAACTTACATGTGGGAGGAAAAAAACTTCTTATTTTCTCTGCATGTTCGTATTAAAATGTGCATTATTGTAAACAAACAGCATTCGGTGAATTAATTTAATTTCATATGTTGGAATGGTTAGGTATCTTTGTAATTTGTCATAAATATCGAAATATTTAGTTTAATTCCACATTAGGTGGACGTTTATTAAATTCAATTCATAATTTGAGGGAACATATGTGGACGTTTATTAAATTCAATTCATAATTTGAGGAAACATATTTCAAGATTTCAGTTCGCCAAATATTTGGTGAAAATATCATTGTCCAAAATTTAAAATGTGAGGATTCTATATTGATAAAGGTTAGTTCCGTCGATGTAGCATGAAAGGGACCAAATAACCTTTTTGCGAAGGCAAAAAATTTAAAGGTATGCTGCAAAATTTGTCCAAAGAGCATTCATGGACCTCCGTTGATGGTCTGTAGTCCTACATGTTATCAGTTTATGACATAGAGCATAATAAAATAGAGTAGAAGTTACAGGGAAAAAGGGCAGTAAGTTACCTAAAAGGTTTTACAACACAGAAAATCATTTCAACTATCTACCCAATATTAAATCAAGAAGGATTGCATAGAACTGCAAATTTGAGATCACTGTCACTTTAAATCCAATCCAGCCACAATGTACGTTCAGACCAAGTAGCTTATTTCAGTTGCTCGAGGACAACATGACTTCTAAGCTGTGGTTAATCACCGCAATCCTGTGTTGATGTCATCATTTTTATCGGTCAATGTTGTCGCTGCCATCTCAAAGAAACTCGATCAGAATTGACCACACAAAATTGAACATGTATACAATTGCCTTGAAATTATTCGTAAATATATTCTGTTATCCCACCTATAAGTACTTCGTAAATATATTCTATTTTCCATGGTTGAAGCAAAACAACAGTATATAATGAAACTAAAAGACAGATCTGGTTAAGACCATAGGGATACATGTGACTATTATCTAGTGTAATAATTATTTTCTTATCACAATCAGACATCAGAAGCATATTCCAAAAGCAAGTGTCCAGTAAGCTAGTTTTTAGTTTGCATAGCAATGCAGGAACGGTAAAACTGAATCACTGAACATAGTATATGGTTATAATCACAGTATAGTGTACATTAAAAAGGAAATAACAGTCATGTATAAATAATTCATGATTGTTGAAGGCATGGCTAAAATTACAAAAAGAAACAGATCCTTTGTAATCTAGAAGCATATCGACATAAATAATGACTGAAAATCTAACTTTTGCATCGCTTGGATTATCATTTCGCACTGTTAGTTGAGTAGTATGTGTAATTCTCATTTTTTTTTTTGCAGCATTAGTAGTAGAGGTAATTCAACAAAGATGGAAATAAATTTAATGGAGACAGATTCAGTAGAGTGGAACATTAGCAAGCCAAATTTCCAGCATACACAACATCAGACTGAGAAACTTGTGAAGTAGAGAAATCCTCAATAACAAATCTGCATTCACATCTATACAATCATCACCGGTTACCGACATATATCTTTTCATTATTTGTATCCATACTAAGCCATCAGTGATTCGTGTGCTGAATTGTAAGTAGTAAGAAGCCATGGTTTTCCCTAGTATGTAGACTGAAGAAGCTATTGTATTTATGTTCTTTGTATAGAAAATTGTTTGATATCTTAATTCGTATAAAATCGATTCATATTTTTTTTAAACGTAAAGAGCAATGTAAAACCCACATCAAACTGTAGTAAATAATGTGAGGATTGGAAGAACGGTGCAATGTTCTCGACGACATCACTTGAATCAACATACACAATAATTTGCTTAGGATGTCCTTTATTTGCTATCTTTCTCGAGGGCAGTAAGTGCCAACATTAGCAAACTCTATTAAAATCATCAATCAATCAGCTCAGCTTCTTTCCAACAGAGGTGCCGTTTTAGCTTGTTTTTTTATAAATGTCTCAGTAGAGTGTGCTCATTTTTTATATAACCAGGACACTTGAGAAAAGGGGGAAAAGTCAAGGTGCCATCTACGATGTCACAGATTGGATTATAGTATAGTGCATCCACGATTATGGAATAATATCATATGTGGTGCTTCACCTTACTACACTATAGGAGGCAAAATTTGTTAGATGACAAAAGTGTCTTATAAGCTATAGCACAAAACACACAGAAAATGCAGAACTCTGAATAAAGTAGTAATAAAATCATATGAGTGTCTCAATTGAATTAAGGGAATTTGGCTCCTGAGTCAGCTTGCTACTACACTTTAGAAGGTAATTCTTGCTTGAGATCAACGGTACTAATTATGGTGCTGAGAAGAAGACGCTGACCAATATGGCAATGTTATGGTGGATGGCTACATGAATCTGGCATAATCTGCGATAAATGTTGAGACAAATGATATGCAAGTCCACAGATGAGCATAAAGATAATAAGGCAGCAGTGCAAACAGGCAAGCACACTGTATGTCAGGTCTCGCAGCAAGATAGTCAAACAGATATACCTGTAGAATAAGCTTTTCTTTTTTCTACTTGCTGCTGATTTTCTTTCTTAAATAGGTATCAAGTAATTACATTATCATGTCTGCTCCTTATATGAAGCAAGTCTAATTCTCTCCTTCCTTTTTAATCTGTTTACATGTGTTAAGAGTTCTCCTAAAAGATATAAAGTTACTTGCAGCTTTACAGATCGGTTTCTCAATATCTGTGTGATAGCTAAAAATATTAAGGCAAGTAGCTGTAAATGGTTTAATTGCTGCTACAATAAACACCAGCACACTCTCTTTGTTCACTGACCCTTCATACTTGATATTGAAATGTAATTTTCCATTGTCTTCCCTACTGGCTATTTTAGGAGCAGAAGCATTCAACGTTGCAAAAGCCAAGGAAGAGAAAGAACGTGAGTACCTCATCATTGACAATAGCTGGTGCACACAACATCTCCGGTAGTTTGTCCGGCTGCTGCCCAGGCATATCAACCACAACCTGTACAGAAAAAACGAACATGCACCAAATTACACAATGAAAAAAGTGAGCATTGCCAAGAACGTGAAGAAAAGGACATGAAGGCAGCAAATCACCAAGCAATGTGTGTCACTGTTCCGCTGCTGCACCTCTATATTAAACCAGACAGTCGGAGATAGTACTCCTCTCCACAACGAAGCTGCACGGCCTAGAGGCAATGCTCTCCATGTCTCAGATTTAACTGCGCTCTCTTCCTCTTCAGCTGCTGCCACTTGACGAAGAATGCTAACAACAATTCGAGCTGCCTCACAAGTCATCCCAGCATATTAGACAAAAAAATCACCTATTTTGGTACTTATTGGTAGGAGGTTGCTCCTGACCGACTTCCTAGATGCAGCCGTACATGGGAGGAGTCGAGGAGAGCTTGAGCCTGGCCGGAGAGGAAGCGCTCGAAAAAAATCATGCAGCAGTCCATCTGCAGGAGCCACCAATTGCACGAATCAGAATCATCGAGAGACCTGTGCAATCTTATGTTGAAAAGATGTAAAAAGATTATTTACTTGCTGGCTGTGTAGAGAGAAAATTTCAGCACTGATAAGCTTTGCAGAAGCAGCTCTACAACACCAGTAATTCCTAAAGCGATTCCCACTGACGATGCAGTGAGGAACTAAGCTACTGTGAAGGTAGAAGTGCATATGCTGAATCGGAACTAAATCTCCATATTGCTGAATCGAAAATTGGGAGATGTACAACAGGAAAAGAAGGAGAGAAATAAAGGATGGTCCTTCCATCGTGGTGGAGGTCTCGCTGCTGGTCGGGCTCCCGGGGTGGTAGGGTAGGTCGAGGCCCTTTGTCGCTGGGCGTCGTCGTCCACGGCCAGCTCTAGCCACTCCACTCCGCGGTCGGCGGCACGGGCAGAGGAGTAGCGACCTCCCTTGCGCGCTACTGGTGGTTGCAGAGCCCTCCGTGGCTCGCGTTGGCGCCATCGCGTCCTGGAGGCCGTCGTGAGCAGATGAGTAGCGACCTGGCTACTGGTGGTTGCTGGCGGGCGGAAGCGCAAGATGCGACGTCGGCCACCAACAGTGGGGGATGGCGGAGGCGAGCCACCACCGGCGCCGGCGAGCGGCGGAGAAAAAGGGGATCGAGCCCGCGGCCATGGGAAACATAGAAAGGAAGGAAGCAAGAGGATGATGAGCAACTGACCGCGAAGTTGTCGCTATCGCCAGGAGGTTGTCGTCGCCGCGGAGGTCCAGGAGGTCGGCAAGCTCACCAGGAGCACAAGGAGGTGACGGCGGCGAGAAGGGCAGGCGCAGGAGGTGCTTGGCCAGATGGAGGGTAGGGACGCAGGGATGGGGGCGGCCGGGCGAGACAGAGAAGCTCGCCGTCTTGGGTTACGCACGGCTGCATCAGGCGAGGAGGAACGAATCGCCGGGGTAGGAATGGAGAGGACTGCGAGGCGCGTCGTTCGCGCCATAGCACGACAGTGGAGGTGGCCGGACCTCGCCGGATTAATGGGGCGACGGCGGCGGCAACCAGAGGCGCGGGAGTGAGAGGAAGAGAGCACGGGGAGGAGTTGTGTGGTAGTTTTAGGGTGATTTTACACGGATGCCTTCGAAGTTTTCGGGAATTGTGTTCAGGTCCCTGTATGCGGGAAAACGTGGACTGCGGGTTTGATTTATGGTTTTTGGCGATTTCGTCTATCTTTAAATATATAGATCGTATTCCTCTTGCGACGTAAGAGATGGTTATTTTACGGCATGGGTTGATACTACCACACCATGGTGGTACGTTAGTTCAAATTGGCCTCATAATTTTGTAGAAGACTCATTTTTTCTACTCAAAACGTTCACATCAAGGTCATACGAACCACAAGAATTTACACCTGGTCTCAGAAGACCCAAAATACGGAAAGTAGTAGTGGCTCCCGAGCTCTAGTGCTCCTGTTAGGTAAAAAAAAAAATCAAAAACCGTATTTATGTGTTTTAAAAAAATGTGAAAAAAAAATCAGGATGTGGCCAATAATGTATCCCACAAACCAGTAAAATATCAGTTTCAAATCCTTAATATTATGAGCTACAAAAAAAATTGACAAATCTGATAAAATTTGGTGATTTGAAAATATGCGTACTCAGATCTAAACTTTTGTCATTTTTGTGTAGAACGGTATACAAAGTATTTGAAGTTGATTTTTTGCAGGTTTGTGAGATACACCATTAGCTACGTCTTTGATTTTTTTCACATTTTTTGAGAACTCGTAAATATGATTTTCGAAATTTTTTAAACATCAGGATCACTGGTGCGCGGGAGCACGAAATCTCCGCTCCCCGAAATAAGACTAGTTTCAGTTAACACAGCCGTAACCGGCTAATTTTATAACTCATTTACAGGTTCTCCTAAACTCCTAGTAAGCCCTAGTTGAGTAGGACTAGCCTGTTTTCTGAACCCGAATGACATGTTTCAGTTCACTTGTAGACTCGAGAGATTGGGGAGTACGTTGATCCCGTTCGATTTATATGTTCAGTCTTGTACTTATGAATCGACCTGAAGCCTTGGTGGCCTCGAGAATTTCGTCAACATAAACGCTGACTAGATAGAACGCTGGATTATCAGTGATTAATTAGCGAGGGCGTCAGAAGACTCACTATATATGTCACGTACGGGAATTAGCGGCATTTTGCTGCAGGCACATTCCTATTTCGCCGCTAATAGGTTGTAGGTTTAACGGCACAATGGTGGGGCTCATGAGCTAGCTAAGCATAGTTTTTGTAATAGGAGTTCTGAGAGTTGGATTAACGAACCTCCGGGTTGGTTGATCAATAAGTTGGTCCATGATGTAACTGTGAATGTTTGAGGCAGCATGTTCCATACGCACTCTTTTACTTACCAGGATACCTAAGGGGACTGAAAGGTTTTTAACGAGTCGGACTGCTAGCTTAATATATTTTATATTCAAAAAAAAAGTTTAACGGCACAATGATTCGCGAATTACTGACTAATGATTCGCGAATTACTAATTGGCGGGGCTGGCGGGGTTGGCGGCGGTCGAACTACTCCACCACGAGCGGAACATACAGGCGGAGGTACTGGGGGCGCGGGCGGCGGTAGACCAGTGCGACACGGGGACGAACACCTTACCGGCGGTCGTGTCCCGATGCCCAAAATCTCGTTTCCACACTTTGATGGGGATCAACCAAAGATCTGGCGAGATAAGTGCATCGATTATTTCACTGTTTTCAATATCTCACCGGGGCTCTGTGGATTACCCCGGCTACTTTGCACATGGAAGGAAATGCAGCACTATGGCTGCAACAATACAAGCTGCAGCACCCCGTTCTTGCTTGGGGTACTCTTATGGATGATATTGAGGCAAAGTTTGGCGCCACGGATCATATGCAGTTCATGAAGAAGCTGCTGGCATTGAAGCAAACCTCTACGGTGGCAGATTACAAACAGCAGTTTGATACGTTGATGTATCAGGTTCGTGTCTCAGTTTGTCAAGGGTTTGAAATCCGAGCTGCGAGGCTTAGTGCAAGCACAGTTGCCTGAGACAGTGGATCGTGCAGCGCTGTTAGCGGAAGTCCAGCAAGATATTTTAGCACGCGCTAAGCCTTGGGCACACCGTGCAGCTCAGCGCCCAACCTCCTGTTGCTCATGGCAACAAACATGATGTTGTTCGACCAGGCACTCCGGGCAGCACTGGCGAGCTATGGAAGGACCGTCAGCTTCGTGATTATCGGCGTCAGCACGGCCTTTGTTTCAAATGTGGCAAAAAATACGATCCCACGCATCAGTGTGCACGGAAGACCCAGATTCAGCTCAATGCCCTCACTACAGATGATTCGACCACTGAACTCTCTGACGAAGTTCTCGACCAGCTGGAACTGCAGGATGCAGCGACTGCAGAATTGCTTCATCTCTCACTGAATGCACTAGCAGGCACAGAGGCTGCCAAGACTATATGTATCAGGGCCCTGGTGAAGAACCAAGTCATGCTCATTCTTATTGATTCTGGTTCTTCGACTAGCTTTGTTTGTTTAGACTTTGCGGCTCGCTTGGGTTATTCCCGGACACCGGCACCTCCAGCTCGTGTCAAGGTGGCCAACGGTGAATACATGGACAGTAATGAACAAGTACAACAGTTAGAATGGTGGGCTCAGGGTGCTACTTTCGGAGGCTATGACGCCATACTGGGGATGGACTGGCTTGAAAAGCACAGCCCCATGGTCTGTGATTGGAAGGGTCGCACACTGATTATCCCTCATGAAGGAAAGGAAGTATGTCTTCGCGGCATTCCTGCAGCTGCTCAACAAGAATTACAGGAGGTGTCTATCACTCAATATTGCAAGTGGAGCAAAGGAAACGAAATATGGGCCGTGGCTCTAGTCAAACCTGTTGCGGAACCAGATACGGTCAATATTCAGACGACACCAACTGAAGTTCAGCAGGTCATCGATGAATTCAGTGATGTATTCAAAACACCAAACACACTGCCACCTCCACGCGAATATGATCACACAGTGCCTCTATTGCCCAACTCGGCCCCAGTGAATGCTCGCCCATACCGCTACTCACCTTTGCACAAGGATGAGATCGAGCGCAAGGTTTTGGATTTCGTTTTTGAAAATTTACCGGCTCTGACCGAAATTGCCGGATTTCGGACATTTTGGAAATTTCGGTGAAATCTCGGACGAAAAGGAAGAACCAAAATTTGAAACTTAGAACAAAAATTAATTGAAATTTGACCGATTAATGAATTTTTGAGCATATTTCAACTAAATTTCAAAGTTTTGAATTTATTTGACCAAACTTCCCTAAAATTTGAAAGTTTTCATTCGGTAAATACATTTACCGGTCCTGACCGAAATGGCCGAAATTCATTTTTCTCGGACGAAATCCAAATCCCTGACCGAGCGGCAGGTTGCGGAGATGTTGGCTGCAGGATTGATCAAGATCAGTACCAGTCCCTTTGCATCGCCCGTGCTACTCATTCAGAAGAAGGACGGCTCCTGGCGCTTTTGCGTCGATTATCGCCGCTTTAATGCCCTGACGCTGAAGAACAAATTTCGAATGCATGTCATCGATGAGCTTCTCGACGAGCTTGCTGGTACAAAATTGTTCTCCAAATTAGATCTCAGGGCGGGTTATCACCAAATTCGCATGGCGAAGGACGACGAATACAAAACAGCATTCAAAACGCATCACGGTCACTATCAATTTTGTATCATGCCATTCGGGTTGACAAATGCGCTAGCCACGTTCCAGTGTGTCATGAACTCAGTGCTGCAACCTTTTCTTCGCAAATTTGTACTTGTGTTTCTAGATGACATACTGATCTACAGCCCCTCTCTTGATGACCACATTCAGCGCACTAGTAGGAAAAAGCCTACCAGTGGCGCACCTATTTTCCTTACCGGTGGCTCATCACGGTTCTGGAATGTTCTAGAGGGGTCTAGAAGTGGGACCCACATATTCTATGGGGGCCCACATGGACCAAAGGGGTGCAGCTGGCCACTTAGGCCAGCCGCACCACCTAAGGCCCACATGGGCCAATGCGGCCAAGGAAAAGGGAAGGGGGGGGGAGCCGAACCCAAGGAGGAGTCCTAGGGGGACTCGGCTTGGGGGCCAAGCCACCCCTTAGCCGGCCGGCCCTAGGGCTCCCCCTCCACCTATATAAAGGGGAGAGGGGAGGGGTGCGGCACACCACAAGCAGCCCCCCAAGCTTGCCGCACCACCCAAGGGAGGAGCCCTAGCTGCACGACCTCTCCCCCCTAAACCCTAAACCCTAGCCGCACCCCCTTGCCCTAGGGGCTGCGCCACCACCACCATCTCCACCTCAAGCTGCCGCACCCCCTAGCCCTAGGGGCTGCGCCACCTCCTCCTCTCCCTCTCCTCTTGCTTGGCTTGGCGAATCCCTACTCGTGGAGATCGTCATCATCACCACCACACCGTCATGTTGCTGAGATCATCAAGGCCACGTCTACCTCGCTTGCGGATCAAGGAGTGGACGACTTCATCGAGCCGTACGTGTGGATACCGCGGAGGTGCTGCCCGTTGCAGCACTTCATCGGATTGGATCTCGAGGATAATACATCTCCTCGCGACTAGACGAGTCTAGTTGTGGAGATCGACTAGCCAACCCCTGCACCGACAAAACGCATTTGTTGATCTTCAAGGGTAAGAGATTGGATCTCACCTTCGCTATCTTCATCTAGTAGATCTAAATTCTTGGGGTTTATTCTGTTTGTAGCGTAGGAAATTTTTTGTTTTCCATGCTGCGACCCCTTCAGTGGTATCAGAGCCTAGATCTATTCGTAAATGTTGGTGCGATTAGAACACAAGGAGTTGTGGGCGTTGATATTTTATGTTGCTACCTTCTCGCGTGCACTTTGCATCTTTGCGGTATTGTGAGATTGAAGCGGCCTGGACCAACCTTACTCGTCCATGCACGAGAGACCGGTTCCATGACAGACATGCAACTTGTATTGCATAAGTGGCCGGCGGATGTCTGTTTCTCTTGCTTTAGTGAAGGTGCAATTTTCAATGGAAGGCATTTCAAAAGGATGAGTAAATAAGCAACTATTATATCACTCGTTGTGGTTTTGCGTAGATTAGAACGGTTCTATCTTGTTGACCCAAGCCACGTAAAAATTGCATAAACAAAGTAGAGGACGTCTAACTTGTTTTTGCAGGGGTCATGTGATGTGGTATGGCCAATATGTGATTTGTGATAATGTATGCAATGATCATGTTTGTAATATTTCGCGACTTGCATGTCGACGAGTACGGCAACCGGCAGGAGCCATATGGTTGTCTATTATTTTATGTGACCTGCGTGTCATTGAATCACCATGTAATTTTTTTGCTTTATTGCTAAGAGTAGCATTAGTTGTAATTACAATAGTTGGTGGACAACCATGGTGATGGCGCCACAATGATGGAGATCATGCCGGTGCTTTGGAGATGGAGATCAAAGGCACAAGAAGAAAGGCCATATCATATCACAATTTTGAATTGCATGTGATGTTAATCCTTTTATGCACCTTATTGTTGTGCTTAGATGTGATCGCGACGGTAGCATGATAAGGTGATCTCTCATGATAATATCAAGATATTTAAGTGTTCTCCCCTAGTATGCGCCGTTGCCAAAGTTCTTCGTTTCGAAGCACCACGTGATGATCGGGTGTGATAGATTCTACGTTCACATACGACAGGTGTAAGTCAGTTTACACATGCGGAAATACTACGGTTGTCTTGACGATCGTAGCATGTACAGACATGGCCTCGGGAACACGGAACCGAAAGGTTAAACACGAGTCATATGAATGATATGATCAACACTGAGTTGTTCACCATTGAAGCTACATCGTCTCACGTGTGATCGGTTGTGGTGTAGTGGATTTGGATCGTGTGTCACTAAATAACCAGAGAGATGTTAAGTTTAGTGGGAGTTCATGTAGTAATTTGATTAAGATGAACTAAATTATCATAAACAATTAGTCCTAAGAAAATGTCTTTGCAAAATCCTTGTAGATCATGGCTGACTACGATAACTTGTCCGTTGCTGAGGAGCTGCGTCTTGATGGGTCAAATTTCATCGAGTGGTACCAACGTCTTAGAGAAGTCCTATCAACCAATGATGAACTCTACGTGTTACATGAAACTTTAGAAGAGAAACCCAAAGCTTCTGCAAGTTACAACAAGCGTACGGTTTGGCTCAATCAGAGTAAGACTCATATTCAAGTCAAATGGTTGATGAGTGTCTTCATGAATTCAGACCTGGCCAAACAATTCAAGAACTTGAGTGCCATTGAGACTGTCACTGAGCTAAAGAAAATGTTCATAGCACAAGTGAGAATTGCGAGGTTTGAAGGTCTAGATGAATTTCTTTCAACTAAGATGGAAGAAAATGATTGCTTGGAAGAATTACACTCTTGTGGATGCTTGGGATATGGAGATGAGTGACGAATTCGCGATAGATGGGCTGTTGCGTTCGCTTCCCCCCAGATTCAAGAATTGTGTCAGAGACTATGTCAAGAAAAGGGATTCGATCACTTATCCTGAACTGGTGTCTCGACTTCGTCAGATCGAAAAGAATCCCGTAGCAAGAAAATTAGCCAATGCAGAAGGTATATTTTGATATACAAGTTATAAATGTTTAATGTCCCATTTACACTTATGGTGAGCTAAGTATTTGATACTTGTGCTGTTTTGTGAAAACAGGGCCTGCCGTTTGAGAAGTGTATGGAGGGACTGAGTGGATTTCGCGGGAAGATAGCAATCAAGGAGTTGATGTTGGCGATGCTCTACTTCTACATTTATCGTTTTAATTAGAGGATTTGAATAAGTTTTCTAATCGAATTAAGTGTGATCTTAAATTAGTGTGTCTCGGTTTGTGAGACGGCCATTCATGTTAAAGACAAGTGGTTGTTCTATTTTCATGACTAATCCTTTTTTGGTGATCACGTTTCGATTATGAGATTATTGTCCTTTGTTAGATTTAAATGATGATTAGTTAAACATTTGTAAAATATGAAACATACTAAAATATCCAATACTTGATGATGAGATTTGTTTTAATTGTGCTATAGTGTTGAGGAGCATTTTGATGCGCATCACCAAGTAGTATGATTAAAATGCCATTTTCTGAAAATGCCATGAGTAGCTGGAAATAAACACAAGTGTTGGTTGTATTTTTCAGTGAATAAGAGACATCATTATTTTGTGTGCTTCATCATGAATGAGTAAATAGGTGTATTTATTCAAGTTATGATGAGACCATATTATTTTTGGAAGTAAAGGATATTAAGTTAACAAGATAATTGAGTCTTTTTGATTTGATCAAAAGAGACGATATATTTGAGTTATTGTTTAGTATGCAGACTTGTGACAAGTGTTATCACAAATTACAATATTTAGAGTTTATTCAAAAGTGTTTTGATGCACCCTGAAATATTGTAGTCACATTGTATTTTGATATTGTGTGGTCTTACAAAAGAGGTTTTTTCGAATTAAGGTTTTATTGATATCATTTAGATTTATTTCTGATAACACTCTGTTTAAATAAAGGATCTATTTAATGATTTGCATTTCACATATGAGTTATGTGAAACAGTGGTTTCAGTAATTATGGATAATTAGAAACTATAGCAAATAGAGGTTTTGTAGTATATTCATATGCGATTATGAATTGAGATTCCACAGTATGAGACTAAAAGGGACAAACCAATGTGTTTGGTTGTGTTAAGTATTTTAGTGGTTTTATCATGAAATGGTTTCATGGATAAAAGAATTGCTGGAATAAATTGAGAAAGCTAAAACCTTGTATGTTTATGTATCAAGTGGCACATATGTAAAGTGCTATGTTGGTTAAAACTTGACACATAAAGAATTTAATGATGGTGATCATTGAATTTTGGTTTAGCTTGTCTAAAGAGAAGTAGGATTCAAGAATATGAAATTTGTCAAGTTGCAAATAATATTCATGATTTACTTGTCATGTTTGAGAAACAAGACATACCTACGAAACTACAAAAGGAAGAAATAGAAACTTTAAATACGAAAGTGACTAAGAGTCATTCTATGTTAAGTTTAAATCACAAAGTAATTGTTACTTGATTTTGTGAAAATAATGTTTTCACATATTTATTTTGCAAAGAGGTTTGTATGGAATAAATAAAACTTAAATCTAGCAAGATACTGGCGTTTCGTATATGAGTTCTCGAATTTTAAAAGTTAAGAATTTTGGAGGAGTCCAAAGTATCGAGAAAGTGCATAAGAAACTGAGTGGGATCTAATTAACATATGTGGTGACATATATTAAGTTAGAGCAGAAACTATTTTCCATGATCAAAATATGTGGTGACATATGTTTGAGTGGGAGCTAGTTAATCATGGTCAAATATAAAGATAACATATTTCTGAGTGGGAGCCAAAGTGGTTTCACAATTTAATATGTGTATGGTGTATATTTGAGTGGGAGTTTACAACATCTTGTTTGAGTGAAATGGAGATTTCATGAATGTTGTAAATATTGTCATGGACCAATGCATAACTTGTGAAGTTAGTTTGAATGTCAAATATCCATGGAGATGGATGTATCTATGGTGGATAGATATGTTTGATAAACATTAAAGTCAAGATGTTTAACCTAAATGAGTTTTTGAAGGAGTTCAAAATAAAACAAGAGAGGAAAGGTTCATCTGCTTGTGAGAAATAGGTGAAACATTGAGTTGAGAACTCAGTACAAAAAATTGATGGTTGGAGGATATGTTAGAATTCACTATGAATTGTTCATAGGTCTAAACATATAAGAACCATGTGTTTGTATTTGACGACATGTGACCCAAGTTCTTAGTTGTAAGAACATGTTAAATGAGGAGTCATTTTTCATGAAGTTAAGATGAATTTAGAAAGTGGTAGACTTGGTTGAAGTCATAAAACCAATCTAAATTGGGATCTCTTAAAAAATCATAGTAGCACAGCGAAAGCATGATCGGAAATATCGAAGTGACAAGGTTCACTGTCGATTTGTTAAGTCTACAACATATAGGAGTATATGATTAAGTCAAGGGTTAAATAGATATAATATTTTGGTTTGAGAAAGTTGTTTCAAGATTGAGTGAGTTCCGGATGCACATGCTATGTGAAAGTCCTTTTGACTGATCATACGTCATGTAGGCATAAAGGGAAACAAATATCTCACTCTATAACCAAACATATTATATTCATTATATGATAATGAGATTTATCATGGGATGATAAGAA
The DNA here is from genome assembly GCA_012064385.1 of Puccinellia tenuiflora. NCBI lineage: Eukaryota > Viridiplantae > Streptophyta > Magnoliopsida > Poales > Poaceae > Puccinellia > Puccinellia tenuiflora. Next base: position 1,457,789 of record QRDG01000131.1, on the reverse strand, counting down.
GTTTATCATGTGATGATAAAGTAATGTCAAATTAGGTGACAGTTACAATTTTGCAAAGTACATAAAAGAACTGTATAAGTACAGAGCACGGACAGAACCTCTTCCACAAGCAAACATGATCAAGCACTGAGACTTCATGAGTGAGACTCCATGAGTGTTGGATCGAGGAAAATGTAAACTAGATTATTGACTCTAGTGCAAGTGGGAGACTGTTGGGAATATGCCCTAGAGGCAATAATAAAATGGTTTATTAAGCATATTCATGTTTATGATAATAGTTTATTATCCATGCTATAATTGTATTAAATGGAAACATAATACATGTGTGGAATATAAACACCAGGAGTCCCTAGTGAGCCTCTACAGGACTAGTTCGTTGATCAAGAGATAGTTAGAGTTTCCTAACTATGGACTTGTTATAGTCACTTGATGACGGAGTCATATCATTAGGAGTAATGATGTGATGGACATGACCCAAATAATAAAGCGTTACAATTAATCGTGTCACAAAGTTTTGTTGTCAACACTTTTAATATGCCAAATATAGTTTCCTTAGACCATGAGATTATATCACTCCCGTTCACCGGAGGAATACTTTGTGGACATCAAACGTCACTTCGTAACTGGGTGATTATAAAGGTGGCTTTCAGGTATCTCCGACGGTGGGTTGTTGGGTGATATGAATCAAGAGTGGGATTTGTCCCTCCATGTGACGGAGAAGATATCTCCAGGCCTTCTCGGTAATATAGCATCAAAAGTCTGCAGACATGTGATTAGGATGTAATCACCGGGATCCTATATTATGGACGAGTAAAGAGAACTTGCCGGTAACGAGATTAAACTGGACATGGGGATGTCAACGATTAAGTCTCGGGCAAGTAAAATATCGTGAGACAAAGGGAATCGTATATGAGATTAATTGAATCTCCGGCATCGTGGTTCAATCGAGAAAGAGTTTCGTTGAGTGCATAGGAATTAATATGGGCATCCCGGTCCCGCTATTAATTATTGATATGATCATGTCTATGCATTCCCGAACCCGTAGGGTCACACACTTAACGCTCTGATGAAATTAGGTTTTGCGATGAGATAAATGATGAAATGAACGAATGGTGATTCGGAGTCTCGGATGGGATCCCAGACGTCACGAGGAGTTCCGGAGGAGTCCGGAGAATAAGATTCATATAAGGAAAGTGTTTCCGCAGGTATCGGAAAGGTTCCGGGAAATTTGTATAGGGTACCGAAAGGTTCCAGAATGTTCTAGAGGGGTCTAGAAGTGGGACCCACATATTGTATGGGGGCCCACATGGACCAAAGGGGTGCAGTTGGCCACTTAGGCCAGCCGCATCACCTAAGGCCCAGATGGGCCAATGCGGCCAAGGAAAAGGGAAGGGGGGAGCCGAACCCTAGGAGGAGTCCTAGGGGGACTCGGCTTGGGGGCCAAGCCACCGCTTGGCCGGCCGGCCCTAGGGCTCCCCCTCCACCTATATAAAGGGGAGAGAGGAGGGGGTGCGGCACACCACAAGCAACCCCCCAAGCTTGCCGCACCACCTCTCCGCCCTAAACCCTAAACCCTAGCCGCACCCCCTTGCCCTAGGGGCTGTGCCACCACCACCATCTCCACCTCTAGCTGCCGCACCCCCTAGCCCTAGGGGCTGCACCACCTCCTCCTCTCCCTCTCCTCTTGCTAGGCTTTGCGAAGCCCTGCTCGTGGAGATCGTCATCATCACCACCACACCGTCGTGTTGCTGAGATCATCAAGGCCACGTCTACCTCGCTTGCGGGATCAAGGAGTGGACGTCTTCATCGAGCCGTTCGTGTGGATACCGTGGAGGTGCTGCCCGTTGCAACACTTCATCTGATTGGATCTCGACGATAATACATCTCCTCGCGACTAGACGAGTCTAGTTGCGGGGATCGACTAGCCAACCCCTGCACCGACAAAACGCATTTGATCTACAAGGGTAAGAGATTGGATCTCACCTTCGCTATCTTCATCTAGTAGATCTAGATCGTTGGGGTTTATTACGTTTGTTGCGTAGGAAATTTTTTGTTTTCCATGCTGCGACCCCTTCAGTCGGAGGGAGGTCGGGACGGAGGCCATGGAGGAGGGAGGAGGAAGGTCGGGGCCCATGGAGAAGGAGGGAGGAGAAGGAGGGAGGTCGGGGCGGCAACCATGGAGGAGAAGGAGGGAGGTCGGGGCGACGGCCATGAAGGAGGGAGGTCGGGGCGGCGGCCATGTGAAAGAACATTCATGTCCCTATTGGTTTTGGTGATCGATGACAATGCAATTTGCGGTTTAATGTTCTTGTGTCTAAACTTTCAGGTAAATTAGTTTGCTGCACAGGGTTAGAGGGATCCATATATATGAAAAAGATAATCGCGAGAGGTGACTTTCCCTGGGTTGGTTGGGCTGAACTCAGCCTGTTTGTGCTCTGCCTGAGAATCCCGGTAGTGCCGGGTAAATCCCGGTAGTACCGGGTGACCGGTTGTGCTGCCCCTGTTCCGGCCTCCTACTGCAGATCGCCTCTGTTTGAGGTGCGGAAGTAAGCCGGTAGTTTCCCGGTAGTACTGCGTCGTCCGGTACTACGCGCTACTACCGCTTCACTAACGGAGTTCACCTCTGTTGGAGGTTCGGAAGTAATCCGGTAGTAGGCCGGTAGTGCCGGCACGTCCGGTACTACCGCCCTACTACCGGGCGTCTACCGCAAAACCTCTATGTTTGAGGTCTGGCAGTAGGCCGACAGTTGGCCAGTAGTACCGGATGTCCGGTACTCTGCTACTGCCGGATTTTACTGTCGCGTGGGCTAGTCACTACCGATGGTCCGGTAGTACCGCCCTAGGGCCAGTACTACTGGATCTGTCGGTGCACAGCATAACTGTTGGTTTCTCCCTCACCTATTTAAAGGGCTTCTTCCCCAAGAAGACCTTAGCTCTTGCAACTCTCTCTCCTCCATTACAAGCAAAATCTCAAATCGAAGAGATCTCCCAATACCTCCACCCAAACTCGTTGATCTTTGGAGGATTGAAGGAGAAGGCCAAGATCTACATCTTCACCAACCGGTTTTTCATTTCCCCCTCATTTTCTTGAGGGATTCGTGCCTAGGGTTTCAATTGGGAAAACCTAGGTGTTTGGTTGTACTCACTTCGGTTGTTATTGTTTCAGTTGTTGTATTGTTTTGGGAGCCCCAGTTGTGGGTGTGTGCCCCAAGAACATTGTAAAGGCTCCGGATTCCGCCTTGAAGGATTCCGATAGTGGAAGGTGAACCTAGCCCTTGGGTGAGGTTCATCGGAGAATAGGGTGAGGCCTTTGTGGCATCTTGAGTAGGCCTCTTGTGGCGAGCTCACACCCCTCCAACGAGACGTACTCCCTTAACAAGGAGGAACTCGGGAATACATCCTTGTCTCCGCGTGCTTCTACTTTCGGTTATCTCTATCCCTTAGTTGTCTTTACTTGTTCGTGTTAATTGCCTAGTTGTATTAGTTTGCTTGTCATATAGGTAAATTCACCGTAGTTGCATATCTAGAGAATTTACCTTTGTGTCAAGCCTAAAATCAAAAAAGAATTAAAATTTGGTATAACACCTATTCACCCCCCCTCTAGGTTCCCATACGATCCTTTCAATTGGTATCAGAGCCTTGGCTCTTTAGTTAGGCTTCACCGCCTAAGAGAGTATGGGTGATGGTGATGGTGTTTCGGGTGGTGGTACTTCTCCGGTGTCCATGGATGATCTCAAGAATTTGGAAACAACCTTGACATCATCCATGAACACTCAAATGGAGGAGTTGCGTGCTATGATGAGACAACTCTTGAATGCCAATAAGCCACCCGCCGCACCATCCCTAGAGGCTAATGCTTCCGCCGCGCATAGTGGGGAGGGCGAACAACTCACTAATGAATCCCCTCCTAAAATTGATAATGGGAAGGAGGAGTACCATGGTGTTCCATTTAAGTACTCCGTCGACCCACCTATCCCGCATCCTCATATAAACAATAGGGGTGAACCACCTAAGTTTAATCCATCTTGTTTTTATAACTGGCAATTTCTTATGAGATCCCATATCAAGAGCGCTTCGAGCGAGCTATGGAGAATCATCGAAGTTGGCTTCAAGGCCGTCGACCCAAACAACATGACAAGAAGAGAAGTTGTGGATGGTCAACTCAATGACTTGGCTCTCAATATAATTCAAACCGCCGTGGGAGAAAAGCACATGACGCACATCGAGCTTGCCACCACCGCCAAAGAATCTTGGGATACTCTCACCCAAGAGTTTGTCGGCAATGAGAGCATGAAGAGGAATAGGTTTGAAGCCTTGAGCAACCAAGCCGAGGAATTTTTCATGATAGATGGTGAAGACCATGAAGACATGTCTCGAAGGCTCAAGACCCTTGCCACTCAATTTAGAGCCCTTGGAGCAACGTATGTGTATGATGCTTGGATCAAGAGGAAGTATGTGAGTGCCCTTTGGCCTTTCAATCCACCGAGTTGAAGAGCCTCCAAGGAAGACACAACTATCACCTCATGTCATCTAATGAAGTCATGCAAGAGATGGCGGCATTCAAGGTGGCCGCCAAGAACGCCGAAGATGCTCGAGCCCGGGCCATTGGAATGCACAAAGGAACTTCACTTGCTTTGAAGGACAAAGTTGTGGTGCAAGACGATGATGATGAGACTCAAGAAGATGTGTCACATTGGGATCCCAAAGAGCTTGAATATACTCTCAAGGACTATTCGGCTCTCACATCGAAAGTCTTTTGGAAGAGTCCGTCCAAGGCAAGGGAGTTTGTTAACAAGGCAAGTGGAAGGAAGGAGGGTGGCCAAATGGTTCGTTCTTGCTACAATTGCCAAGATAAATATCACTTTGTGGCCGAATGTCCGTTTGAGAATCGAGAACATCATGGAGGGAAGCTTGTTCGGAAGGACAAGTCAAAGGACACTCATAAGAAACCTTTTTTCAAGAAGAATGTCATCAACAAGAAGCCCCCAAGAATTGTGTTGCTTGCGCAAGAAGAGTACTCATCCGGGGAAGAAGAAGAGACCTCAAGTGGAGTTGCCGCCATGGCTATAGCATCTTCATCATCTCCTTCCCTCTTTGAATCCCCCAATGAGAATGTCTCCAACTCCTCCGCAAGATGTCTCATGGCCAAGACCGACGAGGTATCATCCCTTTATCTCCTAAGACTATAAGTAATATGGATGATGCTACTAGTCTTAAAATTAAAGAGGAAATTGTTGCGTTCGATCATTTTATAACTAACATGCAAGGTGAAACTGATGGGGGATACTTTATAGGTAGGCCCATGGACCCGGAAAGTAGACCCTCCAAGACCAAGAAGGCCAATGCCGGGTCGCACTTCAAGTTACATGGGCTGGGATGGAGACAAGCTGACCAAAGCCCATGACGAGGGAAGGACTCGTCGAAGAGGAGTCCTAGACTGGAGTTCTAACTTGGAAGACCAAGGCACAGAGTAGGACTCCGTGTCCAAGTATGACCCGGTGTAAAATTGTAAGTCCAGGGACCCGACCGCCTTTATAAGGAGGGCCCTAGACCTTAGATAGACAATTCTTAGAACCCGCA
>QRDG01000131.1:1333492-1451335 GCA_012064385.1 Puccinellia tenuiflora | reverse complement strand
CATACGGAGATATCGTGCCAGCAACGATGTTGACCAATATCAACTAGAGTGTGACTCCACTGCTCGCCCAACTACCTGACCAAGCTCTACTGACTGAAGCTTTGTAAATTAACTTAATCTTTGGTATAGTATGATTTCTGTCGTGCTCACCTGTGTCTACTTTTTATTGAAGTGCAGTCTCATGCAATGGTAGCTCTCCCTTACGAGGGTGCGCTAGGGTACGTATCATGAGATTGTAATTTATAATAATATAGTACTTGGGAAGAGATTCACCTGTAACTTAGCACAAACGCGACAAGTCATAAGATAAACATGTATATTGGTAAGATAATAAATACACCATTTATGTAGTAGATATGTGGGCGATACTACCATAGGGTGCCTCAATCGACTACCACTGTATAAGGGTTTCGATCGTCCAAACCGACAACAACTATTCACATTCACAACGCCTGAGTCCCTAGGGTACACACCACATGAATCGTGAACGTTCATTGATTGTACCATGGTACCCCAAAGCGGCGATTTAGTTTACCCTTGCTCACCTACTGTCACTCGGCTAAGGGTTTTTCATACCCCATGTCTTGTGTACTCATGTTGCTTCACAATTTTGGTTTACCTAGTACCATGAGTCCTAGGGCTACGAGGAGACTCCAGAACAAACCATATACAAATGACATATGTTAAAGTGAACCATATATCTTTCTCACCATAACATGTGTGGACCGTGAGGCTATGCCAGCACACCTATCCCATAGAGATGACTCGCGAATCCGTGAAATATGGCAAACATATGACTCACAATTAATGAGGTTTAATTTAGGATGAATGATTAAACCGTCTTACAATCGTGTTAATGAATTTGGATGGGGGAGTACAAGCCTATGGCTACTATGGTGGTGGTGGTGATGATGACGATGGAATGGTCGTGTCAATGACGGTGATTCTCTACAACGTAGAATGGTATGGATCTTGCAGAGTGTTGCTCTTTGTGAATATGTATGTTCTTCTGATTGTTTATGTACCTTTTTTAAAATTTCTTATGTTCGATATAGGGGATCTACGGGCACTTCGTATCACTGCTTGTACAAGTGGGTGCGCTCGTACCCATGCCCATCTTCTCATTTGTCGTGGTCGATGGAGGTATGCAATATACGAAAATACTTCTTTTGGGAGCACACTTATTACTGTGTGATCCACGCGTCCAAATTCACATTTAATCTACAAAATATATGCAAAAAGATGATAGTGCACATATCATAATTAATTTGTCATCCAGTTAGGCAGTTATTGGGGCAAACTAATATAAAACATTGACAATATCAAGATTGAACATCACAAAGAATAGAGTGTATAAACATAGTCCCACTTATTCCACACATGGTCTACCTAATTATTAGTCATGGCATAAATTCATACGAAAAACATTTGAATGCATGTTTTGCGTAGCCTATGGATTTCCATATAATTATATAAAATGACCGTTCACTTGAAAATGGAACATCACAAAAATTGCTTTGAATATTCATTCACATTGGATACCACTTTCTTCTGGTTCTTTTATATACTTTTCAGTCTACTCCTTTAATATTACAACTACTGAAGTTAAATAATATCTTCCATCCAAGTAAAGTAAACACTATAAGTGCATAATTATACAAGTCACACATCTAACTTGAGAGAATAATCAGCTTCAATATTACCTTAGAACCGTTCAACACTCATCAATTACACATTTGAAACATGCTGCGATTATCGGGCAAATAGCTCTTATGCGACGTTTTTCCACGGAATTGGACCGAGAGCGACGTAGTTCGAGAGAATAGCTCTCGTGCGACGGATCTGAGCGCGTAAATAGCCCAGGGCCGACATGGCCCTTAAACGCAAGCTGTTAGGATTATGTGAGCCGGGTGGGACCCACAACTTATCCACATTAGCACAGGATGTCCTCTGAGCACGGAACCCACAACTTATCCAACTCACCGCGTGGGACCCACTATTCCCACTCGTAAAAAACAGCAGCCGGAGCCATCCCCGCGACCGTTGCTTCTTCTTCCCCTGCATCCTCCCGTTCCCTTTCTTCTTCTTCTCCGGTGACGAAGCGCGGCAACGCTGCCGACATATGTCGAGCTCCGCTTCAGGCTCCCGCTCCCCATGGACGCAGTATGGTCCAGTGCGGATGACAAGGTGCCCTAATTGCCCACGTACCGCGCCTCTGAAGCGGCGGGTCACATCGAGCAACAAGAATGGCAACCTTGGGCGCGAATATGTGAAATGCGGAAGTGAAGACATCTGAGTTGAAGGAGTTGAAGAAGATGAACAAGCAGTTAACGCAACTCATCGATCTGAATAAGCAGGACAATCTGATAGCTGACAGTGTTCCAAAATACTCCTAGTTCATATTCCAACACTGCTTACAAACCTAAGATCATACTCCTAGTTCATTGCTTACATAGTTCATTCCAACACTGCTTACATAGTTGGGATGCCCCATAGTTGAACGATTTCACTGCTACCTATCAAAAATTGGGCTCACCGGAGCCCCGGGGTGCGGCGGCGACGCCGCTCAGTCGGAGTCGGAGCCGAGGTCGATGAAATTGTGGGCGCGGCATGATTCTTCGAGAGCCTGCTTCAAGTGGAGCTCATCGAGCTCCTCTTCCAAGCGGCAGCGCGTGGCGTGCTCCTCCCGCTGCTCCTTGCTACGCTCTATCACCTCGGCGGTGATCCAGGGCAGGGCGTCGTCATCGGCGAAGTCCCCGGGCAGGAGGCCGGTGATACGTCTCAGACGTATCTATAATTTTTTATGTTCCATGCTTGATTATATATCAGTGCCACATGTTTTTATATCATTTTGGCATAATTTATGGAACTAACCTATTAACTAGATGACCAGTGCCAGATCCTGTTTTCTACTGTCTTTTCGTTTCAGAAAAGTTGTTCAGGGAAGTTTCTCGGAATCAGCTGCAAATTTATAGGATTTATTTTTACGAGGAAACAAAGAAGGAGCCAGGAGGGCGCCTACAGGGGGACACACAGGGGCCAGACGAGGCGCGGCCCACCCCTTGGCCGCGCGTGGGCCCCACCTGGACGGCTCCTTCATCGACTCGAGCAGCCCTTTTACCTATAAATCATCTTCGTCCCGAAAACCCTAAGTACCCGATCATATTCTCCAGAGAACATCCGAGGCCGCCGCCGTCGCCAACCCTAGATTGGGAGGGTTCTGCAGCTCTTCCCGGCACCCTGCCGGAGGGGGAGATCATTACCAGAGGCATCTACACCACCATGCCTGCCTCCGGAGAGATGCGTGAGTAGTCCACCACGGGACTACGGGTCCATGGCAGTAGCTAGATGGTTGTCTCTCCTCCTTGTACTCCATTGCTTAGATCTTGTGAGCTGCCTATCATGATCAAGATCGTATTATCTATAATTGCTACATGATGTGTTTGCTTGGATCCGATGAATTGTGTAAATCATTACTCTTGTTCATCTCTATGTTATGTTTTATCTATGATCTTGCATGCTCTCCGATGCTAGTGGATGCTTTGGCCAAGTAATTGTTAGTGTTGTATGAGAGAGTATTTATGCTAGATAGTGGGTTCATGCCTTCTTGCGCAGAGTGCGACTGAAAGAAACGCTCATGCCAATGAATGTGCTGTTGCCACTAGGGAGAAAACAACGGTGTTATTTCCTTGTGTTATTTACTTTGCTTACATTATGCACAATGCTTATTGCAATGATCTGTTGCTTGCAACTTAATACTTCTAGGAGACATGCTGGATAGCGATCTCGGGGGTGGATTATTAGTCATAGATGTAGTTGGATAACGGCCTATGTATTTTGACGTAATGCCCATATTAGATGAAACAGTGAACTATATTGTTTTATGATAGCATTGTTATGCGCCCATGATGGTAGATATTGATAAGTTGGGTGGTGCCCCAAGCGAAGGTGGAATTGTAGCTAGTAGTAGTTTTCGCTCGTTTAACGAACCGAGGTTTATCGAACCAGTAGGACTTTGAAATCAACAACGAGGTGAATGTTGAAGATCTCTGGCGCTTGACCTTCAACAGACGTGGACCTGCACACACTCAACCAAAATACTTTGCCCCCAACGGCGGAAAGGTTGTCAATCTTTCCGGTCTCGCAGAAAACAAAGCGGTTAATTGTATGATGAAATAGATAAAATATGAAAAGTGACCAGAGGAGTAATGATGATTAAAATCAAGTAAATGAGGTCGTAAACAATGTAAAAAGATGGACCGGGGGCCATGGGTTCACTAGTGGAGTCTCTCAAGTAAATAAAATATGCATGTGATGGGTGAACGAATTACAGCTAGGCAATTGACAAGATCATGACACAAACCCAATTTAGCTATGACAAAAAGGACATGATAATATTTATGGAGGCATCACGACAAGGAACAAAGATCGTTGAGTCCAACTGCGTCTTTGTCTAAAAAGTCCACCGTGGGATCGCTATCCAGCCTGTCACCCAACGGTATTAAGTTGCAAGCAACCGACAATTGCATTAAGTAAAGTGCATGAAGTAAGCAATACTAATATCAAAAGAGACATTAACACCGCTGTTTTACCCTTAGTAGCAACAGCACACCCTCGCCCTTAGACGTTTCTGTCACCCGTGCCCAGGAACAAAAGGGGGGCATGAACCCACTATCTAGCATAAATACCCTCTCTTGGAGATACACACAATCACTTGGCCAAAGTAACTACACACATCGCAGAGCATGCAAGAACATAAATTACTCATATAAGAATCATGCACAATCTGAACATAACTTCATAATCCATCGGATCCCAGCAAACACATGACATAGCATTACAATAATTGATGTTGATCATGTTAAGCAGCTCACAAGATCATAAGACATAAAGCACAAGAGAGAGAGAGAGACTACCAACTAGCTACTTCCATGGACCCGTAGTCCAAGGTGAGACTACTCACAAATCATCCCGGGAAGGCATGATGATGAAGATCCCTCCGGGATCGATCTCCCCTCCGGCAGAGTGCCGGGATCAGCTTCAGATTGGACCCCGAACTAGGGTTTTTGGTGACGGTGCGTCGGGGTCGAGTTTCTGGAAAATAATCACCGCCTTGACGTTTTAGGTTATTTCTGATTTTATAGGCGTCGGAGGGGGCCGAGGAGGTGGCCCATGGGCAGGGGCGGGTCCCACCCGCGGGTCCCCCCTGGGCCGCGGCAGGAGGCCGCCTGCGCCCTGTGGGTCGCCTCCGAGGCTTCCCTTCGGACTCCGTCTTCGTCTTGGCGTAAAAATAATCTCCGTAAATTTTGGTCCAATTCCGAGAATATTTCCAGAATTAAATTTCCGAAACAAAAAGACAGCAGAAACAGGGAACTGGCACTTGGCATCTTGTCAATAGGTTAGTCCGACAAAATGCATAAAAATGATATAAATAACAGTAAAAACATGTGACAATATCACAAAACTAGCATGAATCACTCAAAAATTATAGATACGTTTTGAGACGTATCAGCCCATAATTTTGTCAATTGCCTTGCTGTAATTTTTTTACCCATCATGCATATCTTCTGAAGAGACACCACTAGTTATCTGTGGACCCCGGTCCTATTTTCCTACACTGTTTACAACCGTTTTAATAGCTTTCCGTCCTCATTTGCTTGCTGGTCATATTTAATTCTCATCATATTTTACACTTGCACATTTAATTCTTTGTGTTCAGCAAGCCGGAGAGATCGACAACCTCTCTGTTTCGTTGGGGCAAAGTAGTTTGTCTGTGATTGTGTGCAGGTCCACATCAACTGTCGTAAACGGCGCCGTTGACACCTTGCTAAGCCTTCTCGAAGTCCTACTGGATTCGATAACCTTGATTTTGTAATTAAGAGAAAACTGCTGCTACGCTGCATCATACCTTCCTCTTGGTGTTCCCCAGCGAACGTGTGATCCACGCCATCAAGCTCTTTTCTCAATAGCATCAACAAATTCATCTGGAGGAAGAGGCCATCAAAGATTAGACATATAAGTAGCAGGATGAAAGGGTACCTGACAGCAAGCAACATTGGCAAAATGACCCTCGGATGTATTTAAGACCATGAAATGAACTCATGTGCATTTCACCTGTGTGTGTCAGAATTGTTTTCTCAATCCATGTGTGTGTGCGTAAGAATTATTTAATTTGTAACGAACTTTTATTAGTGCCAGTGCACTTGGTATGTAGTGCCACTATAAACTTGGTATGTAATGGTATTGATGTATCTTATATGTGTTTCTTATAATTTATCTATGCAATGATGTGAGGATGAGACGAAGTTTTGCATTTCCCTATAAATTTGTGGTGTTTTGCCACCCAACACCACAATTGGGGTGTTCTTTTTTCAAAACCTTAAATATAGACTTGATTAGTAAAACCATTGAAAATTCACAACACTGACAACTGTATTAATGTAATTTCAGAGATTCAGAAACTACACTGACAACAATTTTAGTTCAGGCCACATGCTCTCAAATGAACTAATTATAAATCTCAGGACTCTTCGTCTTGTTATGTTGCACGAGGTTGTGAATGATCTTGACAAGATATTTATCATGCTCAATTTGAAAATCGGTGCGCTAAGTGAATCCATGCTACACTCGGGAACTCATTTGTCACATATAAATACACACCTCGAATTTGTCCTCTTGCTTCATAGAGGATTGGGTTTTCGCTTGAAAGAGATTTTTACATTTTCTTTGGAATTTACATTACCTAAAATTTACTAACAGTAAACTTTAAAAACTACACTGACGATTCTTTTAGTTAACCCTAGTAGTTTTCAGTGAAATTTCAGAGATTTAGAATATACACACAACATTGAAAGGAATTTCAATTAAGACTAACAACTTAGTACAACATTATTGGTACAAATTAGTTCAATATACATGATCGAATCTCCCTATGAACTTAGTTCAACGGAAGATAATTAACTGATCTCACTAATCAATGCTAATTAAATTGTAACATAAGTTCAACACACACTAGCACTGAATTTAAATTACAACAACTCGGTCTTCACATATTTCAGAAATATTTTCAACTTATTCTGGTAAACTGAAATGTAATATTTCAGTTTCATCTTCTATTCCTTCATATATATTAGTTAGTAGTTTTGGGTTTACCTTGTTGGTTTTGGGTTCTAGATTGATTAGGACTAAAAGTTACTAGTAGTTAGTAATTTCGGAAATCTGAGCCCCCAATTGCAGAACACGTAGCATGCTGATTCATTCTTAGTATTTACAAGAGCACAATTGTAAACAGAAATACAATGATGATTTGGTATACAAATATATGGTATTATATAAAGACTATGCTGCATGTATCCACGATGGTATTATATAAAGACTGTCTTCATTTTGGGTATACTGCAATAGTAACATATACTCATCCTTTTTGTTTAACTATTTCCAGGGGAGTACTTGGCATTCAAAGTGGATATGCTTGGACTTGGCCTTGCCACAAACTATTCCATGGCTGATGTAAGATCTTGCTTACCAAACCATGTTTCGTTTTGTTTCATGTAGTTCTGCCTTGTTAGTCCTAGTCAATGAACCAACCTTGTAAGTTCCATTTCTTTTAACAGCCTTGTAAGCCCCAGGTGATCGTTTTTTTCCTTTTGTGTTGCTTCCTCCATCTTTGAATTGCCAATGTGAGATGTTGCATCATCAGATTGACCTTTTGGTATACAACTGGACATGTACTAATCAAATAACACGTTTATAAGAAAATAAAATTCACTTAGTTAAATTACAGGACTTGTATATTGAATTGATATCTGCATGCCATATTTTGTTTTCTACTTCGAATGAATGGTGTCATTAGCTTTTAGAGTAGTTGTCTGATGCTTGAGTGTGCGCTCAGATCCTAAATTGATGGGATTCTTTCACTTGAATGCTAACCATATTTTCGTCTACACTCAGTTCGCATTGTCATTTTTCTGTCTGCTGAATGCTGGCAGCAGGAATCCCAAAGAAGCTTGCTCCCACCATTGGCATCTCTATGGACTACTTCGGCAAGAATCGACCACTCGAGGCTATGCAGTCTAATGTCAACAGGCTTCAAGAGCTACATACCGAAGAAGTTTGAAGCTTGAAGAAATTCTAGGGTATCAATGAGTAGCTCTATTGTACATGTGAGCCATGGGTATCTGTGTGAAGGGTTAATTGTATGGAATTTCATGGGTTCTCTATCTATTCCATCTGGAATATTGTAATCTGCTACTTTTGGCTGTTATTTGGAGATTTTCATGTGTTCTCCTTTTATGACTGGCATACTGTACTGTATTGTGAAATTTTGAAATTTGACGAGTGGGACCCACTGTCTAGAAATCTGGAAAAATTTGTGAGAAACACAAAAAGCCAAAAATACACTGTTAAATGGCAAAGGCCCATGAGCTAAATGGGTTGTAAAAGGCCACGACCCATCAAATAAATGGCTGAAATGTTGATCTTACTAATTTGACCAGAAATTACACGGAAAAAAACATAAATGGGCTGATTTGTTGGGCTTGGCCCATGTGGATGACCACTGTGGATTGGGCTGATTCAAATATATGACCTTCTAATTTGGTCACCTTTTCACCACGTAGGATTGGCCACATAGGATCTGACGTGGACTGATCGGACAGCCAATGACTAAAATAATTGATCATAGAATTATGACCCTGTGATTTAGTCATAAACGGTTATGACCAATGCACTAAAAAGGTCATTATGGATCATTTAAGACGCTCGGTATGTGACCATCTATTTTTCGTCATAAAAAACTCATAAATGAAAAATAATGACCTTTTAGTGACCAAAATGGAGGGTCGTTAACGAGCATATTTCTTGTAGTGTATTATATCTCTGTTCTATGCCTTCTGCCCATCAAGTTGTGAAGCTCCACTTGGTGATCAGAAACTTATGCCACTTGATGCTTATTCAAAATAGTGGTAAATTCTTTCTGCAAAATGTTGTTGAATTGTTTGAGCTCCTTCTGTTGCAATAGCTTGTAAACTTCTTGATCTCCTTCTATGCCCTCATGAATTTTCTTGTCTTCCTAACCAAAGCATTCTTAAGTGTATTTGGCCACTCCCCATCAACCCACTCCATTGTGTTACATATCCTTTGTTCCTATAGATTTGCAAAGAAATTAAATTGGCATGTGTCTAGACATAAGCTAACTGAATTCAGTGAGAAATAAAACTAATTAAATATATAGCTAACTAAATTCAGTGAGCAAAAAAGCTAATTAAATAAAACTACCTAAATTCAGTGAGCAAGAAAGCTATACAACTAATTAAATTCAATTAGAGAGAAGCTAATTGTATTTACATAGAGAGGGGCTAACTAAAGTCACTAGTTTAATTAATTTCTGGATTATATCACCATATTTCTAACAATTAAACAAACTGAACAAGTGTTCTGCATACTTACAAATATAAATATACATAATTTCTAGATCTCATACGGATTTCTTCCAAACCTGATAGTCACATCCTAGAAATGGTTTTGGTACCTTGGAAAGCAACAAAATTGTGATGCCCGTCCAAATGGTGGCACCACTTCTTCCCATTGTACGTCAATGTCGGTGAAATCGGGGTCATATATACTTTTGGAGAGTTCAACATAAAATCAAAGCAACAAACTCGGTTCAAATCAAAGAATCAGAGCTTGAGTAGAGAAATTCCCAAATCTGCAAACTATAACCCTAACAGTACACACGCCAGTGGAAAGTGACTCAAATACGGTTGAAATTCGAACTCGGAGAGGAAGCTTCAGCTACTAGTCTCTCTGTTCCACGACGGTATGACGAATACAATGGGACGACGACAACGGCAGAGCCGCCGAAAGCGAGAGAGAAAAAGGGACACGAGCTAGACAAGATGCAGAGCGAAACAAGGTAACAATTAGCTTTGACCGGAACGACAACAGTCCTCTTTAACACGGTGTTAACGTCATCAGTCCGAGTCCATCGCCGCTTGCTACATCGAGGACCCACTGATCTGAAACGTGGTTAAACTCGTTTGTCAGAAGGACCAGTGCTATATACAACTCGGCTACACATGACCGATGGTCTTTTTTTAACCAAATCGTAAATCGGTGGTTTTTATAAAACGGATTTGCTAAGTATCAGGTACCTGTTATTTCCTTACGTCTCAGTCGATTTGTTTAGCCATCTGATCGTTTCAAGATTCGTATGGGTCAACTAGTGAGATGTGCGTGGTCTTTGTTTTGACTACTGTCCGTGTCTTGGGCCTTAGTATGGCATGGCTCACTTTCATTTACGAATTTTCTTTCTTTTCTCTGGAATACCTTTACATGTGAGTGTGTTTTATGTGGATGGCCATTTCTTCTTTCCCCCTTTTTCATTTATTTCCTTTCCTTTTTTCTTTCCTTCTTTATTGTGTATTTTACCATTTTTCAACCACATCATAGTTGGACATTGTTCTATATGTATTGTTTTTTCGCTTTTACTTAGGTAGGTTGTCCTTTTCGTCACGTCATCGTTGCCCCTTTTAGAAATACGCGACTACCACGTAGAGAAAAATGCAACTAGGATTCTATATGGAATTTCCATTTTTTCTAGGTCAACTAGATGTGGTTTCTATTCTAATATCAACAGATTTTCAGTATGAGCTGCATTCTAAAATGTGCAACTAGCAACCAATTTGATACGTCTTGCACTTTTCACATGAAATGAGTAATTCCAATCTTATGTGATACAATTCACACTTTTCTCTAAAAAGGTGCAAGTAGCAATCACTTTTTGATGCGAGTTGTATTTTTATCAAGGTTCACAAGAAATGTTCATCCAATAACCAGCTTTCTATATGAATTGCGATTTTCTTAAGAAACATACGATTAGCAACCAATATTAAATATTTACACTTTTATAAGAAATGTACAACTCCAACCAATTTAGGATACGAGTTGCACATTTCTCTCAGATTTGTGTAACCGGTTAGTTTAGTTGCGTATTCTAATTTGATTAACTAATCGACCAGTTGCATGTTTCTCTCAGATTTACGCAACTGGTTAGTTAGTTGCTCATATCTTTCAGATTTATGCAATTAATATGCACATTTCTCTCAGATTTGTGCAACTGGTTCGATTAGTTGCATATTTCTTTCAAATTTGAGTAACTAATCGACCAGTTACACATTTCTCTCAGATTTGCGCAACTACTAGTTAGTTGATCATCTATTTTCAGATTTGTGCAACTAATCGACCGGTTGCACATTGCTCTCATATTTGTGCAACTGGTTAGCTTAGTCAAAAAAAAAATTCAAATGTGAGCAACTAATCGACCAGTTACATATTTCTCTCAGATTTGTGCAACTTGTTTGATTTCCGTTGCTCATTTCATTCATATGTGTTCAACTAATCGACATGTTGCACAATCCTCTCAGATTTGTGTAATTGGTTAGCTTACTCAACAAAAAAAAAATTCAAATTTGAGCAACTAATCGACCAGTTACACATTTCTCTCAGATTTCTGCAACTTGTTTGTTTTCCGTTGCTCATTTCTTTCATATGTGTGCAACTAATTGACCAGTTGCATAATTCTCTCAGATTTGTGTAATTGGTTAGCTTAGTAAAAAAAATCAAATTTGAGCAACTAATTGATCAGTTACACATTTCTCTCAGATTTGTGCAACTTGTTTGTTTTCCGTTACTCATTTCTTTCATATATGTGCAACTAATCGACCAGATTTATGCAACTAAATAGCTTAGTTTTATATTTCTTTCAAATTCGAGCAACTAATCGACCAGTCGCACATTTCTCTCAGATTTATGCAACTAGATAATTTATTTTTAGCTGCTTGAGTTGCATTTTTTTTCTTCTGATTGTTTTTACATTTTGACAGCGTGCAACTATTTTTTTCTTCTAATTATACAGTAATAGGCCAATAAGTAAATATGCAAGTATCAAATTCTAAACAAATGTGCAACTCAAACCGATTTTTATACAAGTTGCACTTTTTCTAAGAAACATGCAACTAGCTTTTTTTTGGTTTTCATGTTTCTATTTGAGTTGTTAGCTTGTTCTTACATTTAAGTTTAGTCGCTGACCGTGTATGAGTTGGTACTGCTTTTCTAGGTATTTTTAGGTAAATGAGATGGTTCAAATGATATGCTACATGTATTTCAACCTAATAAAGCGCTATACTGGCTTAGCTGATTTTGTTTTTCTCACTGATCGGTCATAATCTGCCCACACGCAAACCCACTAAAACATAGGCCAGAATTGACAAACAAGAAAGCAAGGAAAAAAAATCTTAATACGAGAACTGTGAAGGGAAGGGATGTAACGAACATAAATATAAATATTCATAATTAATCGACTGAGACTTAACGATTTCTCAGGTGACTGTGACCTAGGCGGTCCCTTTATAAAACCCTAGAAAACAGGTTGTGGAGGAAAGTTTCCGAATCTTCTTTTCCAGTAAAGCTTCCCGATGTGCAGAATTACTACAGGGACTACAGATATGAGTTTTGCAGAATCAGTACACACTAGATCCGATAAACTAGCAACAACAGTGTGGTTCTCCAGCAGATCCTGAGCATTATCGAGTGGTTGAGGGCTTAAACCCCAGCCGCTAATCACGTTGCTAATCCTGGCACAAGGTTGGTTAAGCACCGCCCTCGATCAACACGCGTCGCCTCCTCTCCTCTCCTCTGCTCCTCCGCACTCCCACTCTTCCCTCCAAATTTCCGGCCTTCTCGCCTTCGTCCCCAACTGCCCCCCTTCCGCCTCCACTTCCCTCACCGCCCCTCCTCTCTGCTCGGCTCCTGATGCCCTAACCCTAAACCCCCATCACCGCGCCACTCCGCCGCTCCTCCGTCTCCTGCCATTCTCCGGGTGATTCCTTAAAAGAAATCGGCACTGTTTCTTTTGCGCTCTTTACCCCTTAGGTAATAGTATCGTTTTCCTTTTTTATTCCGCGGGATTATCGCGTACCTGAAATTGTGATTGCGGGAGTGTTTCTGTGGGGAAATTTTGCGATATCCTGTTTGATTGTGTATCGTGGCTTCGATCATGTAGTCGTACAGGTCATACAGTCACGTACACTCTTTACCCCCTCATTAAATTCGGTGATTTCGATAAATTTTACCAAAATCTCTCCGGGTTGTTGCGTTTTCTACTTCTGCAGAAATTTCCTTAGCAATGTGGTATACTTGGACGAACCCTACCTACTGATTCAACTAATTGTGATGAAAGCTTTAACACCTTTTTTTTCCTGGATGCAGCGATCGAATCGAAGAGGGGGGATACATGTACAGGAACCAGTTTCGGCCGGATCGCTTCAACGAGCACACCAGCACCGCCCGAAGGCCTGGCCGTGGCTGCGCCACTGGCACGCATTGGGTCGTCTCTGGTGGCCGCGGGAACGCGGCTCCGGGCGCACGACCGCCGTCACCGCCCAACCGGAGGTGAGAGAGGGAGTGCGGCTCGTCAACCTTGTTTTAGTTTTTGTCATGAGCGTGTTGATTAGGGTGTTGTTTGTTTATGGGTATTCAACATTTGGATTGCATTTGCAGCGGGAGGCTCGGGAGCGTGCAGCAGTACCGGCCGAGGTCGCCGGCCGTGGTGCCCCAGGGGAATGCCACTAACTGTGCTCCCATTGCACATGCTGCCGACACGCACTTAGAACCAGTGAATCAAGGTGCGAATGTCTGTGTTACATACAATTTTTTGGCTATCTCGTTAGTCTTTCCTTATATATTTATATGTGTGCATGACGTGCACAATAGCGGGGATCATTGAAACATGTAATTTTGTTTTCCTGCTAAGATTGTTAAGAATTTTTGTGTATGCAGCCCTAGATCTTATGCATGAAATTTGGGCTTTATGGTCAGTTTTAGCAAATATTGATCACATTATTTAGGAGCTGAGATCATAATACCTTTTCTTTTTGTTGATGAAATGATCGACTGGGATTCAGCAATGTTGCTAAAACTCGACTTATTGCTCCATTTTAGCACCTTTAGGGTCACTGGAGAGCGAGAAACCTCCCAATGTGCCCGATCAGAACGACGTTCTGAACTTAGAGTCAGCTGAAGGAGCCAGGGCACCGGCTTCTTTGACACCAACAAATAACTCAGAAGGTTCATCCTGTTCTTTTTTGTAACAAAAATGTCAGGGCAGCAAGAAAGCCTTCTGAACTTATAAAACTTTATTGCAATTTGTAATGAGATGGCATATCTTCTTGGTTATGTTGATCACAGGGTATTCATCCGCTGCATTTAATCTTCAGTTTGGAACTTTAAGCCCAGGAGTCATTAATCAACAAGTATGGCTATCTCTTGGATTATTTTGATAATTGATATTAATTACTTTCCAAAGATCTCCAGTGGTTAACACTTCATGATCATCTTTTTACAGTATGTTCCCTGCTCAGCCTCAGCCCCTTCAGATCTAAATGAGAAGAAAAACGAAAAGGTTCTCTGATTTATCGCCGGTTATCCTCCTACCGGGTGCATTTAGTTGGAATGCCTTTCTTTATTGTTATAATGTATTATCTCCGAGCTAATTCTATCAAATCGTCGCTTTATTATGTGTAAAGCATTTTCCTACTTTGAACGGATGACTTTAATTTATTGAACCAGGATAAAAAAACTTGCCATAATGACTACTTGATTTGTATGCTTCGTATCGCACTTGTTAAATAGAGTACACTTCTTCTGTTCATATATTGTAACCATACACTTGTGCTGCTGTCGTAAAAAACCATGCTTTTGAGGAGCCAGGATACGATGTGCTTGCATCTTTAGTATATACTCCCTCCGTTCCAAAATACTTGACTTCCACTTGTCTACATGTGGATGTATCTATATACTAAAAGATGTCTAAATGCATCCATATGTAGACAAATGAAAGTCATCTATTTTGGAACTGAGGAGTAGAATATCTACCTTCCTACTTGGATATAGTACTGACTTATATATTTGACAGTGCCAGGAACACCATGGATTATTATCTGACAAGACTAATAATGTGTCCTTACCGTCTGCCCAAGAGCAGCAAAAGGAAAAAGCAAAAGAGAACTTGGTTATCTGTAGTCGAACTGATTTGATCAACAAGTATGATAGTGTGCCTACTACAGTATCATCTGATACATGTATTGTACCTGAGCCTGAATTACCTCAAATACCAGTGCTGCATTCTGTTCCTCCAGCTGACAAAGTTAGTACCTCTGCCAGCTCGCTTTCACTTGCTTTCCCAATTATGTTAGAACGTAAGTGTACCTGTTGTTTGGTCTACAGGTGTGTATGGATTCATGCAAGGTGTTGCCCAGAAATCCCTCTTCACCAACCCATCAACAGTGGCAAAAACAAGACACAAGGAAAGATTCGATCAATGCTATCCAGTCTGATACCATGAACAAATATCCTGCTATGAAGCCCAGGATGAGTGTGCAGATTCCACCTCCGTATACTCCCAACATAGCGCCACCGTCGTTTATGCTTCCAGTGAATGGAAGACCGCTGCCAGTGACTTTCCAGCAGAAACAACCTCAAGTGCCTGTTGAATTCAGGGGTCCTGGTATGCAAATGCAGTCTACTGGTTCTGTATCTGGCTCCTTGCCCGTGAACATGGGCGTGCCTATGGGTAACACACCTCATGTACCACCATTTTTTGTTCATGGTGCTCAACAGCCAGCCTTTATTCACCAAGGACAAGGCCTGGGATGTGCACCTCCAGCTTTTCCTCACCTTTCTCAACTGGGCAATACGAAGATTACACAAGAAGTATCTCAGCAGCAGCCTAGAAGTTTTGATGAGCAGAAGAGGACTGTCAGGATAACTCATCCAGACACACATGAAGAGCTCATGCTGAATAGACGTGGTCATTCATATATTAATGCTTCTTCTGGACAAATGCCTCTGCATAATATGAACCAGCCAGCTCAGCCTGGCCCGTCATTTCCGCCCCTTCATAATGTGTATTACCGGCCGAACGTGTATAACACAGGACATATCTATCTTCCAAACACCAGTACTGCTACTGTTTCAAACAGGCAAATGTGCCCCAAAATGCATCCCTCAAGTCATAGCTTTGACCCTACTATTAACAACCATGCAATTACTTCCCTCAGTCCTCCCGTGCCAAACCCTTGGCTTGATGCTAGTTCCAGGCCACCGATGAATTTATGTTCTTCTTCACAAGTCTCCAACTTCAAAGTCTTGCTGCCATCCGAACTATCTGCTGCAGGTCAAGGTACGCTAAAGCCGACCACTGTCTTCCTTGTTGAAAATAACGAATTATCATCTCATACAAGCATATCTACCTGCGTGGCAGAAACTCCCACGTCGTTAAAGTTTTCTGGGGAAGCAAATCTCAAACTTCCAGCTGCAACATCTGGTATACATTGCAGTACGAGTCGTCAGCCGGTTTTAACCCAGCAGACACAAACTGGTCCAGTTTTAGTAGATCATGCTACATCAATTGCAGGTCCTCAAATTACCTCAGCCTGCAACTTAATTCCGGCATGTGTAGTGAATGGTACATCTTCTGTAGATGCAAAACCCGCTGTTCTAGAAGAATCGTCACCAGTATCTTCAGCAACTTTATCATGCGGTGCCAAAAGCCAGTTATACCATACTGTGCCTCTGCAGTCTGAGACATCTCTGGATACTGAGATTTCACTGGGTCGAAAGAATTCCAAACATGAAAGAAATAGCATCTTGGGGAAGCCTCCACTGATATATACACAGGAAATTCTGCCACCAAAGTTTCCAACAACTGATGTATTTACTGAAGGTCTTGAGGCCAAAGTTAATCCCGTTCCTTTTCCAGAACAAACTTCTGAAGCGAATTGTTCAGTTACTTTGCAAATGCAGGATGTGATGAGAGAAGAACATAACGAAAATGCTGAAACGTACTCCAAATCTAAAGCAGAACAAGTCGATGTGACCATACCAGGTGCTGCTTCTGTATTGGAGAATAGTACTAATGTTAGTAAATTGGTAAGATTTCCTGCATGTGCTGAACCAAGCCTCTCATTATCCATTGGCGATCTTCCACCATCAAATAAAAATCGCGGACCTTCAGCAGATGCACAAATTGGGCCATGTCAACCAGAGAGCAAGCTGAAAGACAGTATACAAGACTATGCGAGTATTCCCAGGATTACAACTACTGTTTCCGATTCAACCAGCTCTCGCAGGAAAATGGAACAGGAAAGTATCGATTCAGGTGTATCTAACCATTGCTCTGCTGCTGCTGCTGCTGCCTCCGTAGCGCAAACCAAGAAACCTGTTTTGGAAGCAACCAAAGCCAAAACTACACATGGAAGAAGAAAAAGGAGAAAGGAGATACACCCTAAGGCTGATGGACAAAAGTCTACTGATTTTTATAATGCATCCGATTCCCTCGATGAGAACTTTGAAAGCTTTAGAGTAGAAGAGGTTGCTCGGAGTTCTTCCACAGTTGATCTAAAGGAGATTTGTACACTAGATGCTGAAATGGGCACTCCTGCTGGCAGTAGTGATGATAACCAGAACAAAAATGACTTTTTTGATTGGGAAGGTGATGCAGAAAACTCTAGTGAAAAGTCGAGAGTGTATAGCTGCAAGCATTCTGCAGAAGTAAACAAAGATGGGTATGACCAGAAAAGATACTCTCGAGATTTTCTTTTAACAATTGCACATAGTTGCATTAATCTGCCTGAAGGTTTTAAGATTGGATCTGATATTTATGATGCAGTAATGAACGTTGGTGAACATAATCCAAACCGGGCAAGGATAAAAGATCGAGTATCAGATATTTCCCAAGTTAACCGACATATGCGTAGCAGCAAGCTTGAAGAGAATTACTGGAGAAAATCGTACCCTTCTCCTGTTTCTGGACGTGATCCACTTCCTGATATTGCTCATCCACCTGCTAGTTGGGATGCAGGACAGCGTGGTGGGCGTGGATCCCCAAGAAATGTCTCGCAGAACCAATCACCCAGCCAGTATACTGGTGAGATTCTCTCCAGAGCTATGAAACAAGTAGCATGTCAACGCAGCATGTCACGTGGTTCTGTTGATCAGAAGTGGCAACATAGACCTAATCAGGGGTCATCTCCTCAAGTATCAATGCCACTTATGCACAAAGCTGAGAAAAAATATGAAATTGGTAAGGTGTCTGATGAGGAAGAGGTAAAACAGAGGCAGCTGAAAGCTATTCTCAATAAGTTGACCCCCCAAAATTTTGAAAAACTTTTTGAGCAGGTCAAAGATCTGAATATTGATAACATAGTGACACTTAACGGAGTCATTTCTCAGATATTTGACAAAGCCTTGATGGAACCCACTTTTTGTGAGATGTACGCCAGTTTTTGTTTTTCCTTGGCTGGTGAATTACCAAATTTTGTGAAGGATGAGGAGAAAATCACCTTTAAGAGACTTCTTCTAAATAAATGCCAAGAAGAATTTGAAAGAGGGGAACGAGAGCAAGCCGAAGCTGACAAGGCGGAAGAAGAGGGTGGAATTCAACAATCTAAAGGGGAGAGAGAAGAGAAACGGCTCCAAGTACGGAGGCGCATGCTAGGAAATATCCGTTTAATTGGGGAACTATACAAAAAGAAAATGTTGACTGAGAGAATAATGCATGAATGCATCAAAAAGTTACTGGGTGAGTACCAACACCCAGATGAGGAAGATCTAGAGGCATTATGCAAATTGATGAGCACAATAGGGGAGATGATCGACCATTATAGGGCAAAGGTGCATATGGATTTTTATTTTGACATTATACAGAATCTGTCTGCAAATTCAAAGCTATCATCCCGTATAAGATTTATGCTGGAAGATGTGATTGATCTTAGAAACAACAAGTGGAGGCAGAGAAGGAAAGTTGAAGGGCCAAAGAAGATTGAGGAGGTTCACAGGGATGCTGTTAAACAGAAAACAAGCCAATCAAGTAGGTCAAGTTCATCTCCTAACTATAACTCATCTGGTACATCCATTAGCTCAGCATCAAGATCAGGGCCTCCTCTGGATTATGCTGTTCGTGGATCTTCTGCTTCTCGTGGATCCTCTCAAGTTCGTGCTTATGGATCCCAGAATGTTAATCTGGATACTAGATATCAGACTTCAAACAGAGTCATGCCAGTTCCACTCCATCAAAGGCGATCTGATAAATCTATTCGGCTTGGTCCTCAAGGAGAATTGGGAAGAGAAATGTCACTTTGTGGGAAGCCACCAGCTTCACATGACATTTTGCCAGATGTTTCGTTGAGCAGTCATCATGGTCAAATATTAAAAATCCCGAGACAAAGTTCATTTACAAGAGCAACAAGTAACCTAACAAACTTCCAATCCACTGTCGATACTCCTAAAAGTCAGGCCTGGGGAACTGCAGATCATGCTTTACCTATACCGGTGACCCCTGTCAACAATCCTGTTAGTCAAATGCATAAACCGTCCGCAGTCATTAAGGATATTTGTTATGAAGCAAGAATATTGCCGGAAGAGGTTCTTCAAGAAAAAGCAATATTAACCATAAAAGAGTTCTACAGGTAAGTTTTCATTATTGTTAAGTTTACATTTTTTTTAAACATGTGCTTCTTTTATATGCTTTAGAATGCATAATAATATTGCTTCTCTTTTTATTACGAAAACGGTGCTGGCGGATACCTGTCTATTTATAGAACACAAGGTTGACACTTCTAAATTTTTATGTCCCTTGTCGCTTGTCAAATTTGGTTAATCGGATAAATGTTTTCAGTCCCCAATACCAGTTGTAAATGTGTTACGGCTTTAAAAGATGACATGCATGTATCTATTCACTGTTTTACATGGCGTCCAGCAATGTTGTAGGTACCACTATTTTCAATAGTTGCAACAATTCTGTAACAAAAACAAATAAATGCGCATTTAGGAGTATTGTACATAACCTTCCCTGGCCCCTGAGCCAGCCTCATTTCCTTACAATATTATGTAAATCAAAAGCTCAGGAATTAATATTTTTTGATGTCCAGTGATTTTGAATGCTACTGTCTACTAAAAAATGTTTACACATTTATTCTATACGAAAAGGTTACATTGATACGTTTCTTCTCAATTTACATGGATACGGCTAACAGAGCTGATTGATTAAGGTAGCAAAGAACCTAAGATATCTTCCTGGTTTTGCATTATCATAATTTTTTGGTGTCCCCCAGTGCTAAGGATGAGAAGGAGGTTGGTCTGTGCATGAAAGAACTGAATGCCCCCAGCTTCTACCCTTCACTCATATCACTTTGGATTAATGACTCGTTCGAGAGGAAAGACCTGGAAAGGGAACTCTTGGCCAAACTTTTGGTGAACTTGTGCAAGTCTCGGGAGAGTTTGCTAAGCCAGAGAGTGCTACTCCAAGGGTATTGATCCATTTGCTCATTAACCAAACTTCTCTTGCGTGACTCCAGTGCTAATGAGTGCCTTCCTCTTCTGTCAGGTTCCAACATGTTCTTTCAACCTTGGAAGATGCGGTGACTGACGCTCCGAAAGCGACCGAGTTCCTGGGCCAGATATTTGCCAAGGTCATAATGGAAGACGTGCTCTCGCTGACGGAGATCGGAGCATTGCTGCAGGACATCGGGGAGGAGCCGGCACGGCCTGTCTCGGACCAGAGGCTTGCTTCCGAGGTCCTAGGGAGCATGCTGGAGTACATAAGGGTGGAGCGGGGTGACACTGCTGTCGACGAGATCCGTGCAAAGTCCAACCTGCACCGAGAGAATCTCCGGCGGCCTGGCCTGTGCGTCTGAACATCTGATCTTGACAGGGAAGCACAGATGGGTAGATTGGTAGCTTTTTCTTCTGCTAGGTTTGCTGAAGCCTAACCATAGGAAGAAAGAAGAAATGGTCACTAAGAAATTTTGTTGGTCCTTTGCTAGGTCACTTGGCTGCTACCACCACGGTACTAAGGACGCGCTTTGTTAATATTTTGTTTGGCCCTGCATGTTGCCTAAAAGTGTCTGCTTTCAATCCTGTGCTGAACTGAAGACGGTGCTGATGTTCGTTCCTGCTTAGCTCAACTCTGAAATCGGCCCACTAAATAAGTTTAAACAGATTATCACAGCCATAAGAACACGTAGAAGTAAATGAACTTTCCATAGAAGTTCAATATAAATTAAAGAATAACTGCCACTTTAATGTTTTAGTCTTTTACATTGCCATTGCGATCATATTCTCGAAAGCAATTTCATGTTAAAACAAAATGGCATACACAACAGAGGCATAACAAAGCTACATAACGCCTTCTTTTAGTAACTGCCAAGCTCACATATAAGATGTATAAAGAACAGGGTATTCACCTAAGCTAAACAAAGCAAGGGCCTCAAATCAGAACGTCAGGCGAGCAGGAAACGCAGGAGAAGGGAGATCAATCAGCCTTGGGTCAGGTGGATTTCAGTGAATCAAGTGGTGAACTGCACCACATGGACAGGTACGCAACACAGAAGTACCGTGCAACTCGGCATATCAGATAACTCAGTTGTAAACCTCTTTTGCACCTTCGACTCTTCAAACTTGTTACGGCTTATGAAGTTTGAAGCCAAAAACTCTGGGAACGTATTCCTGTGACGGCTTCTGGGCCTTCAAGTGTGGGTATGTCATCAGAAACAAGTGAGGAAACGTTGTCCCAAAGTAAGCTCCGTCAATGTCTACATAAGAGTCAAGAGTACAGAGCTGGACAAACCATTTTTTCTGTCACGTGCAAAAATCATCCTCCAGTTCAGACTAAATGTTATAATGTTCTCACTACTTTTGGGGTGAGTTGATTCCAAAAAAGTAATGCACGCCAGAGCATATCAAGAGTACCTATAGATGCAAGATCTACCTCAAATAGAAACTATACATGCCAGAGAGAATTGTAAATAATGGAAGTTCTTGTCCTAAGAATTAGTCGTGCTATGGAATTCATGCATGGTTCCTGAAGTGAATGGTTCTTTGTGGGTGTCAATTAAGAACATTCTAACCGAGCATATTGTTGCAAGCAAAAGCTACAACACGGCAATAAAAAAAAATTAGGCAACTCAAAATTTGAGGACACTTATCAGTTTATCTATTGACAGGAAGGATCAGGTTGCGGTGAGCATTTGAGTTCAAAGGCACATGTTTTCATGTGTAAATAAAAGGATACTGCTTTGATATTTGGATCTTGGATAGTAGAGATCTTCACACTTTGGGCAGTAAATTTTCACATTGCTTGAACGAGGAATGTCTGATTGGCCAACTGCAAGGCATGGTTGGCCACTGCAGTGCACTCTAGGACATCTTCCAAAGTCATAGTTCTTGTACTTATCCAACTGCACAAAAATAAAATACAGAAGTTACCAATTAATTACCGTACTCAAGCTTATCCACCAGAAAACTTGCAGAGACAGAAGAGAAGTTTCACCATTGCAGCCAACCCTTTACTTGTAAGAATGTATCGAACATGAATCAATCCATAAAGCATCTCAGCAGCTGATTCAACAAGTTCATTTTGTTCTTCTGTGAACATATCACCTGTGCATTACGAACATTACACTGTAAGAGTGTTGCATCAACAATAAAGAAAAAGAGTTGGCAGAAGAAAGCAAAAAGAATGTATGACAAGTTGACACAAAAGAATGCATAAAACATCAAGGATTTTTCCTGGTCAGCTATGAGGCTGTATTTTCACCTACAGCAGTTGCAACATAAGAGAGAGAGAAAGAGAAACTAAGGAAATCAAACGACCCCCCCCCCCCCCCCCCCCCCCCCCCCCGGAGCAGAGGTGGAGCCGGAGAGGTTTGTTAATGTGTGGCCTAGCCTGGTCAGTGCATAATATCATGTGTGCTGATCAAGGGAGCATAAGCATGCACAACGGTGGGGTTAGTGCTACTAGCCCCATTCATAGCCACAGACACTCACCATTCGCCTCACTTTCCTAGTTTCACCTGAAACCCTCTCTTACTCTCATTCCCTCCCATGTCCTCACAGGAGACGGAAGTTGCTTGTTGAATCCCGCTGGACAAGACTGAACTCCCTCACTGTCTATCTTTCATATCTTTATTTCTGAGAGCAACCATACATAAGTCAGATCCACATGCTGCTATTTTTTTCTAAGAGGGATCTACGTTTTCCTATTCGTTAATGGTACATCAGGATGTTCCCTCGTACATACCAGGATAACTACTACCAAGTATGCTAAGAAAGAAGACTAAAATGAATTAGGTTGACTCATGGCTTCATCAAAGTTGACATGATAGCCCAGTTATATAGGCATAACAATACGGAACCTACCCAAATCATCTCCCAAATAGCAACGAGGCTCTATTTTCCTAACAAAGATATTTATCTATATATGGACGGATATCCTTATTTTGTTGCATTGTGCTATGCGTGATACATGACATGAATGAAAAGCTGCAACTAGGTGAGTGGTGACAAATTTAATTATCTTAACCACAATTGATTTATAAGTGCTTATTTTGATTGCAGGCCAATAGGAAAGAAACAAATTTACTGATGCACCATATTGTTATATATTTTTTAAGAATAGTTATGGGGCTGCAAGAAGCAACAGTGGGCCCACAGGGTTGTGAACCCATCCTGGTTAGAAGTTCACATCTACTATAATTTCAAAGGGTGGAGGGGAAAATCTTCTGCTTTCCGCAGACATATACCCCAAAAAAATACTTTTCTTGGAGCATACTGACTTGTTAAAACAAGACTTTGACAGACAAATCACAGTCATAAATATTTTTTAATAGGAAATTAA
The DNA here is from genome assembly GCA_012064385.1 of Puccinellia tenuiflora. Lineage (NCBI taxonomy): Eukaryota > Viridiplantae > Streptophyta > Magnoliopsida > Poales > Poaceae > Puccinellia > Puccinellia tenuiflora. The sequence continues at coordinate 1,427,604 of QRDG01000131.1, read as the reverse complement.
TAACAAGAAATTTTTGTGTCACGTTTCATACTGATAAAGTAACTGTTGGTCAAAGCCTTGTCTTACATAATAAAAATAAAACCTAGAAAAAGAAGATAGGAAGTAATATATTGCATCTCATCACTTCTGTGTGATTCTACCTCTAGATATGGGTTGCGGACTCAGGTCTCATGCTCTCACTAAACCTACCAAAAGTTTTCTTGCGTCTGGGAAAGTCCAACTTTGCTTGAGAAACAATCAAACCAAACAACCACGCTCCACAGCCAAGCGAAGTCAAACAGCTGATCAATCAACTTGCCATAGCATTCACACAGCCTGGCATCCTTCTCGAGTGAGGCTAGGTCAACAAAGACATTAAACACACCCTAAAAGCCTAGTGACAGGCGTTAACCAGCTGAACTACCTAGGGCCAGGACATGGTAAACAGGGCAGTTTTAATTCACTGCTTACTAATCAAATGAACAAAACACTAACAGAATCCAGCTATATATCTATGTTGTAAATATTATATAGGGTACCATAATCAGTTAATCTTTTGCAACTCAATTCTCTCCAAGTTGAACTATAAAACAGAAAAAGAAGTTGGATACCATGTGAAGACTCAACATCCAATATCAGATCAAGAGCATATTCATAATATGGAACTTGACCGCTTAGCCCACAGAGATTGAAATCATCTTGTATGTAGTCGTCATCAACTTCACAGAAAAACTCATTGCCCCGCAAGCTACAGAACCACGAAATCCATGAAGTATCTTCTCCATCAGAACCACTCAAATCTGATTCTTCACTGTCCGTATCCGATTCTCCTGTAAAGCAATTAGTAAGCAAAGATTACAACTGAAATAAGAAGCAAATCAAGAACCTTAATTATAGCAAACTAAGTTAAAACAGATAGAAAAATGGTTGCAGAGCATAGAATCGTTAGCATTTGGCAGTATTTACATAGTGCTATTAGCAAGACATATGGGACAATGAGGTAGATATGTTGTGGCAGTTCTTTCAATGTATCACCTAAAGCTGCAGTGTTTTCATTGTACTATCACCTAAAGCTCCGTATCACTAGATATGTTCTCCGGTACACCAGAGAGGTATCAATGTTATCTCTCCTGTCTGAGGCAGTAACTGCTACCAGCGCATTGGATTAGGAGGTTCTAAGATCTAAACTTGGATACAGACTTCGGTCGGAAGATACATCACGAATGATGAGGTGCGGCCATACAGGAGAATAGGAAAGTGATTAAGACTACAAGTTACCATATCCATAGCTAGTTGTGGAAGTTCTTTACCCTTAACATGGCTAGAGTAATGTAGCAAAGTTATCTATAAGAGTAGATGATAGATCCATATCTCGATGGCCTACATGAAGTACTCATTTTCCTGCTTGAATGGCCAAATATAGCTTACAATAGAACACATGCATACCCCTAAGGCCCTAACCACCAAAAGCAGTGTTCTAAAAGGCGCTGGCTAGTCCGCCTAGCTGATTTATCCCACCTAAGAGGAAGCCCTGGGCCCACTCAATCGATGTTTAGGCATCATTCTGGTTTGCCACCTGGCTAGCGCCTACCGCCTTGGTGACTGCCGAAAAGTTGACTACAAGTACTAACTAAAAACAAAATTCACCTTACAAGCAAACAAACTAGACTTGACAACATGCCAAACCAAAATGAGCGCCAAATGCACTTAAAAGCACTGGCTCACTGCTAGTACCTTTTAACTGGTTATTATACCAGCCTAATAATAGCTACATTTACTACTAGAGATTGCATAATTTGCATTGTGCTATCGGTAATCTCAAGTGTCAAAATTAGAATGTTTTCATGCCCGCCACATCCCATGAGCACCCTGAATTGTAAGATTGCATGTCTGCCCAATGGTGTCACCATGCTTATCTGCTTCGCGGTAGTCATAGACTCGAAATCTACATCAATCATCAACATTTGCATCTTCGAGCTAGCTCACAGGCAGTGCATAACAAACATACGACGAAGACAAATTTGGCATTCCTACTACAAAATCTCGACGAAGTATGGTATGAGTGTATCTGTGTATGGCAGAAGAGTTCTAGCAGTTGGACACACCATTGTTCGGCCCTTTGTGCATAGATAGCTAAACACGTAAAACTATCCCTTTATTTGGCTAATCCCTTCATTCCTCAAGCTACAAAGCCAAAGAACACAACATCCCCATTCCAGTCATAGGGATGCAGAACACAGCTGATCTATGATTTGTTGGACCAACGCCATCGATAAATAAAGCATGCTTGCGGGACAGGGCTCACCATCGGACAACTTGCCCTTGGACATGGCGGTGGATCCGCCGCCGGAGCGGGGCATCTCCGGCTGCTTCCCGGCGGCGATCCGGTCCCTCTCGCGGCCGCCGGAGAACCCCCACGACGTTGAAGGGGAGGACCTGTCCATCGCATCGCCTATCCGCTTCCTCTCGCCCGCGCCCCCAGCCGTCGCCGAGACGCCTCGGTCCCTCTGCATCTCCTCCCCCCCTTACCCTCCCCCTCCTCCTCCTCCTCCTACCTAGTCACCCCGACCTTGAAGCAAGGGTTTGGGTTAGGAATCGGGGTGGCAGGGCTTGTGTACGGGGGCGGCGAGAGGCTCCGGCGCTCGTGTGAAGGTAGGTCTCGCCCGACCGGAGGACGCGAACGGTGGACGGGATTGGGGAGGAAGTGTACGAGGACCGTTTTGTAATTCCGATAAACTTTGGGGAGGAGTATATTACGCATGCCATGATGACCTGGGCCAGCGCTGGAGGCTTGGAACTTGCCGTCCTACTAGAAGGCCAGGGAGAATTGGCCCTGCCCGTGTAGGTTGCGTGTTGAATTCATCTGGTTTTCCCTTTTCAATTTTCCAATTTTAGGCTGTGAGCGGGTGCATACCCACAACGCGCACATGCTTGGTCCAAAACTCCAAATACGCAATCTATACCTCTTATAAAGCAAAACCCCACTAAGTGCATTTATTATTTTTCTATCTCTACATGCAAGCTATCCATCATCCACTCTCCTAACCAATCATTTATCCATGTCATCCCACTAATATTTATTAATCTCTACATGTCAATTCCACATCATCCTTTTTAATTTAATTTTCCACGCTAATATTCTTTAATACACTATTTCTAAATTTAGTATATGTGACTATGACAAATTGAATTTTTCATTTCTTTTAGACAATTTAATGTATCATACTATTTAACCATTTTATGTACGTAAATAATAATTTCTTAAAGGATCCCGCCACAACGCGCGGGATATGTTCTAGTTCTAATGAACAACTAACATCATTGTACGCAACGGTTGCCTTTCCTCTGTGTATCACGTGGGGGTCATGAAGCGAAACCGCTATGTCTCGTCGGTTCAAATTTCAGGACTTGCACACGAGCGAGATTCCATCCAGCGCGGCGAGTCGGGGTTGTCGTCGTCGGTTTCCTCGCGGTCGTGGGTAGTTTGGGCGACACAATATCTTCATTTATCATCGCTCGTTGTTCGAGAGAATCTCGCGGTTGACAAGTTTTTTTTTTTTTGAGTTGGGGCATGGGGTAAATCACATTGTGTTGTGTTTTTCGCATTGTTTTTATGGAACGGATTTTGTTTCTGGCGCCAAATTTTGATCTCTTCTCTCGTCTCCGTTTCTTCTTTTATGCATGGTTTGGGGGGTGAATTTCACGGCTGTTCTTGAGAGGTTCCTCCGGCTACCGACGGTTTTCTATGCATGGTGAGGATGCTCATTGAAGGCCATAACTTCCTCCTCCTACAGATCGACGTCAGGTTAGTTTTCTGCTAATGTTTACTACTAGTATTTTGTAAGGACACGACACGCTTGGCACGTGAGAAGAAAATTAAATCTCTAAATCTGGGACCACATAATTATGGGTATGGCCTCGACATTCAAAATGTCGGACAAAGAGATATCAGAACTCAAAATATCAAACAAAGAGGTATCAAAACTGCGATCCTAGTTAGTACCTTACTTTTATAGCACTAAAGCCCAAAGGTCGTTAGGATTTATAAGGAGACATCACACTTGACGCGCGAGAAGATCCTGAATATGCAATCTAGTTAATACTATTAAAACGGTTATAAACAGTGTAGTAAAATAGGAGCGGGGTCCACAGATCACTAGTGGTGTCTCTTCAAAAGATACACATGATAGGTAAACAATTCACAGCATGGCAATTGACAAAATTGTGGACGCATAACAATGCTATCATAAAACAATATAGTTCACCGCTTCATCTAATATGGGCATTACATCAAAATACATAGACCATTATCCAACTGCATCTATGACTAATAATCCACCCTGGGATCGCTATCCAGCATGTCACCCAGAAGTATTAAATTGCAAGCAACAGATCATTTCAATAAGCAAAGTGCATATGTAAGCAATGTAAATAACACAAGGAAATAACACCGTTGTTTTCTCCCTAGTGGCAACAGCACATTCATGAGCATAAGCATTTCTGATCGCACTCAGCACACAAAGGCATGAACCCACTATCTAGCATAAATACCCTCTGAAGATACTAACAATTACTTGGCCAAAACATCCACTAGCATCAGAGAGAATGCAAGATCATACATAAAACATAACACATAGATGAACAGGAGTAATGATTTCCGCAATTCATCGGATCCATGCAAACACATCATGTAGTAGTTACAGATACGATCTTGATCATGATAGGCAGCTCACAAGATCTAATCAATGGAGTACAAAGAGAAGAGACAACCATCTAGCTACTGCTATGTACCCGTAGTCCCGTGGTGGACTACTCACGCATCACTCCGGAGGCAGGCATTGTCGGGGATGTAATCCCCGGAACCCCAAAATCATGAGTTGGTTGTGGTATTAAAAGAGAGAAACAAGAATTAAATAGGTACGGGATAAAGGAAAAACAGAAGAAATGCTCCACGGGCCGAGTCTGGTACTGTTCAGGCCGAATCAAAGGATTACCCCGGGTGGGCCGAGTTCCCCTCCGGCTGGGCCGAGTTCCCCTCCGGCTGGGCCGAGTTCCCCTCCGGCTGGGCCGAGTCTCCCTCCGACTCCGGCTGGGCCGAGTTCCCCTCCGGCTGGGCCGAGTCTCACTCCGGCTGGGCCGAGTCTCACTCCGGCTCGGCTGGGCTGTGCGCTCCCGCAACTCAGCTGGACCGGGTTCCAGCTCACCCGACGGGGCCGAGGTCTTCACCCGGCTGGGCCGACTCTGCATCACTCCGGGGCTCGGCACCCACCAGGCCAGGCCGGCATCCACCGCTCCGGATCGATGCACTGGACGGGAGAGCCGGTTCCCCAGCGCTGCCTCGCCCGGATCTCCGTGTACGGACGTCGCCCGAGTCAATCTCCAGTGTGCTAGCAGCAGGCCGGTGTCCAGCTCCCGGCATCCAGCAAATATCTGCTACTGCCTCCCAGTGGATAAGATCAAGTGACGAGGACAAGGACAGACCGGCGTGGCTACAGTGTGCGCATGACGCGCCAATAGTGTGACGAGACCCCAGTAGTCACCTCAGCTACAGTGTGTACAGTGTACAGTGTGCGTTGTCTCCTTGTCTACTCCTTGTCCCCTGGGCTTCCCTTTATAAGAAGCGCCAGGGGAGCGCGGACGAGGAGGCGCGGACGCTGGTTCTTTTCCCCTCCTTGGGCTCTGCTTCTTCTTCCTTCTTAGCACATCTCCATAGCTAGCTCTACACAGCTCAAGGAGCGCTTTTGTAATACCGATTGATACACAGGTATAGACCAGACAAGCAGGAGTAGGGGTTTTACCTCCTCACGAGGGCCCCGAACCTGGGTAAATCGAGTGTGTGTGTGTGTTCGTGTGATTTCTATTGCACAATCCCTCCCCGAATCCTCTAGCGTCCAATCGGCCCCCAAACTTAAGCCTACCCCTAGGCATCTGTTGTTCACCACCACGACAGTTGGCGCCCACCGTGGGGCTGGTAGTGGCGCTAGCTGGGCTAATTTCGGACGGGACCTTCTTCATCGACTTCCGGCGAGCACCTCGCGTGGCGTCGCGGGGTTTCCGCTCGCCGGGCCGCTTCTTCAGGTTCTTCATCACCGGCGCCAACGTCGTCAACAAATCTCAGGGGCGACACGGTCGGCTGGCCGTGCCTCTGGCCTTCCCGGCGGCTCCACGCCAACACTGCCGTCGCGCTCGTAGGCCTCCCAGGCATCGTCAATTCGAACGGAATCTTCTTCAGCAACTCGGGGACTCGGCATCACCGAGGTTCGAGCTTGCCGCTGTAGGCAGTGGCAGGCGTAGCCTACAGCAGCAAACGTCATCAACAGATCCCGGTTAGTCAATCCTAAAACTACTCGGGACTGCTCCTCATGCCGTGTTAAGTTATTTTCCCCGGGAGCAGGGTGTTTTAACCCGGGGACTGCTTAGCCAACGTTTTACAGCTTCTCCTAGATAAGTGAAGTTACTCGGGGACTCGGTTGAGTCTAGTTTTGCATCCTTATGCGCAGTACAGTTGCTAGATTTACGGAAATGCCTGTTATGGTTCATTGCCTCTGGTCAGTAGACCTACTGCTCCGGTCAAGAATTACTTGTCTATATGTGTGCTGGACTAACATTGAAGGGTGGAATCGGTTTGGCGGAAAACGTGTGTTACCGGGTCAAGCTCCAAATCCGGGTCAAGCTGGAAATCCGGGTCATGCTCCAAATCCGGGTTATCCTGAAATCCGAGTCATGCGGATATACTGGTGATTCAAACCGAGATACCAGTAGATCAGGCCGACATATGATTATCCATGTCAGCATCAATGTCTTCCTTGACTGCTCCAACAACATTGCCCCGTGAGTATCATTTGTATGTCTGTATCACTCTTTGTTACATAGTCTCAAGCGGTACTCGGGGACTGCCCCTTCGCACTTTGCTTAGTTGTTTTTCCGGGAGAAAAGTGTTTTGACCCGGCAGCTGGTTAGCTATTAGCTTAGCTTTTTTCCTAGACCAGAAAGTTACTCGGGGACTCGGTTGAGCTCGAGTCTGCCTCCTCGTATTTAATTTCGCTGCTAGATTCAGTTTCCGGCAAGTGCCAGGTTTATTTCATTCTGTAAATAGAGCTGCCGTTCGCATTAAATATTCGGTATAAATGTGTTTGGGCTAATATCGAACAGAGGTGCCGGATTTACCGGATTATTATTCGTCACCAGAATCAGAGCATTATCGGCATTCCCCGAATCACCGTTTATGTCGGTTCATCTTATTCCGGACGATCGTTGACACTGTCTTGCCAAATCATAAAATGGCGTAGCATCCCGGCATATTACACATCGTTCCGACATGTCTTACGTCGGCAAATCAGAGTATTACAGCCAAGGAAAAAAATAGCGTGCTATCAAAAATAGCGTGGCCCTCCTCTAGAAGCTATACAAGATATAGCGTGATATAGCGAAGTTACATGTAAAATAGCGTGATGAAAAAATGCAATAAATAATCCAAATATTAAGGATTTCAGCACTAAAAATTTGTTCAGAAGCAATACATGCTTAACCAGGTAACCATATTCAAATGCCAAGGCCAAATCAATGGCACAAATACAAATATGAGGCTTAAACCATGAAAATTAATCAACTAAAAGATAAACAGTTTTAAACTTTAATCAGAATCATTAACATCGTCTTCAGAATAACTAGAAGAACCAACAGATTGCCCGCCATCATCATTACCTAACGTAATTTCTAGGATTTTTGTTAGTGTAGCTATAACATTATCACATTTAGTGTGGTTTGGCGCGTATAAAACGCAAATAGCGCCGTAGCGTCAACTTTAGGCTAAATATAGCGTAATCACTCCAAATACGCTATATCGTGCTATTAACCGGGAAATAGCGTGCTATTTTTTTCGTTGATTACAGCACAATATCTCCAAATCGCCGTTTATTTCGGCTCGCCAAATATCTGGGCATCCTGTAATATCTCGAATCACCGTTTATTTCGGTTCGCCAAAGCATCGCGGCATTTATCTCGTATCGACAGGCATCTCACAAATCTATGTCGGCTTTACAGACTATCATAATTCTTCAGTTATCCGAGTTTATCAGAATATCATGGCATCAATATCTCGGTGCACCGAGTCGAAAAATATCTAATCTCCCTGAGTGTTAAGTGTTGAGAAGTATCTCAACTCGTCACCCGACGAATGCCTATCAAGGCAGAATGTTCAGTTTAGCCCAAGCAGGCTATATGTCGGTCCAGCTCTTGCTGCCGACATATGATTTCGGTAAACGCCCAAGAAGGCTAGAAACCGGTATAAAATGTGCCCAAGCAGGCTATATGTCGGTCCAGCTCTTGCTGCCGACATATGATTTCGGTAAACGCCCAAGAAGGCTAGAAACCGGTATAAAATGTGCCCAAGCAGGCTATATGTCGGTCCAGCTCTTGCTGCCGACATATGATTTCAGTAAGCGCCCAAGAAGGCTAGAAACCGGTATAAAATGTGCCCAAGCAGGCTATATGTCGGTCCAGCTCTTGCTGCCGACATATGATTTCAGTAAGCGCCTAAGAAGGCTGAAAACCGGTATAAAATATGCCCATGCAGGCACTACGACAATCTAGCAGAAGGATGTTGGCATCCGACATATGAAACTTGCTCGTACAGGCCGTATGCCAAATTGCCCAATGTCGGCAGAGATATCTATGTATGGCCATGCCCATGCATTCAGCGCATTTCCAGTGCAAACTGTCTATCTCGCTGTTGATTCGGGTGAGCTCGGTCAACCGGATGTCACGTTTGGCTTGGAGGGCATGGCTAGACGACTGGCTTATACTGAAGCCCGTGCTGGCAAGATGATTCGTTCATGGAGATTTTGGTGTTGGATACTTATTTTTGTAAGTCTGCGCGCGACTCTACGAGTCCCCCGCAGACTCGGGGACTAATGTCGGGGATGTAATCCCCGGAACCCCAAAATCATGAGTTGGTTGTGGTATTAAAAGAGAGAAACAAGAATTAAATAGGTACGGGATAAAGGAAAAACAGAAGAAATGCTCCACGGGCCGAGTCTGGTACTGTTCAGGCCGAATCAAAGGATTACCCCGGGTGGGCCGAGTTCCCCTCCGGCTGGGCCGAGTTCCCCTCCGGCTGGGCCGAGTCTCCCTCCGACTCCGGCTGGGCCGAGTTCCCCTCCGGCTGGGCCGAGTCTCACTCCGGCTGGGCCGAGTCTCCCACCGACTCGGCTGGGCTGTGCGCTCCCGCAACTCAGCTGGACCGAGTTCCAGCTCACCCGGCGGGGCCGAGGTCTTCACCCGGCTGGGCCGACTCTGCATCACTCCGGGGCTCGGCACCCACCAGGCCAGGCCGGCATCCACCGCTCCGGATCGATGCACTGGACGGGAGAGCCGGTTCCCCAGCGCTACCTCGCCCGGATCTCCGTGTACGGCGTCGCCCGAGTCAATCTCCAGTGTGCTAGCAGCAGGCCGGTGTCCAGCTCCCGGCATCCAGCAAATATCTGCTACTGCCTCCCAGTGGATAAGATCAAGTGACGAGGACAAGGACAGACCGGCGTGGCTACAGTGTGCGCATGACGCGCCAATAGTGTGACGAGACCCCAGTAGTCACCTCAGCTACAGTGTGTACAGTGTATAGTGTGCGTTGTCTCCTTGTCTACTCCTTGTCCCCTGGGCTTCCCTTTATAAGAAGCGCCAGGGGAGCGCGGACGAGGGGGCGCGGACGCTGGTTTTTTTTCCCTCCTTGGGCTCTGCTTCTTCTTCCTTCTTAGCACATCTCCATAGCTAGCTCTACACAGCTCAAGGAGCGCTTTTGTAATACCGATTGAGACACAGGTATAGACCAGACAAGCAGGAGTAGGGGTTTTACCTCCTCACGAGGGCCCCGAACCTGGGTAAATCGAGTGTGTGTGTGTGTTCGTGTGATTTCTATTGCACAATCCCTCCCCGAATCCTCTAGCGTCCAATCGGCCCCCAAACTTAAGCCTACCCCTAGGCATCTGTTGTTCACCACCACGACAGGCATGGTGGTGTAGATGTATCCGGTATGATCCCCCCCTCCGACAGGGTGCCAGGAAGAGCTTCCGAACCCTCCCGATGTAGGGTTTACGACGGCGGCGGCCTCGGACGTTTTATGGAAAATATGATCAGGTATCGAGGGTTTCCGCGTCGAAGTCAATTTATAGGTGAATGGGCAACTCGAGAAGACGTCGCAGGGCGCCAGGTGGGTGATACGTCCCCGACGTATCTACAATTTTTTATGTTCCATGCTTGATTATATAACATTGCCACATGTGTTTATTATAATTTTATATCAATTTATGGATTTATTGGACTAATCTATTAATAGTGGTAAAAGTGCACAGTGTTCTTATTTTACACTTTGATGTGTAGGAAAATTGACAAGAACGCAAAAGGAGCCCGAAGGTGGAAACCTGAATCTGTCTCCACCAGATACTTTTTAAAGATGTCCCCGAACCGACCCGAAGACGACGTCAAATCAAAAAAGCTTGGTCGCAAAGTTTCTGGAAATTTTTCGTTGATTGATGTGGACCTGGACATTTTTCAAAATGGGCCGCACAGCACCCAGACGGGGCCCGGGCACGGACCAAAAGTCAACCGCAGCCAGGGGCCACCTGGCCGCCTCCTCCACCGCCTTGCGTCACCCCTTCGCCTATATAAGACCCTCCTGACCTAAAACCGACGCCCCCTGATCGATTTCTCCAGAAAAGTTCCCGAGCTCCGCCGCCACCAAAACCCTAATCCGGGGGACAGAAGTTCATGTTCCGGCACCCTACTGGGATTGGGAATTGCCCTCGGAGCCATCTTCATCGCTGTTGCTGCCTCCTATGATGCAGCGGGAGTAGTCCTTCATCGGGGCTGAGGGCTCTACTAGTACCTATGTGGTTATATCTCTCTCTCCCATGGTGTGATCTTTATTTGATTGTGAGCATTGTAATATAGTTGAACTCATGGTTGTTTTTCCCCTTCATTATGTATGGATATGTTGCTCAATCTATCTAGTATAATTTCTGGAGTCAATGTTGACAAGACAAAGCCTTGGTGACAGTGTGGGTGGCGTGTGTGGTGTTCGGACTTTAGGGTGTGATAGACCTACGCATGAATTGTGGTGGCCGAACTTTGAGGTGTGCTTTTGTAGCCCTACACAGTTTTCTCCGAGCGACGTCTTTGTTACATGATGTTAGAGGAAGTGTTTTATGTGTTCAATTATGTTACAACTGTTGAGAGAGTCCACTAGTGAAAGTAGGATCCCTAGGCCTTGTTTCCAATCATCAGAACACAGTGTCTAGTCACTTTTTTACATGTTTTCTTGCTGCCATTTTTATTACAGATTACAAATATCACTTGTTACCATCCATATCACTTGTATTTTACCGTCTCTTCGCCGAACTAGTGCACCTATACAACTGACAATTGTATTAGGTGTGTTGGGGACACAAGAGACTTCTTGTATCTTAATTGCAGGGTTGCTTGAGAGAGGATACGTTCAACCTCTTCCTCCCGTGGATTCGATAAACCTTGGGTTACTCACTTAGGACTTGTTTGGCTGTCCGGGTGATGCATATAAAATGCATACATGAACTTTGCACTATAATACTTATATTCCATTCATATTTGCATCATATAAGGGGTATATTACTGTTATTTAATGATTTTTGGTAATTAATAATGATTTCCCCTTTTATAGAATTAATCCTGCGTAGGTAGAAAACCCGTATCTCTTTTCTTATTTATTTCAGGGCCTTAACGACGTCATAATGAGCTGCAAATTTACGGGGATCATTATTTTGGAAGGAGGAAGACCTAGGAGCGAAGGAATCAAGCAAACGGGGGCCGGACGGGCAAAAGAGGGTGCCCCACGCGGCCCCTGTACCTGGCCACGTGGGCCCACCTCTTTTGGCCCTTGTGGCCCCGTTTGCGTCGATCCTTCTTCCCGAAGCTTCCTCGTGACCTAAAAACGACTATAAAATAGTCCCCCGACGTTTTCCAGGAGGAGGCGGCAGAGAAACACAAACCAGAAACAGAGAGACAGAAGGCTACCACCGGAGAAGATCGGAGGGGGGAAATGCCGCCGGAATCCACCTCAGTGAAACACTAACCCTAAACCCCGAAAACCCCGAAATCCCTAACCATAAACCTCATCCGAACCCCTCCCGCTTCCGAACCGTTGATCGCTGGTGAGTGAACGGTTGGGATCAGACACGTTGATCCGCATGTGCACATGTGACGCGCCGATCCGCGTGTGCGTTCGTTCTGCAATTTGATTGACTCGTGTGCATGTGATGCGCTGATTGGCTGGATGGATGAGGTTTGGATCGGTCCGCTGGTTCGATCTAAGCCGTTCAATGAGATCCGGTGACCTAGAATGACGTGGTATATGGAACAAGCGTACACGCGTCTGACTTCGTGTCCTATGCTACAACTATGTTTAATAATGATGGAACAAGCGTACGCGCATCTGAATATCACTCGGTAAATCTAAATCTATAATCACAACTAAGTGACCATACGAGTATATGACCCACCTGTCGGAATCAATCCAACGTTACGACCGTTTAATCAACCAGTATTGGTGACCTATATCCTAAATATAGGACACTAATATCTGGTTAATCCTCTTTTTCAACTTATAAAAGAATTGAAAATCATTTCATTTTTCCAACCTTGATATCTCACGGCCTTCTTTTTCGAGCTCTGATTAATCGTCCTTTTCAATTTATAAAAAATAGATAATCATGTCCTTGCTTAATCTAAATATATCAGCACAACTAAGTGAGCATACGAGTCTATGACCCACCTGTCGAAATCAATCCAATGTTACGACCGGTTAATCAACCATGTCGTGCGCTGACTATTTTGGCCGTCAGAAACGTCGCGCAGTAGCTATTTCTTCGAACGATGTCACATTTTTCACCATTCCGATGAAAAATGTCGCACATGAGTTATTTGCCACACTGAATCTTCTGAATTTTCCATTTCTTTTCACTTCTTTCAAACTTTATTCATACAATTTTAAGCTTACAAACTCCTACTACACCCAGCCAGTGCGATTACCATACAATTTCTCCCAAATCCCTCTTACAAATTCCTCCCAAATTTATGCCATTCCATACAATTTCAACATTACACCCACTGCGACTAACATACCCCCTACAAATGCCGAAATGCAAATGGGAATTTGTGCTTGATATTCGAGTTTCCTAATCTTCTGTTTCAATCTCCTTAGCTCGTCAGCAACCTCTGTATCAATGCGTGCTCCGCCCTCCGTCTCTTCTTCCGGAGTTCGCGTTGCGGCCGGGTCAACGATCAAATGGATTGCTCAAGGATGCCGATCCATGAAAATTGTGAAATTGCCCCGATTCTTACCCCAATTGCGCTGGTGCACACGTAGAACGGACGATTCTTGTTTCTCGGTGTCTGCGATATCCTCCGACCAACGTCCATCCATCCGGCACCGCGGACAAACGACGATCGGCATCTCCGTGCGCGTGATAATCCCCAAGAGCAAGGAATCACTGTAGCACAATTCAATGTGGAAGTAAGGTATCGATCCGCAGGAGCAATGTAATGTCCGGGGTTTTTCCCCAAATTAGAATTGCCTGTTATTTTATTTTTGCATCATCATGACATCATCATCATATCACCTTGCATAGTTTTGACAAAATAAATAAAATCATAAACTCAATTTTTTTTCTCAAACCCTATTTTTGTTTTGCAAATTTAATCCTAGGGTTTAATAAATCCATCACCCTCCTTTTCTAATTTTGAAACAAACCCCAAAATAAAATTGGGAATATTTATAAAGCTATGTCAAATTAAAATAAAAGCTTTTGAAATCTTGGCAAAACCTATATTTTGTTTGCAATCTTCTCCCTCCTTTCTTCCCCTCTTCTCTTTTCTCTTCTTTTCTTTCTCCTTTTTCCAATTCTTTAAATTGGAGATTTTTCCTGAAAATTCGTGTGGGCCTGAGGGGGGCACCTTTCAGCCTGCTTCTCGTTCAGCCCATCTCCTCCCCCAGCCAAACCGAAGCAGCCCAGGCCCATCTTCTGTTTGTCTTCATTCTCCGGTGGACGTCACAGCTGTACGAACCATGAGAGCACCGCATGATCTCGCTCCATCCGCTTGATGAGCTGCCGTACACCCCGCCTCCTTTCCCCTTCCTATAAAGCCAAGAAGAGCCTCCTCCTCCAAACCCTAGCCCCTCTCTTCTCCCTCCCGCCGCCACCTTCCCTCTCCCTCACCTCGCTCTACTCTCTCCACTCCGATTCCTTCTCCCGAGAGGCCGAGAGCAGCCACCGGAGCTTCACCGTCGCGGCCGCCATGGATGCGTCAGAGATCACCTGAGCGCGTCGTCTTCATCGTCCACCTCTGCTGCGCCTGTAACGAGGAGCCGGAGCAGCCGATCGTCGTCAACGCCTCCCTCGGCTACTTCTGCCTGCAGCACGCCAAGGTCGTCGTCGCCTTCCTCCTATACGTCGCTGCCGTCTTCCCCAGAGCCCCTCCTCTTCACCAGCAGCCCGTGGTGAGCAGCCGCCTTTCCTCCTTTCCTCTCCACCCTCCTCCATCGCTACAGCCCGTGGTGGCTTGCTGCCGAACCTGCACTCCATGGCAGCGAGCTCGACCTCGAGCTGCAGCTCTTGCCTTGCCTCCTGCACCCACCACACACAGCAGCAACCACGCACCCGAGCCCCAGCCACCATCTGCAGCTGCACTTCGTCTCCTGGACGCACGCGTGGAACCAGCAGCGCGCGCTACCGTTCTTTGCTCTGTTCCTGAATCTGAAAGTCTGAACTTTGCAAATCTGAATTCAGTTAACGTTACACCTTTGCTTCATGTTGCCGTGGATCCTCACTCAATCACTCATCCAAGCCCAGCCCAGTGGCTAGATCCTTGCTTCCTTGCCCAGCAGCCCCGGGTTCGATCCCCACGGCCACCAATTCTCCCCTCCTTTCTCTGTTTTAAATCATATCTTTTAATCCATAAGTCCAAATTTAAAATGTTATATATGAATTTTTATCAGAAAAATGTGTAGAATTTGAATATGCCATCTATGCTCATGTTTGCATCATGTAGGTTGCACTTTAGTTGTATTTTTGTACAACACCTAAATAATTAAAATATGAAATGTTTGAGAACTAATTTAATGGATGTCCCTATTCCATTTAATTTTGTGTAGCTCACCCATATATTGTTTCAACATGCTAATAATATTTAATTTTGATGGTTAGAAAAATAACTTGAACCATATATTTAATTGTCGGAATCTCGGTTCCGTTTAATTTGGTTAAGTTGCATCTCTCATGTTGCCATGTCATGCATGCATTGCATCAACATGCCGGATCTTTTGCCGTAGTAGTAAAATGCATTTTTTCCGTTGTCCAGTGTTTGTTGCTTCTTCGGGAATAGGACGTTGAGTTGATGTGAGCAACGACAAGTTCTGCTACCTCTACCGGATTGCAGGCAAGTGATACTCCCTTGCTATCTTCGCTTGTTTTCTGTCTCTCACACGTTCTATCTTTTGTTCCTTGCTAGCCTTATGTTGCGATGCTTGTGTCTCGATCCTATATGCATGTTTCCCTTGCAGCCCTGATATGCCACCACCCCCACATCCTACTACCCTGTTGCTTGTTTATCTTGTTGGCCTTACGAGTCGTAGTGCATGCTTAGGTTGTTTTGCTCAAGTCTTGTTCTAGTTATGTTTTAATATGATAGTTGGGTTACATTCACATGATAATATATAATGTTTGGCGATGGGATATAATTAATAAAGATAAGGCACCGGCGGAAGGCCAATCGTGGTGATTTGTTCTGCTAGTGTCGCCTAGGACCCGAGTTCTTGTCCTCTGATCCAAGACTGAGCGCACTACCCACATGTGGGAGGAAATGGGACTCCCCTCGACCTAGTACCGGATTTGCAGCCTTGTCCAGGGCGCCACAAGTAGTTCGGGTGTTTCCATTTGCGCGACGCTTTATTTTGATGCAGGTACGGATGGGACGCCTCCGATACGATGATGGTTACTTACGGTAGGGTTGCGGACCGTGCGTTAATCGCATGTGGAAGGAGGGGCAATCGTATGAGTGTTCCCTCCCGAAGCCGTTCTCGCATCGGCTAAGTCCACCTCGGAGCTTCGGCCGGACTTTCAAGGTGGGTCAGACTTAGCTAGGTGGTTCCCTGGACAAGTGTGGTAGTGAAGGAAAGTGTAGCGTCGGATACCCTGCCGGCACACCTTAGGAAGTGTGCTAATAGCTGGCAACAAGGGTTGAAGTGCGTGTGGTTACATTTGTGCACCCCTGCAGGGTTAAATCTTTTCGAAAAGCCGTGTCCGCGGTTAGGGACGACTTGGTGATGATGCTGGCTAACAAGATCATAGACAACTTACACCTAACGATAATAAATTGATTAGTAAGATAGAGCTACTTCAATAATAAATTATAAAATTTTGCCAACTGTGTGAGTGCCTTTGGGCTTGCTGCTCGTAGGATAAACGGGCTGGTAAGGAATTGGCTGGGTATGTTTGGTGTTAGCATAGTTGGTTACATATGCGCTCTCTTACCTTCTATCTATTAGACGCAAGTTGTAGCGTGTCTCTATAGTTTGTTAGTGCTGCTTGCCGCCGCCTCAATGCTAACCCTCTTTCCCCAGAATTCCAGTTTTGATATCTTGTGAGTATTACTTGCCAGTACTTCTACTAGTACTGACCCCTTCGGGGCTGCTATTCCAATGCAGCCAACAGTATGAAGTGTGACGACGTTAGCATGGGAATCCCTCCAGCTAGCTAGGCTTGGCCTGGGCAGGGATATGGTGCCTTCGTTTATCTTCAGGACTCTTAGTCCAATTTGTAACTTGTCCGTAGTCGGACGCTACCCGCTTCAGATGTTAATTGGATCTTTGTATTGTATCTTTTGTTCTTGACTCTGTGAGTCGTTGTTGTATATATGTTCTTTTGTGGGTTCCATCGAGAACTGTTGTAATGTTATCACAATTCCACCCGCATAACGTGTGTGTTGCGACGTGCACGTTATGCCTGGTGGGCGTCCTTTAGGATCGTTATTATGCGGATTTGGCTGGAACGCTAAAATCTGCATAGTACCGATCTTGGTTATCTATTCCCTACAACTAAAGTGTCACAAGTTTTAGTTGATTATGCACTAAACAATTTTATAGAACAAGGTGGTTGATTTAATGGATGTAAGTTTGATATAACAAAACATGAGTGTGAAAGTGTCCCAATCCTTTTTAATGCAAGAAGACAAGACAAGGGAATAAGGGTGTGAAAGTGTCCCAATCCTCTTTAATGCAAGAGGACAAGGCAAAGGTGTAAACGGTGCTTTGGAAATTAGGCCTAGGGATCATACTTTCACTAGTGGACACTCTCAACAATAATAATATAATTGAATACATAGATAATTCCTCCTCATTATGCTACTCTGAATTAATTTCTGGTTGGATAAAGAACACCAATCCATTATGTAGGGCTACAAAAAGCACACCTTAAAGTTCGTATTCCACATCTATGGACACTTCATGCGGTATTCGCATCCAAAGATAGTACTAATAAACATCACAATATCATAGAGACACCCAACACAAATAATAACTCATGATGAGTATTCATGTAATCTTTAGCCTAAGAGCCACACACGGTGCACGCACTGTCAACTTCACACCATGGGACAAAGGTGACTCCGGCAATCACATCAATAAAACCACTTGAGTAGCATAATTCATAAGATAAAGAAGAGTACCATCTATGGATTCAACTAGATTACAAAGCTCATGATCACATAAAGATCACACCATGGGAGAGAGAGATAAACCACATAGCTACCGGCATGAGCCCTCAGCCCCGATGAGGGACTACTCCCTCCTCATCATGGAGATGGTGGAGATGAGATGATCTTGCTATAGAAGTTGATGATGAACACGCCGGAGGGGGGTGGAGCCCTCCGGAGGTGGATTCCGGCGGCGTTTCCCCCCTCCGATCTTCTCCGGCGGCAGCCCTCTGCCTCTCTATTTCTGGTTTTGCATTTCTCCACCGCCTCCCTCTGGAAAACGTCGGGGGACCTTTTATATAGGAGTTTTTAGGTCACGAGGATGCTTCTGGGCGAAGGATCGATGCAAACGGGGCCACGAGGGCCAAATTGGATGGGCCCACACGGCTGGTACTGTAGCCGCGTGGGACCCCCCCCTTTTGGTCCTCCGGTCTCCGTTCGTTGACTTCTTTTGCTCCTAAATATTCTCCTTCCAAAATAATGACCCCCCTAAATTTATAGCTCATTATGACGTCGTTAAGGTCCTGAAACAAATAAAGAAAGAAATAGGGGTTTTCTGCCTACGCATGATTAGTTCATATAAAGGGGAAATCATTATAAATTACCAAAAATCATTAAATAAAGTAATATACCCCTTATATGATGCAAATATGAATGGAATATAACTATTATAGTGCAAAGTTCATGTATGCATTTTAGATGCATCAACATCCCCAGGCTTAACTCATGCTCGTCCTGGAGTATGAAAGTGATAAAACTAACATGAACTTTGCAATATAATCACAACATGGATATACAAGATGATTGCTACTGCTAAATAAAGTCAAATGATTCACTATTTCAAAGATGTAGCAATATGCAAACAGTTTATAAAGTGATATCAAGTATTCAATGAAAAGATGATCAATGATAGTTCACAAAGTGCAACATAAAAGATAGTACTGTGGACATTCTTACTTTTGCATACTTGTGGTCCATAGAGTGTAGTAAATCTGAATATAAAAGGTGGACACTTTGGAAAAGATGTATAAATAAGTAGAGGTAAAGCATGCATAAGTTTCATCTATCATCCAAATTATTCTACTTAAGTTATTGAATGCAATGGTAATACTTGGTGTTAAGATCTCATTCCCCTATCATAGCATCTTGAATGATTAAAGTTGAATGTGAAAGCAAATATGAGTAGTGGCCTTGATAAAGTAAAGGTTAGATGTCTCATGCCCCTTGAATACAAGTACCTACACCATGATTACTCAACTTGGGAAACAGAGCAAGTTTAAGTTATCTATCATTGTAAGTAATAACGGTATCATCAAGAGTCTCAACTGGGGTACCTCTTGTCCCATGATATGGATCAAGCCCATATCAAAACAACAAGACAAACAAACATAATGAACAATCTCAACACCCTCTTTATTTACCACTTGATATAGCTTTTTATTGTAGGGTGTATCACAGAGAGTTCAAAATAGCATGTAAGTAAATTTCCACCATGAATGATGCATGGCTTAGATTAGCGGTCCCAGGATTCTCTCTAACCATTTATACAAACTCATTTAAATTTAACTCTATTTCCACATTATTTCGTCATGATAGGCATCCATAGACGAAAGTACATGATATCAACTAAATAGATAATGGAACATGTTGATAGCTTTGCATGTGACAGCACATATGGGCTAACTCCCAACCTTAAACATTTATCAAGCCACTATCATCATAATATTAATCACAATGGTTCATCTTTTTTGAATGCAATAAAAGTAAAGTGTGCATCAAGTTCGCGAGAGCTTTTTAACCAACTTTTCCCATTACAATAAATAACATCATCATTTTCATTTATAGGCATAGATAACACAAATAACATGATAAACATACTTGGAATAGCATAAAGCTAATAGGTAGATATGGTTGACTCACTGGAAAAACTTGGGTTGAAGGTGTTGGAAACAAGTTTTTACTTGTTGAAATTTTTGGGCTAGCAAAAGGGAGAAAGATGACCATCTAGATGCATTCATGAGTGTCCATAGACTACTAATTCATGTCAAACAAGGTGAAATAACATACAGCATCAAAACATGAATAAAAGATAGCTCATGATAAAGCATTTGCAAATTATTACTCATAAAGAAGCTCATGAATCATGCAACTATATGTGTCATTAAAAATCAACTTAGATATCCCTTTTTCCCAATCATATAAAAGCATGCAACTTAATTCAACCTAAACTTCCAGTAGCTCTCTCATATATAAATGATAGTGGTGGTCTCAAAATAAAAACTAAACTAACAAACAAAAGACGCTCCAAGTTTATGCGATAAAGTGCATTGATAGAAAAACAGAAGTTAGACGTGTGCAAACCGAGAGTGTGTTGGTCCAGTGGGGTTGTATTCACATCCCCAAGCTTATGGCTTTCACCATTCTTGTATAGCTCTTGGTGCATCTTCTCTAATCCCTGTGAAAAAACTTCAAAACACTGTTTCTCCCATTTCTTTTCTGTGGGGTGACATTAGTAGTGATAGACAAATGCATTACTTGCTGCTTATAATACTAAGACAAAAATTCATATGAATGTAAAGAAAGTTTATAATGTTGTATGCCTATTAATAAACTCAATTGAATCAACAAGATTAAAGTTAAAAGTTCAAAACATGCATCAAACAATATTGGACAGAATCTGTCCAGAAAAACAGCAGCAGAAAAACGTATTTTTCTGTCCTACTTAAACTCGTCTAAAAATTCTGAAACAATTCAGGCATACATAGGATGAAAAGTTGCAGTTACAGTATAGGAATAAAAAATCAAACCGTGCACGGACTTGCGCTGGAATGAAATCTCCGCATGCAAAATAGCAACTTTTTTCAAACCAAAATGGGTAAACTTGGCTCTTTATTAAGAAATCCAGGAACTAAACTAAAACTAAGTCTCTTGTTACAGCAAGAGGACACAAAAAATAAAACAACGGGTTGCCTCCCGTAAAGCGCTTTCTTTATAGCCATATAGCTAGGCTTACTTACTTGGTATCAAGATGGTTGGAGTGAGGTGGCTTGGCATCCCCAAGCTTAAATTCTTGTATGTAGGGTGAGCCTAGGGGTAACATCCCCAAGCTTGAGTGTTTGTCCCTCTTGATCTTTGTTTATGTCCCTCAACTCTTCCACTTGAAAGTTCTCTTCACACATAACTCATCATAAAACTTGATTAGAGGGGTTAGTGTCTCCATATGTACAGTAAAAAACATATAATGAGTTGATTCTAAACATTATCTAATATTAATATGGTTGTGCATTGCTCTTCGATCAGTAGAACCACACAAAACACAAGTAATGAGAGTAATGCGAAAAAAAAACAGAATCTGTAAAAAACTGGACAGCCCATAAAGAGTGAATTTTCAGAGGCACTTACGTTGCTCAAATCAGAAAACTTTGAACTAATGAAATGTGTATTAATAACTTAATATTGCTGTCGTAAAATTCAGGTCAAAATTCCTTTCTGTGATTTTAACATTTTTCGCAGTGAAGCTTAGGAATCTGTTTTCTGGACAGCCATGATAGTTTTAATGATGCTCACATAGGAATAAGAATTAAAACGCAAAGGTGAGCATCAAGGAAAAAATATGAAACATATTAAGTCTCACCCACTTCCTATGCATTGGGATCTTGTAAGAAAATAAATCAATGAAGCATATAGTAATTAGCATAGGAAGGTAAAGCAAGTGCGACATTAAAACCTTCAACATAAAGAGAGGAAACATAGTATTATTGAGATATTTAGAGACATGTTTCCCTCTTTCAAAATAATTATTAAGATCAATATAAGGTTTAATATCATGGTTGCAACAAATATTTGGAACTAAAGATAATTGCAAACCACATAAGTATTTCTCAACATAAGCAAATTTCTCCTCCAAGGTGTGAATAGGGGAGTTCAGAAATAAAGTTGGACTCTCATGAGTGAGAGTATCATCACAAGCAGCAAGTATATCATTTTTATCCGCACATAAAGTAGTAACAACTAAACATGGAGGATTATCAATAAGCATAGGACCATCATCTAAAGCATTATCATATAGCATGTCTAAGTCATATTCTTCATCATTTTTAAAATCATTATCAATAATGTTCTCATTAGGCATAGGTTCATATTCTTCCTCATCATCAGGATCATAAAAGCAAAGTTTATCATTAGCAAAATCTTGAGTGTTACCCTCATCCATATGTGGTGAAGGTGCAAGTTCCTTCTCTTCATTCTCTAGTTGTTCATCAATTTCTTCATCCTTTTGCTCTTCATTGTCTTCTTCTTGGGGCTGCATGGACATCCCCAAGCTTAGGCTTTTATCCTCTTCTTCACATACTTCCTCTTCCAAGCTTATGTTTTCATCATCTTCTTCCTGCAAAACATTAGATCTTCCTTGGGCAAATCTCTTCCTTGTGTCAATAACATAGATATTTTCATCAAATTCATCTATGCAGATATTAAGGATAAAGGCAATCATATTTTTAGATTGAGAAGCTATAGGGCAGGTTTCATGTTCATCAATGAAGGTGTTTAATTCATAGGCTGCCACAAAAATAACAAATTTCTCTACTTCTGCCATCCCTAAGTGAGCATAAATCCCTGTATGATAAGTTGCAATAACAGGTTCAACTTTATTGGAAGGGCATTGGAATTCAAAGTGTCTACAGTATTCAGAGCAACAAGTTTCTTCCTTATGAAAATTAAGCAGCTCATTAGCAATTTTATTTAGATACCTCATGATGGTTTTTAATCTTTTCCCTTCGAAAGATTCTCTAAATTCAGCAGCTATCATGGCATTTTTATAATAGTTTTCCATTTTTTAATTTTTTGGGTTTTTGATATAATGCAAAACTGAAAGTAAAACTAAACTAAATGCAAAACTGAAAGTAAACTAGAGTATATGCAAAACTGAAAATAAATATCTAGTGCAAACAAGAATAGAAACTTAAGCGCTACGCTCCCCGGCAACGGCGCCAGAAAAGTACTTGATAATCCCCAAGAGCAAGGAATCACTGTAGCACAATTCAATGTGGAAGTAAGGTATCGATCCGCAGGAGCAAGAAGGAAAAGTTATCTATTCCCTACAACTAAAGTGTCACAAGTTTTAGTTGATTATGCACTAAACAAGTTTATAGAACAAGGTGGTTGATTTAATGGATGGAAGTTTGATGTAACAAAACAGGAGTGTGAAAGTGTCCCAACCCTCTTTAATGCAAGAGGACAAGACAAGGGAACAAGGGTGTGAAATTGTCCCAATCCTCTTTAATGCAAGAGGACAAGACAAAGGTGTAAACGGTGCTTTGGAAATAAGGCCTAGGGATCATGCTTTCACTAGTGGACACTCTCAACAATAATAATATAATTGAATACATAGATAATTCCTCCTCATTATGCTACTATGAATTAATTTCTGGTTGGATAAAGAACACCAATCCATTATGTAGGGCTACAAAAAGCACACCTTAAAGTTCGTATTCCACATTTATGGACACTTCATGCGGTCACTATTCACATCCAAAGATAGTACTAACAAACACCACAATATCATAGAGACACCCAACATAAATAATAACTCATGATAAGTATTCATGTAATCTTTAGCCTAAGAGCCACACACGGTGCACGCACTGTCAACTTCACACCATGGGACAAAGGTGACTCCGGCAATCACATCAATAAAACCACTTGAGTAGCATAATTCATAAGGTAAAGAAGAGTACCATCTATGGATTCAACTAGATTACAAAGCTCATGATCACATAAAGATCACACCATGGGAGAGAGAGATAAACCACATAGCTACCGGCATGAGCCCTCAGCCCCGATGAGGGACTACTCCCTCCTCATCATGGAGATGGTGGAGATGAGATGATCTTGCTGTAGAAGTTGATGATGAACACGCCGGAGGGGGTGGAGCCCTCCGGAGGTGGATTCCGGCGGCGTTTCCCCCCTCCGATCTTCTCCGGCGGCAGCCCTCTGCCTCTCTGTTTCTGGTTTTGCGTTTCTCCGCCGCCTCTCTCTGGAAAACGTCGGGGGACATTTTATATATAGGCGTTTTTAGGTCACGAGGATGCTTCTGGGCGAAGGATCGATGCCTCTCTGTTTCTAGTTTTGCGTTTCTCAGCGGCCTTGGTGTATCGCGTTCTGAGGTCGCCCGCCTCGTATCGCTCACCCCCGACAGATTCCGAACTAGATCCATCGTGTCCAAGCTGCAGTACTACCTGACTCTCTTCGGCTCCTCCGAGAAGCTCCTCCAAGCTCTCAAGCACAGCTCCAATCTTCTCTCAAGCAGCTTGGAGAAGGTGGTCAAGCCCAATGTTGCATTCCTGCAGCAGTGTGGGCTAGGTGCTTGCGAGATTGCCTCGCTTTGCAGCTCTGCGCGATGGATACTTGCCACCAAACCAGAGCTTGTCCGGGCAATGGCGGCGCGTGCGGAAGCTGTAGGTGTGCCCCGCGGCTCTGGAATGTTCAGGCAAGCAATGCAGGCCGTCGCATTCCTCAGCGAGAAGCAGATTGCCATCAAAGTGCAGTTCTTGAAGAATATTCTCAAGTGGTCAGACGCTGAGGTAGGCATTGTTGTTTGTAAGGCTCCAATGGTGCTGGTGAGGTCTACCGATGCTCTGCAGAGGAAATCAGATTTCCTTATCTTTGAGGTGGGGTTGGAACCGGCGTACATTGCTCATCGGCCGGCAATGCTCTCTTATAGCATGGAGGGCCGGATGAGACCCCGGTACTATGTCCTAAACTTACTCAAGCGCGTGCTCTTCCTGCCGACGGGGTAATTGGTGGGGAAGCTCGGGAGGGGTGATGGGTATGCGTGGAATATGATTCGCCTACCGCATCATAAATGGGCGGATGTGTGTTGATTTGGGAGAAGCTCCACACGGCTGGATGTCCTGAGCCTTAGCTATAACACTCATGGAGTGTAAAGAGAGCATATAAAGGGCCAGGCAACTGTTGGGTAAAGTGATGCAACTCTGCAGAGTCAAACAAACAAATTTGTGATACCACAACCGTGTTCCCGGAATGGAACTACAAGATCGAGGCTGGAATGGAGTCCTATTTGGATTCACAAGACCTGTGGAGGCTGGGACATAGTTTTCAGAATAAAATCTATCCTTTGAAGAAATGTTTGCAAAAACTTGCATCTATGCCA
Source organism: Puccinellia tenuiflora (assembly GCA_012064385.1). Classification (NCBI taxonomy): domain Eukaryota; kingdom Viridiplantae; phylum Streptophyta; class Magnoliopsida; order Poales; family Poaceae; genus Puccinellia; species Puccinellia tenuiflora. The sequence continues at coordinate 1,402,679 of QRDG01000131.1, read as the reverse complement.
AAGACCTGAGGTTTGGCAGTAGCTAGTGCATGAAACACCTTATCTCTGTGTATTCTGAACTTGCTGAGTAACGCTGTTACTCACCCCTTCCTATTTGACCCCCTGCTTAGACTTTTGGAGCCATCGGAAGTGATGCCAGTTATCCATAGCGACGAAGAGGAGGTCTTCCACAAGGAATCAAGTCGAGCTGGTGGAGCTTGAAGGAGTTGACCGCTACTTCACCAACGGAAGAATGATGACAACCATGGCAATGGAGGGGCAATGACAGCAGTGTCAATGGCATACACAAAGACCACACTGCCAATGGAGGAGACAACATCTATTGGAAGGAAGTGAAATCCTGGATAAAGATATTCTAGATGGACTAGATTAGGGCCGTGACAACATCAGTAGTGGATTAGGAATAGAGCTAGAGTTAATCTCCAGCTTAGTGCTACGAATTGGATCTTTTCTAGATTTCATTTGTATGAGACTTGCTTTTATATAAAGGAGGTTCTCAAGATTTTGTATTGAATATTGTTGTAATCCTATAGTGTTACCTTGGACCTACGCTGTTTCTGTTGTACTACTCTAAGGGATGTAATATTCACGGATAAGTCCTTCTGTGAGTGTTATGTCAACGACTTGCGCACTACAACATGCAGTGGTGTGCTGGGTCACCGCAGATGGTATCAGAGCAAAAGCGACCTTAGGTTTAAAATCCTTTCAGGAGACTTGTAGGTTGGTAAAGACTATAGGAAGTTATTTTTATCTAAACTATATCTTTCTACAACTTATGGTGGTTATTCACTTGAGAATAATAACATCATACTTATATAGAGTATTCTTATCTATTCTTCTATAGGCATAGTACTTATATATCTTATTACTTTCTAAAACTGGTATACCATTTGAGGTAATGCCATATACCATGACTATACCAAATAGATTTACATCCAAGTCGGTGATATCTATGTGGTATCATTGATACTAGCATCCTATGAAGTAGAACCCTATCATGAGGTGATGATGAAAGGAGGAGAAAGAGGATGATAATGGTGAGTTGGATATATGAAGCCATGAAAGTTATGTAACATCCCAATTTTCAAAATTTGCATAAGCATGCATTCATGTCATCATATGCATTTGTTTGTGCATTTAGTTTAATTATTTTATGTGGCTTGTTTTAATTTTTGATTTATTCAATTCAAACAATGGAATAAGGGTGCTAAGTAACCCTAACCATGTTTTTTCCAATATTTTGATTTATTTTATTGGCAAGATTAATGCCATAATACTCTAAACTAGACAAGCTTTCCAAAAAGTATTTTTGCCAATTTTTATGAAAAGTTTGGCTATGGTTTTATTTCAGTTTTTAAAACCAGGGAAAAGGAAAAAGGAAAAGCTCTGTCAAAAAAAAAAAAGAAAACGGCCAAGCCAGCCCGAGCCAGCCCACCCGAGCCGGCCCAGGACCAGCCCAGCAGCGCCCCCGACCGGCCTCTCTCCCTCTCTTTTCCTTCTCTCTTTCTTTCTTTCTTTCTCTCGCCCGACACCGTGCCCTACACGGATCGATCGAATCGCAACCAATCCCTACGATTTCGGCTCGGATTCGTTCTCCCCACGGCACCTACTTAAACCCCTCCTCCTCCGCACCCTTTTCCCCTTCACAACCCTAGCTAAAGCGCCGCCAGGCCGCCGCTTTGCTCCACCGCCCGCCGCCGGTAAGTGGCTAGCTCCGGCCACCGCACGACGTCGCCGGCTCCCTCTCTCCCTCCTATCCTTCTTATTTCTTCGTTGCGCATCTCCTGGACATCTTCACTTAGTGTTCTCATCGCCAGATCGACGAGTTCATCCTCACCCGAAGCAAGCCGCCGCCTGTAGCAACTCCGGCGAGCAATCTCCGGCGGAGGAGACCGTCCCGGAGCGCACCACTTCGCCATCGTGTTCGCCGCGCCGCGCTGATCATCCAGGTATGAGCCGTGCGTCCTGGAACGCCGTAGATTGCCGGGAACGCACCATGCCGACGCGTCGCCGCCGCGCGCCGCCGGTCACCTGAACCCTAACTCCGGCCGGCCGCGCATGCTTTAGATCTGGACCGTTGGATCTAGATCCAACGGCTCCCTTTTAACCCTTAACCCGAATCGGTACCGGCCTATTAGATCGCGCCGTGTCAGCGCCGCGTCAGCGCACAGTCAGCGCCTAGTCAGCGTCCACGTCAGCCCCATTTTCTGTAATTTCGGCCGAATTGATTTAATTTGGCAGTTTTGCAGAAAAACCCCTGAACCTTAAAACCATCATATCTTTTTAATGGCTAGGCCAAATTTAATGAACTTTATATTTTTGAAAACCTTATAACCTGTAGAATATTTTAGAACCATTAGTTTTCTGTTTTGCCAACTTTAAAATTATTCAAATTTCAAATGAGGGATTTGAGTAATTTTGGCATAACTTTAAATCTATAAATTATTTTAAATTGTTTTCTTCTGCAAAAGTGTATCTTTTAGTGCTCTCTGTCCAGTAGCTTATTTAGGTTGCACTTTTGCATCATGCATATTTAATGTTTTGTAAAAACTCAAATGGTGGCATTTTGACTATAGTAATTGTTTTTAAATTACTAAAACCACTTAAAATATGAATCATGTGCATCATGCATATAGTATATAACAGAAAGTAATAACTTTATTTGTTGTTTAATCTTGACTTGTGTTGTTAGTAAATCATCATGCATACATATTTTGTTGTATTGCTTCATTGCTTGTGTATTGAATTGTTGCAATTTGTTTGTTTAGACTGTGAAGAGTGCCAGGAGTGCTGTGAGTGTTGCAACCCGAACAACTATCAAGGCAAGTGCATACACAATTCATGAAAGACCTATTACTATGTTTTTATATTGCACCTTAGACTATTTTCCAGTAGCATGCATGATAGGCTGTTTTTAATGAAGTTATATGCTATGCAAACCTGTTAGGTTAGCCACATGACTAGTTGATTTAGTGACCTATATTAATTTAGTAGATTGCTTGCTGCAAAAATTATTGTTTGTGGTAAATGAGTTAAGAAAATTCTACTAAATTAATCAATCACCTGGGTGGATTTTGGAGTTGTATTGGTGGGTCAAAGTTGAGTGGCTGCTCAGGCCCAGTTCTGCGGGTACCTGAGTACGTGCACTTGTGCTCGCCACCCAGGGTATTAGAGATTTCATGTCACTCCATGTCTAGCTTACTTCCAGTGCAGCCACTAGTCATATGGGCTCTGTCTTGACTAAGTACATTGTGTGGACTCGACCCGGCTTGACAAGCTGATGTAGGGGTTGTAGGTGGAACGGGTCAAGCCGTTGGGTTGGGAAAATGCTTCTGAAAGGTCTCGTCTTGGTCTTCTCCTTTCCTTTTCACTAAATGAGGGTTAAGGATGGAATGGGTTGATCGAGTCTAGTGGGGAAAGTGCCACAAACTCTCGAGAGTAAAATAAAACTAAGATCTTAGCCGTGTCCCCGGTTATGGACAATTTGAGTAACTAAGCAAGGTGGTCGACAGAAGAATCTCATTCATTCCAATTTCATAATAAAATTTTGATGGGTGAACAAGGGTAGAAGAGATATTGGTTTTCATGCCATGTTTATCTCATAAATAGTTGGTTTTAAAAGAAATGAATATTGAAAGTATAGGATAAAATTTGCTTTGCGCAAGAGCCTTGAACTCCACAAGCCAAATAAGCATGTAGAATAGTCTTGCCATTTAATATCCACCATAGTATGACACTTGCCAGCCTGTCACAAGGTATTGACCCAAATTCTCTGGGCTGCAACGTTAATGTTGCAGGTTGTTCAGATGAGGAGTAAGGACGTTGAATTCTTTCGAGCTTACAACCAACATGTTCGCCAGTGGCACATGGAGATGATGGAGCTCAGTGCTACTTTATTTATGCTGCTTGAACTCTGAATAATATTTGTGGAACTTTGTTTATTTTAAGCTAGCTTCGGCTATGCAAAGTTGTAATAAAGTACTTTATTTTGGATCATTCGTACTTGCGATGTAATAACGTTTAACATTTATGCATGATATTACATCCTGTTGGTGAATGCTAGCCATACTCGATCCAGGGCCTAGCAATTCACGAGGTATTCTTGCTTTTCAAAGTGAGGGTGCTACAAGTTATGGTAAGTATGCCAATTCCATTGGAAGGTATGATCGAAGAGGATTGTCGGACAATTAGGGGTACCAATTCACAGAGGTTATGGAGTAGTGCACTTGTCCAAAAAGAAGTATTACGGTATTCATGTATTGATAATCCCCAAGAGCAAGGAATCACTGTAGCACAATTCAATGTGGAAGTAAGGTATCGATCCGCAGGAGCAAGAAGGAAAAGTTATCTATTCCCTACAACTAAAGTGTCACAAGTTTTAGTTGATTATGCACTAAACAAGTTTATAGAACAAGGTGGTTGATTTAATGGATGGAAGTTTGATGTAACAAAACAGGAGTGTAAAAGTGTCCCAATCCTCTTTAATGCAAGAGGACAAGACAAGGGAACAAGGGTGTGAAAGTGTCCCAATCCTCTTTAATGCAAGATGACAAGACAAAGGTGTAAACGGTGCTTTGGAAATAAGGCCTAGGGATCATGCTTTCACTAGTGGACACTCTCAACAATAATAATATAATTGAATACATAGATGATTCCTCCTCATTATGCTACTATGAATTAATTTCTGGTTGGATAAAGAACACCAATCCATTATGTAGGGCTACAAAAAGCACACCTTAAAGTTCGTATTCCACATCTATGGACACTTCATGCGGTCACTATTCGCATCCAAAGATAGTACTAACAAACACCACAATATCATAGAGACACCCAACACAAATAATAACTCATGATAAGTATTCATGTAATCTTTAGCCTAAGAGCCACACACGGTGCACGCACTGTCAACTTCACACCACGGGACAAAGGTGACTCCGGCAATCACATCAATAAAACCACTTGAGTAGCATAATTCATAAGGTAAATAAGAGTAACATCTATGGATTCAACTAGATTACAAAGCTCATGATCACATAAAGATCACACCATGGGAGAGAGAGATAAACCACATAGCTACCAGCATGAGCCCTCAGCCCTGATGAGGGACTACTCCCTCCTCATCATGGAGATGGTGGAGATGAGATGATCTTGCTGTAGAAGTTGATGATGAACACGTCGGAGGGGGGTGGAGCCCTCCGGAGGTGGATTCCGGCGGCGTTTCCCTCCTCGAATCTTCTCCGGCGGCAGCCCTCTGCCTCTCTGTTTCTAGTTTTGCGTTTCTCCGTAGCCTCTCTCTGGAAAACGTCGGGGGACCTTTTATATAGGCGTTTTTAGGTCACGAGGATGCTTCTGGGCGAAGGATCGATGCAAACGGGGCCACGAGGGCCAAATTGGATGGGCCCACATGGCCTGGTACTGTAGCCGCGTGGGACCCCCCTTTTGGTCCTCCGGCCTCCGTTCGTTGACTTCTTTCGCTCCTAAATATTCTCCTTCCAAAATAATGACCCCCCTAAATTTATAGCTCATTATGACGTCGTGAAGGTCCTGAAACAAGTAAAGAAAGAAATAGGGGTTTTCTGCCTACGTAGGATTAATTCCATATAAAGGGGAAATCATTATAAATTACCAAAAATCATTAAATAACAGTAATATACCCCTTATATGATGCAAATATGAATGGAATATAACTATTATAGTGCAAAGTTCATGTATGCATTTTAGATGCATCAACATCCCCAAGCTTAACTCATGCTCGTCCTCGAGTATGAAAGTGATAAAACTAACATGAACTTTGCAATATAATCACAACATGTATATAAAGATGATTGCTACTGCTACATAAAGCCAAATGATTCATTATTTCAAAGAAGTAGCAATATGCAAACAGTTTATAAAGTGATATCAAGTATTCAATGAAAAGATGATCAATGATAGTTCACAAAGTGCAACATAAAAGATAGTACTATGGACATTCTTACTTTTGCATACTTGTGGTCCATAGAGTGTAGAAAATCTGAATATAAAAGGTGGACACTTTGGAAAAGATGTATAAATAAGTAGAGGTAAAGCATGCATAAGTTTCATCTATCCTCCAAACTATTCTACTTAAGTTATTGAATGCAATGGTAATACTTGGTGTTAAGCTCTCATTCCCCTATCATAGCATCTTGAATGATTAAAGTTGAATGTGAAAGCAAATATGAGTAGTGGCCTTGATAAAGTAAAGGTTAGATGTCTCATGCCCCTTGAATACAAGTACGTACACCATGATTACTCAACTTGGGAAACAGAGCAAGTTTAAGTTATCTATCATTGTAAGTAATAACGGTATCATCAAGAGTCTCAACTGGGGTACCTCTTGTCCCATGATATGGATCAAGCCCATATCAAAACAACAAGACAAACAAACATAATGAACAATCTCAACACCCTCTTTATTTACCACTTGATATAGCTTTTTATTGTAGGGTGTATCACAGAGAGTTCAAAATAGCATGTAAGTAAATTTCCACCATGAATGATGCATGGCTTAGATTAGCGGCCCAGGATTCTCTCTAACCATTTATACAAACTCATTTAAATTTAACTCTATTTCCACATTATTTCATCATGATAGGCATCCATAGACAAAAGTACATGATATCAACTAAATAGATAATGGAACATGTTGAAAGCTTTGCATGTGATAGCACATATGGGCTAACTCCCAACCTTAAACATTTATCAAGCCACTATCATCATAATATTAATCACAATGGTTCATCTTTATTGAATGCAATAAAAGTAAAGTGTGCATCAAGTTCGCGAGAGCTTTTTAACCAACTTTTCCCATTACAATAAATAACATCATCATTTTCATTTAGAGGCATAGATAACACAAATAACATGATAAACATACTTGGAATAGCATAAAGCTAATAGGTAGATATGGTGGACTCACTGGAAAAACTTGGGTTGAAGGTGTTGGAAACAAGTTTTTACTTGTTGGAATTTTTGGGCTAGCAAAAGGGAGAAAGATGACCATCTAGATGCATGCATGAGTGTCCATAGAACTAAGTCAAACAAGGTGAAATAACATACAGCATCAAAACATGAATAAAAGATAGCTCATGATAAAGCATTTGCAAATTATTACTCATAAAGAAGCTCATGAATCATGCAACTATATGTGTCATTAAAAATCAACTTAGATATCCCTTTTTCCCAATCATATAAAAGCATGCAACTTAATTCAACCTAAACTTCCAGTAGCTCTCTCATATATAAATGATAGTGGTGGTCTCAAAATAAAAACTAAACTAACAAACAAAAGACGCTCCAAGTTTATGCGATAAAGTGCATTGATAGAAAAACAGAAGTTAGACGTGTGCAAACCGAGAGTGTGTTGGTCCAGTGGGGTTGTCTTCACATCCCCAAGCTTATGGATTTCACCATTCTTGTATAGCTCTTGTTGCATCTTCTCTAATCCCTGTGAAAAAACTTCAAAACACTGTTTCTCCCATTTCTTTTCTGTGGGGTGACATTAGTAGTGATAGACAAATGCATTACTTGCTGCTTATAATACTAAGACAAAAATTCATATGAATGTACATAAAGTTTATAATGTTTTATTCCTATTAATAAACTCAATTGAATCAACAAGATTCAAGTTAAAAGTTCAAAACATGCATCAAACAATATTGGACAGAATCTGTCCAGAAAAACGCAGCAGCAAAACATATTTTTATGTCCTACTTAAACTTGTCGAAAAATTCTGAAAAAAATTCAGGCATACAGAGGATGAAAAGTTGCAGTTACAGTAAAAATCTCAGCTCATTTGGAGTTACAGAATAGGAATGAAAAATCAAACCGTGCACAGACTTGCGCTGGAATGAAATCTCCGCATGCAAAATAGCAACTTTTTTCAAACCAAAATGGGTAAACTTGGCTCTTTATTAAAAAATCCAGGAACTAAACTAAAAACTAAGTCTCTTGTTACAGCAAGAGTATACAAAAAAAAAACCGGGTTGCCTCCCATAAAGCGCTTTCTTTATAGCCATATAGCTAGGCTTACTTACTTGGTATCAAGATGGTTGGAGTGAGGTGGCTTGGCATCCCCAAGCTTAAATTCTTGTATGTAGGGTGAGCCTAGGGGTAACATCCCCAAGCTTGAGTGTTTGTCCCTCTTGATCTTTGTTTATGTCCCTCAACTCTTACACTTGAAAGTTCTATTCACACATAACTCATCATAAAACTTGATTAGAGGGGTTAGTGTCTACATAAATTAAATCTCCATAGGTACAGTAAAGACATATCATGAGTTGATTCTAAACATTCGCTAATATTACTATGGTTGTGCATTGCTCTTAGATCAGTAGAACCACACAAAACACAAGTAATGAGAGTAATGCGAAAAAAAAACAGAATCTGTCAAAAACTGGACAGCCCATAAAGAGTGAATTTTCAGAGGCACTTACGTTGCTCAAATCAGAAAACTTTGAACTAATGAAATGTGTATTAATAACTGAATATTTCTGTCGTAAAAGTTTAGGTCAAAATTCCTTTTCTGTGATTTTTAACATTTTTCTCAGTGAAGCTTAGGAATCTGTTTTCTGGACAGCCATGATAGTTTTAATTATGCTCACATAGGAATAAGAATTGAAACGTAAAGGTGAGCATCAAGGAAAAATATGAAACATATTTAAGTCTCACCCACTTCCTATGCATTGGGATCTTGTAAGAAAATAAATCAATGAAGCATATAGTAATTAGCATAGGAAGGTAAAGCAAGTGCGACATTAAAACCTTCAACATAAAGAGAGGAAACATAGTATTATTGAGATATTTAGAGACATGTTTCCCTCTTTCAAAATAATTATTAAGATCAATATAAGGTTTAATATCATGGTTGCAACAAATATTTGGAACTAAAGATAATTGCAAACCACATAAGTATTTCTCAACATAAGCAAATTTCTCCTCCAAGGTGTGAATAGGGGAGTTCAGAAATAAAGTTGGACTCTCATGAGTGAGAGTATCATCACAAGCAGCAAGTATATCATTTTTATCCGCACATAAAGTAGTAACAACTAAACATGGAGGATTATCAATAAGCATAGGACCATCATCTAAAGCATTATCATATAGCATGTCTAAGTCATATTCTTCATCATTTTTAAAATCATTATCAATAATGTTCTCATTAGGCATAGGTTCATATTCTTCCTCATCATCAGGATCATAAAAGCAAAGTTTATCATTAGCAAAATCTTGAGTGTTACCCTCATCCATATGTGGTGAAGGTGCAAGTTCCTTCTCTTCATTCTCTAGCTGTTCATCAATTTCTTCATCCTTTTGCTCTTCATTGTCTTCTTCTTGGGGCTGCATGGACATCCCCAAGCTTAGGCTTTTATCCTCTTCTTCACATACTTCCTCTTCCAAGCTTATGTTTTCATCATCTTCTTCCTGCAAAACATTAGATCTTCCTTGGGCAAATCTCTTCCTTGTGTCAATAACATAGATATTTTCATCAAATTCATCTATGCAGATATTAAGGATAAAGGCAATCATATTTTTAGATTGAGAAGCTATAGGGCAGGTTTCATGTTCATCAATGAAGGTGTTTAATTCATAGGCTGCCACAAAATTAACAAATTGCTCTACTTCTGCCATCCCTAAGTGAGCATAAATCCCTGTATGATAAGTTGCAATAACAGGTTCAACTTTATTGGAAGGGCATTGGAATTCAAAGTGTCTACAGTATTCAGAGCAACAAGTTTCTTCCTTATGAAAATTAAGCAGCTCATTAGCAATTTTATTTAGATACCTCATGATGGTTTTTAATCTTTTCCCTTCGAAAGATTCTCTAAATTCAGCAGCTATCATGGCATTTTTATAATAGTTTTCCATTTTTAATTTTTTGGGTTTTTGATATAATGCAAAACTGAAAGTAAAACTAAACTAAATGCAAAACTGAAAGTAAACTAGAGTATATGCAAAACTGAAAATAAATATCTAGTGCAAACAAGAATAGAAACTTAAGCGCTACGCTCCCCGGCAACGGCGCCAGAAAAGTACTTGATAATCCCCAAGAGCAAGGAATCACTGTAGCACAATTCAATGTGGAAGTAAGGTATCGATCCGCAGGAGCAAGAAGGAAAGTTATCTATTCCCTACAACTAAAGTGTCACAAGTTTTAGTTGATTATGCACTAAACAAGTTTATAGAACAAGGTGGTTGATTTAATGGATGGAAGTTTGATGTAACAAAACAGGAGTGTGAAAGTGTCCCAATCCTCTTTAATGCAAGAGGACAAGACAAGGGAACAAGGGTGTGAAAGTGTCCCAATCCTCTTTAATGCAAGAGGACAAGACAAAGGTGTAAACGGTGCTTTGGAAATAAGGCCTAGGGATCATGCTTTCACTAGTGGACACTCTCAACAATAATAATATAATTGAATACATAGATAATTCCTCCTCATTATGCTACTATGAATTAATTTCTGGTTGGATAAAGAACACCAATCCATTATGTAGGGCTACAAAAAGCACACCTTAAAGTTCGTATTCCACATTTATGGACACTTCATGCGGTCACTATTCACATCCAAAGATAGTACTAACAAACACCACAATATCATAGAGACACCCAACACAAATAATAACTCATGATAAGTATTCATGTAATCTTTAGCCTAAGAGCCACACACGGTGCACGCACTGTCAACTTCACACCATGGGACAAAGGTGACTCCGGCAATCACATCAATAAAACCACTTGAGTAGCATAATTCATAAGGTAAAGAAGAGTATCATCTATGGATTCAACTAGATTACAAAGCTCATGATCACATAAAGATCACACCATGGTGGAGATGAGATGATCTTGCTGTAGAAGTTGATGATGAACACGCTGGAGGGGGTGGAGTCCTCCGGAGGTGGATTCCAGCGGCGTTTCCCCCCTCCGATCTTCTCCGGCGGCAGCCCTCTGCCTCTCTGTTTCTGGTTTTGCGTTTCTCCGCCGCCTCTCTCTGGAAAACGTCGGGGGACATTTTATATAGGCGTTTTTAGGTCACGAGGATGCTTCTGGGCGAAGGATCGATGCAAACGGGGCCACGAGGGCCAAATTGGATGGGCCCACGCGGCCTGGTACTGTAGCTGCATGGGACCCCCCCTTTTGGTCCTCCGGCCTCCGTTCGTTGACTTCTTTCGCTCCTAAATCTTCTCCTTCCAAAATAATGACCCCCCTAAATTTATAGCTCATTATGACGTCGTTAAGGTCCTGAAACAAATAAAGAAAGAAATAGGGGTTTTCTGCCTGCGCAGGATTAATTCCATATAAAGGGGAAATAATTATAAATTACCAAAAATCATTAAATAACAGTAATATACCCCTTATATGATGAAAATATGAATGGAATATAACTATTATAGTGCAAAGTTCATGTATGCATTTTAGATGCATCATGTATACCAATAGTACCCACACGAGTGATTGAGAGGTCACATAAGGCTACACTTGCTGAGATGAAAAAGTATGGAAGTACGCCAAGGCACAGAGATGAAGTTCAAGGACAAGAAGACTTAGTTCTTTTTTTTAACTGAGACGGAGATAAGTATTCTTAGACATTAGGCTAGAGTTACTCAATTGCGAATGGTCAATTGTTGTAAATACTCATACAAGGCACACCTTGAGTGAAGGATAAACCTGTCCCATAAGAAAGTGAGGCAAGAGTTGTTATATAGAATAGGTCTATAAGGTGATATATACCTAACTTGTAGTGTATAGCATCTAAGCCTAGGTACTTGAGATGTTTTTACTCAAAGTACTACTTATTTTACGGGCCTATGGTGCATGAGTGATATATAACTGTATTTGGGATTTATTGGATTTTTGATTGACTAGATCCGGGCATGAAGTTTGAACTTGATGTGCAAATGCATGTTGCAACATTTTGTTCTTTCTTGATGTTACTGGTCTAGAGGGTACATAGGTTTCTATGAGAGCGTTCTGAGTGGTCAAATTTGAGGCAGCAATGGAAGCTCGCGAAGAGAAGAAAGTCAAAAGAAGAAAAAATTCAATGAAACCACTGATGGGTATGAACCATGCTCCACATCATATTAGGATTTGGAGACATATTTTACTAGTATAAGAAAGAATGGAGGAACAAAGTAAGTTTGATCAAGAGTATTACAAATAGCTGCACAAGGATCTACCAAAGATGATGTAAGGAAAGCTACAATAGGAGACATAACCAAGAAGGAAGGTTATGAAGTATTTACATATCAAGTCATGAAGTCTATCCATGGAAGTTCAAATTCAAGGATGAAGAAGGAAATATGCAGAATACATATGGATTTGTCGTAACTTGGTGGAAGAGGTGATATTGGGAACAATAAGGAGATACTGAAACTACTTGGATCAAGTTTGAGAAGAAGTTTAGAAACACTTATCTGTCTATGAGTATCATAAGGTTGGAGATAAAGGAGTATTAAAGCTGGAAGAGTATATTTTCAGTTCTTAAAGAATAAACGGGGAGTTGATCATCTATTCGGAGGCATTACTAGAAACGGAAGCGTGGGAATCAATCGCCAAACAAGAGTTCATGATTAGAGATTGGACAATTACAAGAAGATAACTTTGTGTTGGATACATAGACAGTTTACAAGAAAGAGTTGATGAGAAGTACATCCAACAAATAAGGATAAGTCAGTAAGAGATGAGGGAAGTGAAGTACTTGAATGGAGGCATGTTGATATTCTAGGAATGACATATCAATGATGTCAAGAAGTGATTTTACAAAATTTAATGTTGAAGAGAACATCAGGACCATGGGAGAAGAGTCTAATTTGTCATGGATTAGCAATAAGCCAAGGTGGACCAATTTAGAAGAAGATACTTCACACATATGATGCCAAAGTACCAAATTCACAGTCTATATCAGGAGCAACTATGGAAAAAGATGTGTTATCAAGTAGATTGACATCTTAGAGCCAACCATTGAGATGGTAGACATACCATGTATTCTTTAGGAAATTGTTGGGAACCTGATAATAGTATCTTTTTACTGGAGGACGACACTGAGGATTCCCAATATGGTCGATATACCTTGTGTTCTTCATGAGGCCATTAGGCTTATATAGAGGAAGTTTGAGCAGAAATGTGAGTTACAAAGCTCGACTGAATGGAGTTGACTGAATGAAGTTCGACTGACAGACGGTCATAACAACGGAAGTCTTAGGAAACTCCAAGGGGGAGAGTGAACAAGTGTATTGGATGGTACTTGGGTTAAGAAACACGAAGTTTGAAAGGAATACCTTGACTGAGATAAGGCTGAATTGATTATTAATGCTCTAGAAGTTCTTCAAGAAAAATGAGCATTTTCGGAAATCTTTGCCAGATTCTATAACCAAAGAGGGAGTTGAGATTTGGAGGGTGAAAGTCACAAGGAATCCAATGGTCATAGAAGCTATGACTAGAGGATCTAAATGAGATGGAATAAAATGAGCTAGGGTTCAAAGATGAGAAAGTATATCGCATCAATACCAGGATACGAGGAGATTGACATAGAAAGGATTGTTCACCTGATTACAAGTGACATGAGGATCACCTCTAAGATAGAATATTCATGGTTGGATGGATTGCCTATGTCTAATTCATCTGAAGGAAGCAAACCACTAAGGAAGAATTATGGTCTATAGAACCAGTAAGGACAATTATCTCAGAGGAACTGGAGCTTAGGCGATGAGCTTACCATTAGAAGTATAGTACCTTTAGTATTTTGATTATAAGAAGGTGTTCCTACGACCATATCTGAAGATCTTGCAAGGATGTAGAAGGGAATCTTCGACAGAGGGCTATAAAGCCAAAGTAACACAAGGAATCTGAATTGGATGATTGAGAGTCATGAAGGAGTAGTAAGATCGTTGGAAATTATCAAATAATCGATGAAAGTCGACAAATAGATAGTATGGATCAATGGAGGATGCAGTAGAAGTATGTTGGACAAGCGATCACCAAGATTTGCATCCACGTCAGAAAGGAATTTGAGGGAATCAATATCTACAGAAGTTCTTTCTACTTATCCCTACGTGAGAGAAGTTAAAACTTCGGGACGAAGTTTAGTTTAAGGGGGAGAGGATGTAATACCCCGTAGTATAGAGAGTAGAAAGGGTAGAAATATAATTTGTGCATTCGCATAGCATGCATCTAAAAATGCGGATAAATTTCGCGCTTTTAAAATAAAGGAGACAAAGTGATCGATGTTTCGCTCGACTCGATGAGTTAGGGTTTAGGTCATCATGTCAAGTGCAAGAAACTTTGAGATGAGATTTATACCAAATTAAATTGAAATTACAAAAACAAGAAAAGAGTTATCAGTCGACAGACAAATTAGTCAAATTAGTCGATTGTCGAGGTGCGAAGTTTTTAAACATGACCTTTCCTAATTTTCAACACTTTTGAACACAAATCTATAATACAACAATAATATCACTCAAATAGAAACTTTAACACAACCATACAATTAATACATCAAAGTTCACATATCCTTGGTCACACGAGAATATAATCCATCCATTCCTCATCACATACAAATCATACTATCATCTCATCTACACTCATCTCAAATTACAAATCCCTTATACAATCCAAAAATTCAAAGTCCCAAAGTTTAAGTGATACAACAAATTCAACTGGGGTTATATACAAACTTTACAAGTTCCAAATTGAAAGAATAATAAATATTACAAACATTTCCCGAATATGCACATATCTTAAAACGAGTAAAAGAAGTTTACAATTAATCAAAAGAATTCTTAAAATAAGATCATCTTTATCTTCATCTATATCTTGGTCTTCCAATCATCTTATTCTTTCCTATCTTCTTATTCTTCATTTCCTGCAAAGCAAATAATACAAGAAGAAATGAAGGAAGAAAATTCCAACCATATGATCATCACCACTATTCAAAAGTTTTGTGTTATGTAAAGAGTAGTTTGGAGGCAAGACTTGATCAATCTTGTCAACCAATTCTTTTTGCATACATAAGACAATTGGATGTCTTATTAAACACTTGAATTCAAAATCTTTGTGTCATGTAAAGGCATTTGGTAACAAGACTAGCTACCTTGTTAACCAATTTCTTTTTCATACATGAAGCAATTGAAATTCATCTAAAAACAAGAGTTTTTGGTTAATTAAAATGTTTGCCTTCACCACAAGGGTGAGGCAATTTGATTTTGGAACTCAACTATTGAACCATAAGAACTTGTCTTATCATGCAAATCTGGACTAGAGGGATAAATATTAATTCAAAGGCAACAATGGATCATTTGGATCATTTGGGGCATCATGGATCAATTAGGCAACAAGAAGGCAACAAGGGACATGATCCATTTAAGCAAGATACAAAGGCAACATGGGACAAGAGGCAACTTTGATCCATTTATCTTAGGCAAAGAGGCAACTTATTAATCCCTCTAATTTAATTAAGTTCCAATCAAGACAAGCCCACATGAAAATAATTCTCCAATGGTATTATTTACCAAGGAAGAAAGAAAGTCAAATTCCACACTTTTGAAATTACAAAGCCCACTTGATAATCACCACCCATATAATTCAAAGCCCACTTGACCCATTCTTATGCCAAGGCCCATATAAGAGATTTAGCCCACAAGCCCATGTAGTAACAAAATCCACTTGGCATGGCCAAAAATAAATCCTACAAGAGGATAATACCAAGCATGAGAGGGATAAGCATGCCACATAGGAGATAAGATCAATGACTAGGCATCCCTATCCACAAACAAAATATCTAAGTTAACTTGCACTTTAAGAAAAGCCATGTTATGGATATGCTTGACACATAGGATAGCTATCCATAAGGAAAAATATCTACTCATACTTTAACCTCAAGTAATGCTTAACTCTATAAAAGGACATGCCCTCTACACACATGCGGGAGTTCTCATATGCACATATCTAGCAATTTAAACAAAGCACCAGCCGTACCTCACCACATCAAACACTACACAAATATCAGCAAGAGCATCACAAACACATTCCCAGGAAACAATCAGCTTTACCACATGTGTCTCACATCAGCTCAATTACACCAGAAGCTAAACATCTTTTCCCCAGATCAGTCAAGAACACCAAGAACACCACCATATCTTGCCAAATCTTTAGAACAACTAGGAAATAGGTCGAGCAGCGAGGAGGAGCAGGCTAGCCACAAGACGCAGGTTATATTCAGAATCCAGAAGACCAAGCTTCTCTTCAGTAGCAGGTTACTAGGATCTAGAGCATTTAGATGAGAGGGAGAGGGGGAAGGAGGGATTTCTCTCAGATCTGCATAGTGTTGCTATGTTATGATCATCACTGAGAAATTAAAGCACACACTAGCAAGAATCTGTTCTTATCAAATTGTGCCTCAGCCTTTGCATCACAGGCTAAGCCAAGAAATCAAGCACTAAATCTGTTCTTATTTAAATCACACACATGCCAGAGCATACAGAAATTGATGCAACTGAGCATAGCACACCAGTGCACTAGAAGAAGCACATGAAAGCATAAAAAAGATTTCCAAGCCCTAAATAGCTAGCTAGCTACTGTGTAACTCCTTGGGAGGCATCACAGCAAGCCAAGCCAGCTATTCAAGCTCTAAAAATCATCTCAGCTCTACTGGAAGCAATAGCAAGAAATCCTACAGCAAGAATACAAGAAACAAATCACCACAGATATTCCTAAAATCATTTTAGCTCTATCTATAATTCTGTAAAGCTTCTCTAGAAGGGAAGTGATCTACCCAGCTCATTTACACACTAATTCACCTAAAAATCTTTAGGCAGTACACAGTTAAGCATGATATCAAGTCCTAAATCCATTTCTTTTTATACAAAATTCTATATCCCTGCTATCTAAAAAATTCTCCTAAATATATTCTTCACAACACACTATTTAACAAAGCACTAAAGCATCTAAAACAACTAAATCATCTTCAACAGAGCATGTCCAGTGCATAAGCCTAAATTTTGCTAAGTGCTGGTGAGGATATCATGTGCAGCATAGCTATTAGGCTAGATCAGAGAGGGGTTTAGAAGGGAGCAGGAGAGCAGAGAGGAGGAGGAGGTAAACATACCGTGCGCCCAAGGTCGTAACGACATGACGACGAGGCAGTGCCCGTGTGGTCATGGAGGAGGACCAGGGGAGAAGCGCACCACCACTATCCATCAGACGTAGCCGAAGGAGGATGACAGGGTTGCGGCCACTGCACCATCCCGCCGGCATCAGAAATGAAGGAGTCGCAGCAGCACCGCCGTCCCGTCGGTGAAGGTTGCTCGGGTATATCACATCGGAGGCGAGTCGAATTTGAGGAAGATGACTCAGAGGCGCGGTTGAGCAGAGGCTCGAGAGGGAGCCGAGCTTGCAAAGGAGAGCAGGCCAAAGCAGTGTGGTGAGCAGAAGCACGAGAGGTAGCGAGGGAGCAGTCGGAGGCGCGGGAGCAGCGCCGGCGAGCTCGAGCCGTGCGGCTAGGGTTCCGTGAAGCGAGTTTGATTGGGAGCACATGGTGGCGAATCGACACCGCAGTGGAGGGGAAACGGCGGAGGAGAACTAGGTGGAGCAGCGCCGGGGTGTAGCAGCGCCGGAGCAGGCCGGCAGTGGCCGGAGCCGTGGGTGACGGCGGCGGCATCGCCAGGAGGGGGACCAAGAGGAGGCGCGCGTGCATGCGAGAGAGAGAGAGAGAAGAGAGTGGGTCGGTCATTGAACGACCAAGCCTGACCTTGACCCAAGGTTAATGTGTTGGGTCCAACCCATTAGGCCTAGGGGCATTTTGGTAATTCACCAAATAAAATTATCCAAATTAAAATGAATTAGCTAAAAATATGTTAAAAATATGTTTTCAACTCAAAATTTTATAGGAATTTCAAATATGATTTTTATTCTAATTATTCAAAGGTTTTCTTGAGTGAAAAATTCAAAGATCCTTAAGTAGATATGATTTGAATTAATTCAAAAAAAAGTTTCGAAAATATTTTCTTATGTGAATAATTCAAAGATCCTTAAGTGGACATGAATTGAATTATCCTAAAAAATTCAAGGATCCTTAAGTGGAAATGAATTGAACTATTTTCAAAAAATAATTATTTTCTAAAAAAAGAACAATTGGATAAATTAGTAATAAGTTCGAAATATATAATTTGAACTTTATTACATTCTATAAATGACTGTCCTGTAACTCATCCTAGATAAAACACACAAAGAAGAATTCATCTAAAATTCATTCACGCTTGTGTTGATACTATTGGAAAGTTAGTCAAGTAAATTTTGAATAAATAACTACTTCATGATGTTAATGAAATGTTTTCTTAAAGGCATTAAAATTGATAACTTAAAATTGCAAATCTTGTTTTTGTAGCAAAGAGAAAAGTATTTACTTGAATGAAATAAATTCTTTACCTCAATAAAAGTGATAAACACTTAATTCTAGATATCATAACAATTCAAAGTAATTTAACCAACCCACAAATTATAAAAACACTAACTAATCCTTAGCCCCTAAAATCACTTCAGTTATCAAAGAATCGAATGAAACAAAGCCTACACTTGCGAGCTTGGGTATTTTTGGGATTTTACGAAGCATCTCATGTTTATGCATAATAGCATCTTGACAGTGTTTCCAATAGTCCTTACTAGGATTACATTGCTATTTTCAGATCTCGGGGTTTTACCGCAAACCCTAGAACCCCGAAGGACATGAATTGCCACCTTTATCACAGGCAAATTCATTCTTGCATACCGTTTGATGTATTTTTATCAAAGTACTTGCAAAGTTACTTATACGTTCCTTTCACTTGCATCAAAAAGAAAAAAGGGTATTTTCGAATGATGTGGTATATACTATTGGTTGCCGGTGGAGCAATGGTAAGATGAATAGGTACGGTGTTCCATCGCATGGGAAGGTATATATCCTTAGGAACTAATAACCCATGTTCCAGTGATCCTTTCGCCGTAGTGAAAGCATCAACCAACGGACTTTGTATGGGTGGGGTCAGTCAGAGGCTTATTTTCTCATCCGCATATCCTCGGCAGGCCTACACCGGGTTGGGTCATTGCGGCGGCCAACAGCGTGGAAGCACGTGCTCTTCCTGCCCGACGGGGTAATTGGTGGGGAAGCTCGGGAGGGGTGATGGGTATGCGTGGAACATGATTCCCCTACCGCATCATAAATGGGCGGATGTGTGTTGATTTGGGAGAAGCTCCACATGGCTGGATGTCCTGAGCCTTAGCTATAACACTCATGGAGTGTAAAGAGAGCATATAAAGGGCCAGGCAACTGTTGGGTAAAGTGATGCAACTCTGCAGATTCAAACAAACAAATTTGTGATATCACAACCGTGTTCCCGGAATGGAACTACGAGATCGAGGCCGGAATGGAGTCCCATTTGGATTCACAAGACCGGTGGAGGCTGGGACATAGTTTTCAAAACAAAATTTATCCTTTGAAGAAATGTTTGCAAAAACTTGTATCTATGTGATAGCGTGAGAGGTGTTAATCAATCACGCTTCGTTGGGCACCCCAAGAGGAAGGTTTGAGGAGCACAGCAGCAAGTTTTCCCTCAGTTAGAAACCAAGGTTATCGAACCTGTAGGAGTGAGGAATGCTTCAGAAGGTTGTCCACAACTGCAATGGCGCCAGAAAAAGAGCTGTTGATGGAGGAGTGAGAAGTTTGGTACTTCGAGAAGCTTCTTACTGAGCACTCTTAACTCCCCGGCAACGGCGCCAGAAAAAGAGTTGTTGCAGGGGAGACAGTGGAACCTGCAGAACACAATCAAACTACTTTGCCCCAACGAAGCAGTGAGGTTGTCAATCTCACCGGCCTTGCTGAATACAAAGGATTAAATGTATGTGTGGAAGGAAGCTTGTTTGCAGTAAATGAAAGCAGTAGAGCAGTTGATTTAATTGTAGATGTAAAAGAATGGACCGGGGTCCACAGTTCACTAGTGGTGTCTTCTCCATAAATAAAATACTACACATGCTGGGTAACAAATTACAGCTGGGCAATTGACAGAATAGAGAATGCATGACAATGCATGAACATTGCATAATACAGAGGATGATGATGTCTATATGAGATTCTTTGGGCATTACGACAAAATACATAGATAGCTGTTCCAAGCATACACCTATGCCTAAATAGTCCACCTTTGAGATAACATACCGTAAAATCTCTCCAGTATTAAGTTGCAAGCAACAGACAATTGCATGAAGAACTGTGCATAAAGTTTACTCCCTAGTAGCAACGGCACTCCCCCGTCCTTATATGTTTCTGTCACTCAAGCCAAGGCACACAGGGACCGAACCCACTATCTAGCATAAATACTCCCTCTTGGAGATACAAGCAGCTACTTGATCAAGGCAATTACAAGTACCGGAAAGCATGCAAGATCACAAATAACATAGACATGATAATATCAATAATCAACATCACAAGGTACTTCTCTATTCATCGGATCCCAGCAAACACAACATGTAGCTTTACAATAAGATGATCTTGATCATGATAGGCAGCTCACAAGATCTAAACATGATAGCACAAGAGGAGAAGACTACCATCTAGCTACTGCATGGACCCGTAGTCCAAGGATGAACTACTCACACATCTGTCCGGAGGCGGGCATGGTGGTGTAGAGCCCTCCGGCGATGATCTCCCTCTCCGGCAGGGTGCCGGGAAGAGCTTCAGAACCCTCCCGAACTAGGGTTGACGACGGCGGCGGCGACGGATGTTTTTCTGGAATTTTGATCGGGTACTTAGGGTTTTCTCATCGGGGGGATTATATAGGCGAAAGGGCGGCGTCGGTGGAGGCCCGAGGGGGCCACACCACCTGGTGGCGCGGCAGACAGGTAGGCCGCGCCACCCTAGGGTGTGGTCGCCCTCTGGTGCGTCTTCGGCTCCCCTTTGGACTCCGTGTGCATGACGAAATTATAAGATCCTGGGTTTTTGTCCCGTCCGATGACGAAATTATAAGTACTTTTCTGAAACGGAAAAACAGCAGAAAACAGGAACTGGCACTGGGGCATCTTGTTAATATGTTAGTTCCAAAAATGCATAAAAATGCTATTAGATGTAAACAAAACATGTAGCAAATGGTATGAAAATAAGCATGGATCATAAGAAATTATAGATACGTCGGAGACGTATCACTATGCCAAAGACCTGAGGTTTTGGCAGTAGCTAGTGCATGAAACACCTTATCTCTATGTATTGTGAACTTGCTGTGTAACGCTGTTACTCACCCCTTCCTATTTGACCCCCTGCTTAGACTTTTGGAGCCATCGGAAGTGATGTCAGTTATCCATAGCGACGAAGAGGAGGTCTTTCACAAGGAATCAAGTCGAGCTAATGGAGCTTGAAGGAGTTGACCGCTACTTCACCAACGGAAGAAAGATGACAACCATGGCAATGGAGGGGCAATGACAGCAGTGTCAATGGCATACACAAAGACCACACTGCCAATGGAGGAGACAACATCTATTGGAAGGAAGTGAAATCCTGGATAAAGATATTCTAGATGGACTAGATTAGGGCCGTGACAACAACAGTAGTGGATTAGGAATAGAGCTGGAGTTAATCTCCAGCTTAGTGCTACGAATTGGATCTTTTCTGGATTTCATTTGTATGAGACTTGCAGTTATATAAAGGAGGTTCTCAAGATTTTGTATTGAATATTGTTGTAATCCTATAGTGTTACCTTGGACCTGCTATGTTTCTGTTGTACTACTCTGAGGGATGTAATATTCACGGATAAGTCCTTCTGTGAGTGTTATGTCAACGACTTGCGCACTACAACATGCAGTGGTGTGCTGGGTCAACGCAGCTCCGCCCCCGTCGCTGCCCATCTCCGCGGGGCACCGGGAACCTGAGCCCTCCGCCGCTGCCCATCTCCGCGGCCACCGGGAACCTGAGCCCTCCGCCGCTGCCCATCTCTACGGGCGCAGGGAACCTGAGCCGTCCGCGTGAGTCCTCCTCCCCGCGCGGCAGCGGAAACGGCTCGTCGTCCTCGGACTCCACCCAGGCCCGGAAGAACACGTCAGCGATTAACACTGCACACATGCACCAGCACGAGGTACAACATGGAGGACACATCAAAAAAACGTTGACGTGGATCGGACGAACAAAAAATGAGTGTGACCGAAATGAGAAACAGTCGGCTGCAACACAACTATAGGTGGCCAAACAGGCCGGCACGGCCCGGCATGGTCCGACCCATGAGTGGCACGGCCCATGACAGGCACGGCCCGTTAGGCACGATTAGTATTCGTGCCGTTCCGGGCCGGCCCATGTGTTGCTACTTCAACTCCGGCACAGCCCACCAGCATGAATACAGCCCGACGGGCAGTAATAAGACTCAAAATAGGTAAAAATAGCTAAAAAATATAAAATGGGCTAATCGTGCCCGCCTACGTGCCTCAAATCGATCATCGGCCTGAGCACTAACAGGCCCGTACCGTGCCGCGGCCCGTTTAAATCGTGCCGGGCCATGTTCGGACCGGGCCAAAAATCCTGTGCTTCAGGCCGACCCGTTTGGGACGGCCCATTTGGCTAGCTATAAACACAGTAAAATCCAAAAAAAAAACACATGTACGAAAGGCCCAGTCGCCTCGCCTGTAATTAGAGAACACTTGACTTCGTCGAGGCATTTCCTTGTAGACCCGATTCATAAAATAAAACAACGGAATTGCTATGTCTCAGTTGCCTGTTTTTTTGCTTATGTCTCAATCGACACAGCCAACCGTCCGATCTGTTTACTCATTTTGATTTCTGTTTTGTTGATACAGGATGCTTCTGTGCGGAAACGCGACGCGACCTCGCCTGTATGGGCCTTTTGTGTTAACTGTACTGCTGTTGGGCCTCACTGATCATGTGGATCTTTTTTGTTTGCTTTATTGTGTGCTCGCTCGCTCGTGCATGGGCTCGTACAGAGGCATTACGACAGGTGCTTTGAAGCTTTGTCTTTTTTTCTCATGTTGTGGCTTGTATTTTTCTGCTTTTGTTGTTTTCCATTTGTGATTCTAGCTTGTTTTTTCAATGTATTTTCAGTTTATTGGTGCATTTTTATAAATGTGCGATCATCTTGTTGTATTATTGTATGTATATGCTTTCGGGTGGGTTTTTGTAATGTAGAAATTAGGATGAGACCAAGTGAAAAACCATGCGTGTGTTTTACGTGGATGGCCATTTCTTATTTTCCCTTTTCATTTATTTTTTAATTTTTATCTTGTTTTCTTCTTTCTTGTATATTTTGTAGTTTTGGTGTATGTGGCTAGGGAATTAGTTACGCGAAAAATTAAAGAAATATGTGTAATGTTTCAACCACACCATAGTTGAACATTGTTATATATGTATTTTTTTATTTTTTTGTTTAGGTAGGTTGTAAATTTAATCACGTCATAGTCGCACTTTTTAGAAATATTGGGTAGCTTTTAATTGCACATTTCTATCAGGTTTATGCAATTAGGAATCAGTTGCACATTTCTGTCATATTTGTGTAACTGACTAGGTTTAATCACAAATTTATGCAATTTGGAACCAGTTGCACATTTCTGAAATATTTGTGCAAGTAGCTAGTTTTTAATCACACAATTCTATCAGATTTGGACAACTAACCAACCAGTTGCACATTTATGATAGATTTGTGCAATTGGTTTGCTTTTAGTTGCATATTTTGCTGTGTTTTAGGGAACTAACTAACCAGTTCCACATTTGTCTAGGATTTGTGCAACTAGTTAATTAGTTGTTTATTTCTGCCCGATTTTTGGATTTGGGCATCTAAGCTAACCAGTTGCACATTTCTCTCAGATTTGTGCAACTGGTTAGCTTAGTTGAGAAATATGCAACTGGTTAGATAGTTGCTCGTTTCTTTCAGATTTGTGCAAATAATCAACCGGTTACATATTATTCTCGTACTTGTGCAACTAGTTACTTTGTTGCATATTCTTTTTCAAATTTGAGAAACTAATCAATCTGTTGCACATTTCTCTCGCGATTTGTGCAATTGGTTAGTTAGTTACTCATTTCTTTTCAGATTTTTGCAACTAATCGACCATTTGCACAATTCTCTCAGATTTATGCAAGTGGTTAGCTTAGTTGCATATTTCTTTCAAATTTGAGTAACTAATCGACCAGTTTCACATTTTCTGCTTTTGTTGTTTTCCATTTGTGATTCTATCTTGTTTTTTCAATATATTTTCAGTTTATTGGTGCATTTTTATAAATGTGCGATCATCTTTGTTGTATTATTGTATGTATATGCTTTCGGGTGGGTTTTTGTGATGTAGAAATTAGGATGAGACCAAGTGAAAAACCATGCGTGTGTTTTACGTGGATGGCCATTTCTTCTTTTCCCTTTTTCATTTATTTTTTAATTTTTATCTTGTTTTCTTCTTTCTTGTGTATTTTGTAGTTTTGGTGTATGTGGCTAGGAAATTAGTTACGCGAAAAATTAAAGAAATCTGTGTAATGTTTCAACCACACCATAGTTGAACATTGTTATACATGTATTTTTTTATTTTTTTATTTAGGTAGGTTATAATTTTAATCACGTGATAGTCACACTTTTTAGAAATATTGGGTAGCTTTTAATCGCACATTTCTATCAGGTTTATGCAATTAGGAATCAGTTGCACATTTTTGTCACATTTGTGTAACTGACTAGGTTTAATCACAAATTTATGCAATTTGGAACCAGTTGCACATTTCCGAAATATTTGTGCAAGTAGCTAGTTTTTAATCACACTATTCTATCAGATTTGGACAACTAACCAACTAGTTGCACATTTATGATAGATTTGTGCAATTGGTTTGCTTTTAGTTGCATATTTTGCTGTGTTTTAGGGAACTAACTAACCAATTCCATATTTGTCTAGGATTTGTGCAACTAGTTAATTAGTTGTTTATTTCTGCCCGATTTTTGGATTTGGGCATCTAATCTAACCAGTTGCACATTTCTCTCAGATTTGTGCAACTGATTAGCTTAGTTGAGAAATGTGCAACTGGTTAGATAGTTGCTCGTTTCTTTCAGATTTGTGCAAATAATCAACCGGTTACATATTTCTCTCGTACTTGTGCAACTAGTTACTTTGTTGCATTTTTTTTTCAAATTTGAGAAACTAATCGATCCGTTGCACATTTCTCTCGCGATTTGTGCAATTGGTTAGTTAGTTACTCATTTCTTTTCAGATTTGTGCAACTAATCGACCATTTGCACAATTCTCTTAGATTTGTGCAAGTGGTTAGCTTAGTTGCATATTTGTTTCAAATTTGAGTAACTAATCGACCAGTTTCACATTTCTATCAGATTTGCGCAACTGGTTTGTTTTTATTTCCATATTTTTCTTTGATATCTTGGCTTGTTTTTTATTTCAAATCACTTCACTTTTCCATAAAAAATGAGCTGCAAAAAATATCTTGTATTCTATTTTTGTTTCTTCTATTCCCTTATTGGAGGACGAGTTTTAGAAATATGTTGCACTTTTCACGGTAGGAATGTGTTGCCCTTTTCTCATTATGCAAATAGCAACTTGTATTCCAGATGACAACACCTTTTCGCGAGAAGTGCAACTAGACCGTTTTCGTTCTATTGCTCTTTATATTTGTTTACCTTTTTCTCATTTTCGAACCACTTGATCTCATCCATTAAATGTTGCACTTTTTTACCCATACCGATCAGTATTTTATGCTCGTATATGCATTAGTTTTTCAGCGTATGCTCACGTGTATCACAAACGGAATTATTTCTACATGAGGATTAGAATTTTCAGTATTTTAGTTTTTTTTTATTTTACAAGGCACACGTTTTCAGCCAAACACGTACAAGCACTTATTCATGTCCCTATTTGATCGATAGTTGAATATGGGCCGTTTGTGGGCTGCCTCCGTTCGA
Organism: Puccinellia tenuiflora; assembly: GCA_012064385.1. Classification (NCBI taxonomy): domain Eukaryota; kingdom Viridiplantae; phylum Streptophyta; class Magnoliopsida; order Poales; family Poaceae; genus Puccinellia; species Puccinellia tenuiflora. The sequence continues at coordinate 1,376,757 of QRDG01000131.1, read as the reverse complement.
ACACGATGCTTGCATGCTACAGCGGCCACAACCTGACGGAGCGTTGTTGTGAAAAAAAAATGATCGACTGAGACATTACAAATTCTCAGTCACCTGAGACTAGGGATGTAAACGGATCGGATCGGATCGGATTTTGTCGTTACCATATCCTATACCATATTTTTTCATCGGATTCGGAGCGGAGCGGATAATGACCGGTTGCGGATTCGGGGTCGGATATATCATATCACGGATCCGGGGACGGAAACGGAGCGGATTCGGGGCGGAAAAAATTTAATCGGATATGTACGCGTATAAGTACATCGGCGAACCATACAAGCAAAAATAATAGTTCAATATGCTAATAGCCTAACAAAGTTGTACTACATAGTCGTAACAATCACTATGTAAGTGAGTTCTTATTTAATGGATGAAATTTACAACTCACTAACTACTAATTATGTTCTATTGGGTTAGACGTTTCGGTAGAAAATCGGATTATTCGGATTAAAATCATCGGATAATCCTATTTAATTTTCGGATAATCCATATTCGGGTCTATTTTTCATACCATATCCTATACCGTATCCGGTGTCAAATTCGGAATCAGATATCCTTATCCGTCGGATTTCTTCAAACCGGATATGGATTGTTTAAAACGGTTTCGGAATAGGGATTCGGTGCGGAAATTATCCTATCTGTTTACACCCCTGCCTGAGACGCAGCCATACCCATAAAACAAATTCTAGTAGACCCACGTCAAAAAGAAAAAGAAAAACAGGGAGTGTCTGACCGCCGGAAATATCTCCGTTGCCGTCACCGGCGCCGTCGCCGTCGCGCAGCCATGTTCCGCCTCAGAAACTCCATCCTCACCCATCTCCTCTCGTCTTCCGCCGCCTCCCCCGTCTTCCCTCAGCACCGACTCCTCACCGCGGCCGCGGCCGCGGCCGCCGTTTCGCCAAGCCCTAGCTTCGCCTTCGAGGAGTACCTCATCGACACCTGCGGCCTCACCCGAGCGCAAGCTCTCAAGGCCTTGACGAAGATCTCCCACATCAAGTCTCCATCCAATCCCGATGCTGTGCTCAGCTTCCTCGCCGGCCTCGGCCTCTCCAGCGCCGACGTCGCCGCCGTCGTCGCCAGGGACCCTAAGTTCCTCTGCACCGGCGTGGAGAGAACCCTGGATCCCGTCGTCCTCGAGCTCAGCGGCCTGGGTGTATCGCGTTCTGAGGTCGCCCGCCTCGTCTCGCTCGCCCCCGACAGATTCCGCACTAGATCCATCGTCTCCAAGCTGCAGTACTACCTGACTCTCTTCGGCTCCTCCGAGAAGCTCCTCCAAGCTCTCAAGCACAGCTCCAATCTTCTCTCAAGCAGCTTGGAGAAGGTGGTCAAGCCCAATGTTGCGTTCCTGCAGCAGTGTGGGCTAGGTGCTTGCGAGATTGCCTCGCTTTGCAGCTCTGCGCGATGGATACTTGCCACCAAACCAGAGCTTGTCCGGGCAATGGCGGCGCGTGCGGAAGCTGTAGGTGTGCCCCGTGGCTCTGGAATGTTCAGGCAAGCAATGCAGGCCGTCGCATTCCTCAGCGAGAAGCAGATTGCCATCAAAGTGCAGTTCTTGAAGAATATTCTCAAGTGGTCGGACGCTGAGGTAGGCATTGCTGTTTGTAAGGCTCCAATGGTGCTGGTGAGGTCTACCGATGCTCTGCAGAGGAAATCAGAGTTCCTTATCTCTGAGGTGGGGTTGGAACCGGCGTACATTGCTCATCGGCCGGCAATGCTCTCTTATAGCATGGAGGGCCGGATGAGACCCCGGTACTATGTCCTAAAGTTACTCAAGGAAAAGGGGTTGTTACATCAACACCGTGACTACTATAATACAGTCATGATCAGCGAGAAGGTATTCCTGGAGAGGTTCATATACCCTCACAAGGAAGCTGCACCACACCTTGCTGAAGACTATGCAGCAGCCTGTAGAGGAGAAGTGCCTACTAGATTCAGATTTACATGAACCAAGACTGGGTATGAAAACCCAGCACAACAATTTTTCACTCTGCGTATTTGGCTGAAATTCCTGATTCGGTGTTGTTCACCTAATGAATGGTGGATATCTGTTACAGTATGTGCGTTAGATACATGTCGATTGGTTGTTGGCAATCCAGGATGAAATTGATATGTTCATTATATCATTAAGTAGAGATTAGAGAAGAAAGCATCACACTGCTATCTTTTCCATCCTCATGTCATATCGACACACATGTTGGAACTACAAGAGTGAGATCACATATCAGGGCATTCTGCAAATGCTTTCAAGTATCAGTGAGTAGTATATCTGCAATCTTTATATTCTCAAAAAGATTATTGCAGTTTTCAGTGCAAACCTCAGTGTATCATTTCCATGAAAGAAGGTTCTCTCTTTTTGGCAGATTATATAAACTCTCAAAAAAAAATCTTGACGAAAATTTGGACTTATTTTCTTGTGGGGAACAAGTTTGTGTATGTTAATGATCACAATGTGTTGATCACTGCCAACGGTGCAGTTTTGATCTTGTATGTTGGTTGCTTGCTCTATTTTTCCTGCAATAACTTTGTTTACGAGATATTAACTGTTGTGCAAGTGGGTCGTTGGTTACTAGTTGTTTTTATCAGTTTTTTGGTTTTTTTTTTCTCTTGTATTTTTGGATGGCCTACTGGCTGATGCTTTATCTAGGCACATCTGATCTCAAAAGTGAATAGTGCAGTAGTTGGCTAGTACCATTTTAGTTGACAGCCTACCCATGTAGCACTATGTAATAGATATTTCAGAGGCCCTGGTATTGGTATGGGAGAGAGAAATTGATGCTTCTATGGTATGGTGCTGAACAGCAGAGGGCATTTCATACAGTAAAGGAGCTTATTAAGGTAACTTTCAAAGGGTTATGGCATTACCATGTAATTTCTGCCATACTCTTTAGCTAATTTTATTCCTTACTAGCACTGTCTGTCTATGTAGATTCTCACATCTCTATCCCTTGACATATCTTATTTAGGATAGTAAGTTTTATGTACTGTCCTTTACTTTATATCTGCCTTTTTAGATGGTCTTTTATAAAAAAAATTAGTTCTATTGGTTCCAATATAGTCTGAAGATATGTATGCTAGAATTGGAGAAAAGGGAACGAAGATGTCGAAGAGTGTTCCAATACAGTCTGAAGATAGTAAGTTACATTAGTGAAGAGGCGGTCCAGAGATGATGACTTAACCAAGCATGGTCTGAACATTTAAGTAATGCAGTAATTTTCTCAGTTGTACCGAATGTCATCTCGCTGTCATCTATTTTAGTTAAATCTCACTCTAGACATGCAAGTACTAACTGTCAGATAGTGCGTAGTCATATATTGTTGCAGAATTTCAAACATACAAATAGAAGGCACGTTCTGTTCTTCAAATTAAGAAACGAGCTGTGTGCCAATATCTCATATATTGTTGTGAGGAGAGGATGGTACACATACGAAACTGTAAAAGTTGGAAATGAATGAAAACAATAGCTCAGCTGTGTGCCAGCAGTAATGGAAAGAAGACGGAGAAGAGCTCTGATTTTGATTATCAGTTTGTGTGTCCTCTTCTCTGGTTCTTGTGGAATAATAGGAGCATACTGATTTACTGGAAATGTGGATGGTGCTTTCTTTTTTCAGCAGAAGATGTGGTGACGAATCATGGTGACTGGGGCTTTGCTCTAGTATACGTGATTCTGAAGGAGGGTCAGCTTCTGGTCAGCGGCTGATTTCAATCTCTATCTGGAGTAAGACTTGACGATGCTAATTGATGATGCCCTGAAGCAGCATCAGTTACACTACAGGTAGTCGTGACCTGATGCAGGTGGGAAGAAAGCTCCTAATTTTGCAGGTTCTGTAACCCTTCTGTTACTGTACTAGAGACTGTAACAACGTGGCACACGCTGATCGACCATCGCCTGCCATATTCATCAGCTCAACTGAGGCAACCTGAGCAAATAACAAGTTGAATAAATTTGTACGCTCAGCGCATTTGGTGGATTCAATCCATCTGGAGTCAAACTCCTCTCGACGATGCTAGTGAAGTTGATGATGTGCTGAAGCTTACTTCAGTAACTATTATTTATGACCTGACGCTAGTGGGAGTTTTGTTCAGAGAAGAAGCACCTACTTTGGCTCATTCTGAATTTTGTAGGTTATATGTTGCCCTAGAGATTGCATGTAATAAGGGGTTGTCACCTGCCGGATTCGGCAGCTGAACAGGTAACGAGTTGAATGAACTAGAATCTGGTGCTTTTAGTTACTTGGTACATTCAGATCCATGCTCCTCTTGCTAAGAAATCTTGGATCTTACTTGGATATAAGCAATTGGGCGAGTCGTGCATTGTAACAGCCCCAGTTTGGTACCCTAAAATATGGGCCAAATTTTCACTTTTTGGTTATATATTTCTTTGCATCATGGCATATATATTTAAATTGCTAAGTTAATAATGCAACAATTGAAAAACAATAAAAAGGGAAGCAAATTTTTCCCAATTTTTTTAAACCAAATACATTACTCAAATTGGCAAAACTAATTGTTCTCGAGTTTCCAAATTGTCCAGGAAACTCAAGGATATATATTTTATAAATAATTGTCAAAGGAAATTTCTTGTCAAACAAAGAAATAAATTTGAGACTTCAAAATTAGTTCAAATCAAATTCTATTTTTGAAACCAAGTTAAACTTTCCAAAAATTCAAAATAAAATTATGAGGAGCTTCATTAATATATTATGAGCCTCTATAAATATTTTTATAATTTATTGAAGGACTGTGCTACCTAGGGCACGTGACCTAGATTAGCCGTCCGTGGGCACGGATGAAATTAGGTAATTAACCCATGCATGCAGGTAACTAGCCAACCCGCGTATGGATTTTTTCATTGGATCCCAAACTTTAAAATGTTTTATTTCTTGAACCGTAAGTCAAAACTCAGATCCGTTTTCACGGTTAGCTTAGTCGCGTCGAGATCTTCGAAAGTAGATCCCATGTTGATATGTTTTGATAATATTTTTTTCTGGACTCTAGTTGCCAGGTTATAGCTACTTGGTCACCAGGGTATTACCATGTTGATCACCAGGTTAAAATCAAAAAGTTACCAGGTTATTTAAACTTTGCTACTCACCAATATAGGTCTTTCCTGATGTTAATGTGATCTTTTATGTGTTTAGAGTGGATCAAATACCCATTCTCTGGACATATAGATCATCTCCATGAGGAAAAACATGTAAATATTATCTCATAATTTTGTGCTATTTGGATGGTAACTGTTAACCAGTAGCATGGCAACTACTGTATAATAACCTGGCAACTTATGACAGAAAGAAAGTCGTCACCGTATGTCTTTTCTGATGTTACCTTAGTTGCCAGATTATAGTCGAATGGTTACCAGATTTTTTAAACTTCGCAACTCATCAACGTAAGTCATTTCTGATGTTAATGTCATGTTTTACGTGTTTGGAGGAAAACAAATACTCATGTTGTGAATCTGTAGAACATTGCTACGACCGAAAAACATGCAAAAAAAATTCTGGTAACTGCGTGTTATTTGAATGGTTACTCATAATTAATAGCATGGCAACTACATTATTATAACCTGGCAACTGACCGTGAAAAAAAAGTTCGTCAAAATATATTAAGATGGGATCTTGTTTTAAAGTACTCGTCGAGCCAGACCCAACAGTGAAAACGAATCATCAATTCGATTAACGGTTTAAGAGATAATTTATTTAAAAAATTCGGATCATAGAAAGATTCTATACATGCATGCAATTCTTGGTCCCTCCGCCCTATATAGGGACAGATTCCACCACCCACCCGCTGTATGAGAGATTCCGTGTGGGCACGTTTGCTTAGTAAATTAATCGTTTATTGAAATGTTTAAGTGCTCCAAATAAATACATTTTGGTAATTATCAAAAATGACTATAATTAAACCCGATGAACAAATGTTGCTCAAAACTTTTCATTTTGAAACACAAATTTTTGTGGAGGTTTAAAATCTTATTGGGAGTCTCCATGAATATTTTCAGAATTTTAGAAAATGTTAAAGAGCCCCAATTAATTTACTTAATCTGCTGGAATTAGGTTAAAACAGAAAAGCCAGAAAATGAAGAAAGAGACAGGGGTTTTCTGTAAATCCGACGTCATCTTCTTCCTGTAGCCATGCCGCCCCCGCGCCCATGCCGCGCTGTCGCCGTGTCCTCGCCCTGCGCCTCGATGCCGTGCCCCCCTCCGTGGTGAAGAACCGCCTGTGACGCCCTCTGTTTTCCCTCTCTCCCTCACCTGCTCTCTCTTCCCCGCGGAAAACCCTAACCCTAAATCGACCTCCTGCCCGCCGCCGCCGCCGTCGTGCCCGCCGTCGACTACGGCCGCCTGCGACCACGCCGACACCGCCACGAGATGCGCCTTGCTCCCCTCGTCCTCCACGCCGAAGGAGTCGTCGTGGGACGCCCAAATTCGACACCGCCGTCCTCGTCTCTTCCGCCTCCGGCTGCCGCCGCCGCGAAGAAATTCGTCGCCGTCCGTCCTCCCCAGGCCTCCCCGTCCACACAGTCGCTCTCAGGGTAAGCCGGTGTACCTCCACGACCTATTCCTCTTCCTCCTGCCCCTCTGCATCCTCGCCTCCGTGCGAGCGGCCGCCGTCCGTCCGCCGGCCGTGCGATTCGAGCACGCGCGCGTCGCCACGCTCCCCATTTCCGTTTCCGCGCACATGCAATGCTGCGCCCTCACAACCGCACGGGTTTTGCACTCCCGCACACCACGGGTCGCCGCCCGAACGGGGTCGCCGCCGGCCGCTGCTCCCTCGTCGCCGTCTCGCGCACCACCGTGCCCTCGGCCTGGGCACCGGCCTGTCCGGCCAGGAGGCCGGCTAGCTCGGGCTGCCGCCCGGCCTGGGCTCGGTCTGGGCCGGCCAAAAGGCCGGAGGCCTCGGCCACCCTCCCGGCCTAGCGCCCAGCCTGGGCCGGCCACAAGGCCGACCGCTTCGGGTCACCCCCCGGCCTGTGGCCCGGCCTGGCCGGCTGAAGGCCGGCCTGCCAGGGCTTTTGACTTTGTCTTTTTGGAGGTAAAATTTAAATAAAAGAATTGATATCTTTTTAAATAATGGTCCAAATTTGACAAATCAAATATCAAAATGTTCAGAAAAACAATCTCTACACGTTAGAACAATTGTAATGGTCTTTTGAATTTGTAATATTGTTTTTTATTTAAGAATTCCTAAAAAGGCTTAAATAATACCAAATTGGGAAAAATCGTAACTCATTAAATAATTAACTAAAAATTGTGAATAAAATATCAAAATGATCAGCATTTCAAATGCTATCAAACCATGCTAATATTACATCATGATCACAAATTTTTATATGATGTTATTCTTTAATTGATTAAAGGAATTAAATTCGAATAATTATTTAAATTGCTATTTATTCATCGAAACTCGGAAAATTACAAATAAGTTACCAAAATGATCGGAAGAACAAAACCTATTTAATTATGTCATGTTCATGCATATTTGAGCCACATCTTTTGTAATGTAATAATTTATAAATAATGTGGTCACTAAGATAAATATGGGGTTGTTTCCAAATAACTGCACTAATCATTTGGAACTCCCTTTAATTTGTTAGATAAATTAAATGTTGATATCTTTGCATAAACTTGTCACGACATCATGTGATTGAGCATTGCACCTTGTCTTCGTGTGATTTATTTTGTTCTTCTATTATTTTGGGTATCGATAGATTCCGGAGTCGAGGTTAACCCTATCTACCCCGACGAGCAGTACTACACGCCCCGACAGCAAGGCAAGAGATAACCTAACCTTCTTGGCATTCTAGCATCCTATTGCTTTATAAACTTATTTTATCCAACATAATATTGCATGCAATTCCAATGACAATTTTGGTCAATGCTAGAGTCTCCTATGTATGCATGTTTTCCCCCTGAACCATCACATGCTTCCCTTCATATGAAACCTAGGTTTGATATGTTGGTCGGAGACAAAGATACATTTGTTGTACGTATATATATGCTTAGTGATGCTTAGCCATGCTTAGTCAAATTCTTTATGTCCGTTGATTAAATTCCATAATTGTTAAAGTTGATGGAATGTTTCGGACATGGTGGTGAAGTGTGGTACTTAATTAATTTGCTTAAAAGGCTTGGGTGAGTTGCCATCGGGGATGGTGTTTTGCCTCAATCTTGCCCCTAGGTGCGAGTTCCTGTCTTCGGACTCAAGGTTTGAGCGTGCTGCCATTGGTGTGGGTATGAGCTCCTTACTAACTGAATAACTTGTGCGGGCGTATCCAAGGGTCCTCTAGTTTGCTATTTCCATTTGCGCGTGAGTGTGTGGGTGGAAAAGGAATGATGAGGATGGTGGTCTTTAGGACGTGGTGATGGGACAGGGGCTGAAATAGGCTGGGTAAACTTACCATGTGGCTACAGATGACTCTTGGATAGTCTCATGCGAGGTAAAGGTTTAACCGCGCCCACTCGCCGGCCTTCCCCGGAAGAGGGCCAATCAGGTGAGCCGGACGGTACCAATGGGTAAATTAGTACACCCCTGCAGGGTTAATCTTTTCGAAAAGCCGTGTCCACGGTTATGGACGTCTTGGGAATAGATTTACGGGATCATAAATAACTTTAACCTAATTAAAATTTGGCAGCTAGAGGTTACAACTACAACGTGTGATAAAAGGTTCATTTTCTCGAGGGTGATTCGAGGGAGTGCCTTGGTGGAATGAGAGGTGGATTCTTGATACTATTTGGTTCGATGAGAACCGAAGGAAAATGTACTCTCTTATCCCCTTTTCAGAAAATATTCTGAGTAGTCGATGCCATGGATCTTTTACATCTTTTAAAAAGAAAATCTAGCTTTATGCAAAATAGCTACTATACAGCTTTAGAACCTCCGTCATCATTAGGCCTATATCGCCTTACTAAACTTGCGAGTACGTCGTACTCAGTCTCTCTTTGCTGCCTTTAATACTTGTTTCAGAGGAGGACGACAACGAGCACACAGGTGGTTTCTTCGTGGACGTCGACGAGTAGTCAAACTGACTGGGTTTGTTTATGTGTAGACCTCTTAGGCCCTATTTTTGAATCTTGTTATAGTAGACAACACTACTTCGCTTCCGCATGATGAATTGTTGGGTCTGTGATATTTTGTGTGTAATATTTGTATCTTTCTCATATATGAGTTGCTATATGAATCTTTGTGTCGTAGAGTGTGTGATGTGCCAGTTGTTTCACAAGTCTTGATCTCTCTACTATACATGATAGCTATGTCTGAGCTTATGGCATGATCAAAGTGTTGCGTGCCGATGATCCATTCCGAGCACGTCTGCAAAAGGTTTTGGTCTGGGATTGGTAAACCCAATAACCTTCGATTTTGTAGCATGACCGGTTGAACAAAACTTCATTTTATAGTGAAAGAATAAGCTATGCCCGGATGTCGCCTAGAGGGGGGGGGTGAATAGGCGATTAAAACTTTTTCTATTTAGAGGCTTGATAATTGCGGAATAAAACTAGGTGTTTAAATTAACAAGCCAACAACCTAATTACTAGGCTCACCTATGTGCACCAACAACTTATGCTAAGCAATACAAACAACAAGGTGATAGCAAGATATGAACTTCAAGCACGAAGGCTATCACAATGTAAATTGCATAAGTAAAGCTCGGGTATAGAAATAACCGAGGCACGCGGAGACGAGGATGTATTCCCGAGTTCCTCCTTGTTAAGGGAGTACGTCTCGTTGGAGGGGTGTGAGCTCGCCACAAGAGGCCTACTCAAGATGCCACAAAGGCCTCACCCTATTCTCCGATGAACCTCACCCAAGGGATTGGTTCACCTTCCACTATCGGAATCCTTCAAGGCGGATTCCGGAGCCCTTTACAACTCTTCTTGGGGCACACACCCACAACTCAATTGGGGGCTCCCAAACTCGTGCCGAAGCTTCACAAGCGAAGTCTTCGCGGCACCTCCAAACCGTCTAGGGTACACAATGCACCCAAGAGGCAACAAGCTCTTGGGAACACAATGCACCCAAGAGTAACAAGCTTCTCAACTTCGATCCTCACGTATCACCGTAGGGAGAGCAACCCGATGCAACTAATGCAAGAGGCAAGAACACACAAAGTGGTCAAGTCCTTCACTCCGAAATCCAACCAAAGCAACTAATGCTATGGAGGGATTTGAGAGGAAGAACAAAGGGAAGAGCACAAAGCAACCCTAAATCTAGATCCACTAAGTTCCCCTCACTTAGAGGAGGATTTGATTGGTGGAATGGTAGATCTAGATCTCCTCTCTTGTTTCCCTAAAGATGGGCAAGAATCATTGGAGGGAAGTGGAGGAATCAAGCTCACAAGGATGTGCAACAATGGAGGAGAGAGAGCTTGAAGAGGTTCAAAAGATTGGAAGAAGTGTAGAACCAATGGGGAAGAAGGACCCCTTAAAAGGGAGCCCTGGGAATCTGGCCGTTGGGGCTCAGAAACCCGCAGGACCGGAAGTACCGGCCCAAAGGGCGGTACTACCGCCCCATATAAAAACATCCCCAACGGCTATCAGCCGAACAAAAACGCAGCACCGGTAGTACCGGCCCAAAGGTCGGTACTTCCGGCCCAACCAGAAAAACCTACCAACGGCTAGAGGGAAAACCCGCGAGGTCGGTAGTACCGGAAAAAGGACCGGTACTTCCGGTTTAGCGGTAGTACCGGTACCACTTCCGGTGCTACTTCCGTTAAGAGTCCAGTACCCAACTTTCGCAAGCGGCACTGGGCTCCGGAAGTGACTCCGGAAGTTCCGGGCGGTAGTACCGCTGGGAGCACCGGTACTTCCGGTTTGGCGGAAGTTCCGGTACTACTTCCGGTGGTACTTCCGTTTGGAGTCCAGTACCCAATTTCCGTAAGGGTACTGGGCTCCGGAAGTTCCTCCGGAAGTTCCGAGCGGTAGTACCGCCCGCGTGGCCGGTACTTCCGGTGCCTGAAAAACAGCAGAACCCTGAAACTGAATAACTTTTGCGTGGAAGCTCCGAATCGAGTGAATCCAATTTTGTTGGAAAGAGGACGACAAGAGCTTACACTACAAAAAGTCAAAATATGAAAACAAGCAAGGGAGATTGTGCGGAGGGATGGAATGGTGAGACCTTTCCAAACGGATGAACCGGCAAAATCTCCAAAACGAAAATGCACAAGTTTTTCATCAAGACTCCGTTTTCTATGATCTTGGGCTTGTTTCGAAGATAATCACAAGCCCTACAAGATCATGCATATACACATCATAGTCTATCATGTGAGGAGGAAATATAAGGAGAGAGTTTGACCTCTCGTAGAAGAGACAAACCGGTAAAACCTCCGATATCAAAAACGCAAGAAGATATACATGAGATCCGTTTTTGATGAACTAGAGCTTGGTATGGAGATGAACACAAGCTCTAAATTCTCACATGGATAAAAGCCATAAGAACCAATAAAGATGATTGCATGGATGCAAAGGTTTGAGCTCTCCACGAACGATACGATCACGATACTCGGTCGAGAGCCCCCCTCTTGATAGTACGGCTATCTATCCTATAACCCGGTCTCTCACTAAACAACATGAGACCGGTAAAATAGAAACCCTATCAAGATCATACCTTTGCCTTGCGCATAAATCCACTTGAGGTCGAAGAAGAAGATCTTCATCTCCTCAAGACGAACCACCTTTCTTGATCGCGCCTTGCTTGGTGAAGATTCACATGACGCTCCCCCATACACCAAGATGGGGAAAGCACTCCTTCGGCATATCTTCACTTGGCCTTTCTCTCGATGACGAACACCTTGGCCTTGATCTTCTTCCCTAAACACTTGGCCTTTCTCTCGATGACGAACACCTTGGCCTTGATCTTCTTCCCTAAACCTTGACTCCAACACATGGAGACAAGCAAGCTAATGGACACCTTCAAATATAGCTCAATGCAAATATTAGTCCATAGAGATTGTCATTAATTACCAAAACCATGCATGGGGGCAACCATGCACTTTCATATAGTTCTGGGGTCGGGGCGCTACATGCATGCGCGCAAACGATCGGTTGGAGAGCTATAAATTTTGTACACTGAGCACTGAACTCGAATCAGATTTGAAAGTAAACTCCAAAACTTGCAGGATCTTTTAGACTTCACCCAACTCAAGTGTGAAGGTATCTCATCCAATAAGCTTTTGCGCATGGCCTAGAAGGCTGTGTAGTTCTCCAGCACGGAGACGAGCGCTGAGGTGCCAGAGGATGCTGAGTTGGATGAGCCCAACAAGGTAGGTGATGGCGAGGCGAGCGCGGCCCTAGTGTATTTGGTTCAGTTTGCGTGGTCCTTGCTGAAATTTAGTGTCCAATTGGTGCTTGCTGATACGTGATGGTCCTTCTTCGGCTCTGAACTATGCTGATCTAAGTATTCTTTGACACTCTTGTTCTGTTTTGTTGAGCCCTATTGAGACGCCCAAACTTACCTTCCGACAGTAAGAGGAGTATTTAGTTCATGTTAAAATGTTAAATCAATGCTACTTTCTCCGTTCTGAATTATAAGATGTTTTATTTTTTTGAATCGTATGTATATATAAACATGTTTAATATGTTTACTGACTCACTTCAATTTGTATATAGCCCATATTGAAATATCCAAAACATTCTATAATTCGGTACAAAGAAGGATGTATCTAACACTAAAATGCGTCTAGACACGTCCATATTTAGAAATAAGCGAGTCATCTAATATAGAACAGTGGGAGTATTAATTATCTATAGTGGCCAATGGCAGGCAGCATGTGGCGACCGTTTCCTTTTCTCTCGGCAAAATTCTGGAGCTAGGATGCTGGGAAGCAACAATTATCAATGGAAGGGCCATACACGAGCTCATAAGGTTTAGGCTGTCAGTACATCTTGATATTTGCTTCGCAAGCAAAATACTTTGCATCGAGATGCCCGTGAGAACAGAACAAACGACTGTTTCTTCTGAAATTTATTTATGTCCTTTGAAAGAGAATTGATGCAATGATTGTATGTTGTATTAAGGCTTTCGAGCTAGAATATGTAGAGGTACAATACTTGGAGAGAAAGAAACTCCTCAGATAATATTGAAACTTTAGGATGATGTGGAAGATGGAGGAGAAGGTGATGATGCGGCGAGTCGGAAGAGAGAGGAGCTAGGTGGTCTATGTCGTCAAAGCACTGAAGGTCGCCGATGTTTTCTTAGTTCATATAGTTAGGGTGTTGTCCCTGTGTTTGCGCTATGTCGGTGGAGATTTGGTGGCTGAGCCTGGCGGACGGCACTCAACGACTGGGGGTGGTGCTGTTTCTGTTTGTGGTGCTCTAGCGGATGGAGCGGAAGGTGACCAACGGTGCCTCCTTTCCCTCCACAAACAATAAGCTCGAGGTCGCTCCATAGGAGGAAGATCGGGAGGTCTCCATTCCTATGTTTGTCGTCACGGTGACGGAAAACAGTTGTTGAGGGGATTTGTCTACTTCAGCCTTCTTTTGGAGCTTGCGAGGGAGAACTTCGTGTTGCTCGCGCAGGAGATCTTCTCTAACAGCTCCAGCTAGCTGTTTCTTCTGCAGCGACACGACGTCTAGAAGTGCATTCTCGACGGTGTTTTTTCCATCGACTCTTCGGGCTGAAGGGCAGGCACTTCCCCCTTTGCTACTGGCATCGGATCTGATGGCACCACCATGATTGGCTCCCGTTGCGGTGACAAGTGACCATGTCCCCAGTGTATCCGTGGTTGATCATGACACACACATTGCGAGCGAGGTGGAGTTGGAGCCGGACCCGATCGTGTTTTCCTTTTTAGATCTGAGGTTCTTGGGGTAAAGTGGAAAGGACTTGTTGGTAATCTTTTATCTTTTTGGGGTCCTTACTCCTTACTCCTTAGTGTAAACTGTGCCTTGCGGTCTAATGATCATGTTTTTTTTCTTATTTCAAGTTGCCGTCCCTGCTCGTGCTGACACTGACGGACTGGTCGTTTAGTGCAGTGACCACCAAATTAACACGCATCTTCTGCTGAGATCCTCATCTTCCGTTCTAACAACAGAGAACGATACGAATTTGGACGGTTTGAAAAATGACAAGTACTCCGTATTTATTTTGTGCTGGTGCTGGGCGGCTGCTGCGGAACCAATGTGATGTTTTCCCCTCCACCAGGGCCTCTTCTTGTCCCTACGCTCACACAGCTTCACAGGATCTACCCGGTGGAATCCGCCAGCCACGGGCGGCCGCGGTTGTTGCTTCCCCCACCACACCACTCCGTCCTCAGCCTGCACTGCACTGACCTCTCTCTCGCCCCCACTCTCCCTCTCCGATAAGTAATTGGCTTATCGCCTCAGGATTACACGGCCACGCCGCGGCACCAATTCCCCACCTCCCATGGCCACCACCGCCCTCCTCCTCCGCGCCCACCACGCCTGCAAGCCGCCGCCGCCGCCGCCCCCGCGCGCCACGATCGTCTGCCGTGCCACGGCGTCGGCGGCCCAGGCGCTGCGCTCCATGGCCCCGCCGCCGCGGCCGGAGCTGCTCTCCCTCGACCTCCCCCGCTACGACCCGGCCCGCGGGACTGTCGACCTCGCCGTCGTGGGCGGCGGGCCCGCGGGGCTGGCCGTCGCGCAGCGCGTCGCCGAGGCGGGCCTCTCCGTGGTCTCCATCGACCCGTGCCCGGGCCTCGTCTGGCCCAACAACTACGGCGTCTGGGTCGACGAGTTCGAGGCCATGGGCCTCTCCGACTGCCTCGACACCGTCTGGCCCTCCGCCTCCGTCTTCATCGACGACCACACCTCCAAGTCCCTCCACCGCCCCTACGCCCGCGTCGCCCGCCGCAAGCTCAAGTCCACCATGATGGACCGCTGCATCGCGCACGGCGTCCGCTTCCACCAGGCCAAGGTCGCGAAGGCCGTCCACGACGAGGCATCCTCCCTCCTCGTCTGCGACGACGGCGTCGCCATCCCGGCCACCGTCGTCCTCGACGCCACCGGCTTCTCGCGCTGCCTCGTGCAGTACGACAGGCCCTACAACCCGGGCTACCAGGTCGCCTACGGCATCCTCGCCGAGGTCGACGGCCACCCCTTCGACATCGACAAGATGCTCTTCATGGACTGGCGCGACTCCCACCTCCCCGAGGGCTCCGCGATCAAGGAGCGCAACAACCGCGTGCCCACCTTCCTCTACGCCATGCCCTTCTCGCCCACCAAGATCTTCCTCGAGGAGACGTCGCTCGTCGCGCGCCCGGGGCTCGCCATGGACGACATCCAGGAGCGCATGGCCGCGCGGCTCAGGCACCTGGGGATACGCATCCGGAGCGTCGAGGAGGACGAGCGCTGTGTGATTCCCATGGGCGGGCCACTGCCCGTGCTGCCGCAGAGGGTGGTCGGCATCGGCGGCACTGCCGGGATGGTGCATCCGTCCACGGGTTACATGGTGGCGCGCACGCTGGCGACCGCCCCCATCGTGGCAGACTCCATCGTGCGGTTTCTCGATTCCGGCAATGGCAGCGGCTTTGCCGGGGACGCTCTGGCCGCCGAGGTGTGGAAGGAGCTGTGGCCAACGCACAGGCGGAGGCAGAGGGAATTCTTCTGCTTCGGAATGGACGTCCTGCTCAAGCTGGACCTCCCAGGTACACGCCGGTTCTTCAACGCCTTCTTCGATCTCGAGCCGCACTACTGGCACGGCTTCCTCTCGTCGAGACTGTTCCTGCCCGAGCTCTTGATGTTCGGGCTCTCGCTGTTCGCGCACGCTTCCACCCAGTCGAAGCTGGAGATCATGGCCAAGGGCACAGTGCCTCTTGCCAAGATGGTTGGCAACTTGATACAGGACAAGGACAGGTGAATAACTTAGAGAGGGTATGTACCTGCATTTCTCATCTCAAGATCTCCATTGGATCTCTGATTTTGGCATTAGCTTTTCTCCAATGTATTTATGATTTGCAAAGAGGATTTAAATAGCAACATTAGCAACAGCAGCTTAGGGCCTACAGGGAGATGTAACAATTGCTGTTGCCATATATTGAGAGATGTATAGTTTATATTCAGGTAGTATGTCACCCCATGTATTATATATGTCATGATGGACAAACACAGATCAAAGTTCCCATAAACGTAGGTATTTCCCCTATGAAGTAGAATGGAACTTGTTTGACATCCAAGAAAGTTATCCAGTAAGTGCATGGCTGCAGCAATGTGTAAAAAAAAGCTTTTGACCATTATCATTTCTTTTCTCTACCAGTGACCAACATACTATACATGCCACAGATTTCAGCTACAGTTTAACTCCCCGAACAAGTCAACATAACTGAACAATGCTGATACCAAAATTATCTTTTCGCATTCGTTTGATCCTGAATTGTCTGAACTCATGTCTCCAGTTCATATGCAATCACCCAATTCTTGTATTTGCAAAATAGCCTCCGACCTTCTTTACACGTGTACCATAGAAGAAAGCGTGCTTAGAAGGAAATGTCCCTCGTATCTCCTTCACGTTCAGGAGCTCTATACGAAAACCCTAGTTCTTCACCTGATTGCCGCCTCACTATGCTAGCCCTTTGCATCAGGCGCACAAGTTGCTGGACAACCTCAGACATAGGAGGACGGAACTCTGGCTCCGGCTGCACAAAGAAATGGCATAAACACTGTTTAGGGAATAGGATATGCACCTGACAGGAAATACATGAGGCAAACTAAGCTAAGAATCAGTTCTAAGAAATACATGAATTTGTTTTGTACTTATGTTAAGCAACAGTGCGGCACAACCTAACAGTGGATCAGGTATTTAGCACTTGTAAATTAATTAGATTAGGCACTGTTAGAATACAAGAATCCTAACAAACTCTGCAAGAAATCACATATGTTTTTTCTTCTCTTACTATTTCTTGAAGGATACCATGGTTCTGGGTCACAACTCACAAGTCACTGAGCATACACCCAAAAGAAAGACAGGTACCTGAACACAGAGTGCAATTATATCTGCGAAGCGGGAGAGCGATTTGGCAGGGTACATTCCATTTAATGCTGGATCAACCATCTTAGCAAGTGCATCGATATCATGAAGCTGAGGCGTAGCCCATCTGACAAGAGACTGTTCTGACCTCTCTCTAGAACTGCAACAGCCGTCCAGAGGTCATTTCACTGATTATAAGTTGCACCAGAATCAGGGATGAAACAAGAGGTCATACCTGTCCAGTGGCTTCCTTCCAGTCAATAGCTCTAGCATCACTACTCCAAAACTGTACACATCACTCTTTACAGTATATATTCCTGACATGGAAAACTCTGGGGCACTGTATCCAAATGAGCCGACCACTTCGGTAGAAACCTGGAATAACAAGCCAAGTAGTTAGTGCAGGTTACAACTGCAGGTGCCAAACATGGCACAATTCGGAAACCAGCTCGATACTTGATAAATGTATTTGGTTGATACTTGCCTGTCTCTCGGTGTTAGGCGTCAAGGCAGCAAGCCCACAGTCAGATAAATGTGCATTATGATCTTCATCAAGTAGGATGTTTGAGGACTTGAAGTTTTTATGAACAACAGAAGGCAAGCACACCTCATGCATGTATCTATGAGAAGGTTAGAAAGACATTAACATTTTGTCTCTGTCCACTATAAGCTTCAGAAAGACTGAAAATGTGGTGAGATGAGAATATCTTACTCTAATGCCCGAGCAGTGCCTAGTGCTATCCTCACACGGATGTTCCATGTAAGCCTTCTGCTCATCTCATCAGAGTAGTGCAGCATATCATGCAGTGTCCCATTTGTAACGTACTCATATACAAGAAGCCTTTGCCCATGCTCAACACAGTATCCTGTAAGTGGCACAATGTTCGGATGCCTAAGTCGTGACATACTTGATACAACCTCAAGGAAATCGTCTTCCTGCAAGGAGAGGGCGGCACTGTCTACCTTCTTAACTGCCAGAACCTGCAATAGTGGCACAGAATTCAGCTGCAAGGCACAAGCATTATAAAGACAAAAAGGGTTACAGACGATAATAAAATTAAATAATCCGCCATAATTGTAAACCTGAAGTTCATAATGCATAAAATAGTTTTGTACATCGAATTGGCAAAAAATGGAATAAAGCTGGTTCAGCCACCCGCAAACTTAAAGTTTACAAGTAATAAAAAGAAATGTTAAATTCCATGTAGATTATATATCTCATGTAATACGACAATAAGCATATTTTACCTCTCCGTTGGAAAAATCAGCCTTGTAAACACGGCCGAGTGAACCCTCGCCTAGAAGGGTATCTTGACAGAAGCTATTCGTCGCAACTTGGAGGGCAGCAACAGTATATGGTGTCGTAGTTCCGGGGACCTTTGTCTTTCTCATAGAACCATTTTTACCAATAATCCTCTCGGGAGTCATTTTCTCAGCAGGCAGGACTTTCATAGCTGTATTCTCAAGGCCGTGCTCTGGGATTTCCCTGTTAGATACTACACAACCAATAAACAGATAAAAGTGAAAATCTGAATTATGACCAACAAGTCTGCAATAATTCAGACATACTGCCATTAGAGCGGAAAGGACCCACAGAATTCTTATTCTTATAACGCGACTTAATATTATGGAAGGACCTGAGGAGGGACAGGGTTGGCAGCTTTCTATCATCACCATTCCATTAGATCTATTGAGTGCATACCGCATACTGTCCAATATTGCATGCTCTCCACTGATAGTTTTAGTGTCATGGCTCAAAAACAAGATTGGAGACTGTACTTATCTCAAGGTCAAAGACTACGTGAAAGGGAGGCACACGTTAGTAATGTACCTCATGCTGGAGGCTTGGGGCCTGGAGGTTGTATCACGAAACAGCCATGTAAGTTGTGTTATGCAAGCAAAGGCAGTAAATGCTGAGCTCTAGAAATGGTGACAACTCAATGATCTAACGTTCTTTCCATTACTGATACCTAAACCGTGTGGTTTCGGACCAATCAACAGCTCAAGTTTAAGGTTGCCTTATCAACTATGGGCAGTATGTCAGCTGATTAAAAAATAGTACTATAAGATTATGCAAGTACAATTCACGGGTGCAAGAAAACATGCCAGCATAAGGAAGTGTAGTACCTTCTTCTATGTTCACTGATAGTGGACCTACAAAATCTTTGTATTCGCTGCTACTGTCATCCTTCCTTTTCCGAGCTTTGCAAATGCAGAATACCAAAAGAAGAAGCACACACGAGGCAGCAAGTACTGAGCCAACAATTATCGCCACAAGATAACCTGTCTTCAGACCTTGCTTCTTGTCACCTTGACCACTGGAGTTCTCAGAGCCTTTGGGAGAGCCATTGTTAGGATGATTGCGTGGCTTCCTCGGGGGTGGTGGCATAAAAGGTGGTGGTGGGGGAGCAGGTCCGTTGGTGAATGAGTTACCTCCAAGTCTACAGTTTTAATTGCAACAAGCCATTAGAATGTTTCGATAAGGATATTCATAAGGGAAGTAAAACATTTTGGGACATACATCACATCTGGGATAGAGCTGATTTCTTGTGGTATCCAGCCACTGAAATTGTTGTTTGCAATATTTCTGTTAAAAAAGAAATCATGTTACTTTTTATCAAGCAAGCAACAAAGTCAGTTAAATTGTTAAATTGTTGCCAGATAAGTCGCTTACAGGGTAGTAAGGTCTAGAGCACTGAGAACATTGACAGAGCCTGTTAATTGATTGTTTTGCATATAACTGCAAAATGTGTTAGAAACTTAGAATGCAGCAACCAGTACAAGAAAGTTGAACACAAATGTCAAATTTAGCTTTGAAGAAAATCATTGAATACTTACAGACTAGAAAGATTTGACAGAGAGCCAATAGATGTGGGGAGATCCCCTGTCAATTTGTTGAAAGATATGTCTCTGTAATGCGTATAAAAAGCATAAGATGGATTCGTGAAACCAAGGGAAGAGTATGCACATCAGTATCAACCAATAGGTAACTATTTATGAACATTACACATTTCAGATACTCAGCAGTAGGAAGGGATGCTTAGATCGCATTTTAAAAATAATAACTTGAGGGGTAGCCCTAAGATACCAGTCCCTCCGATCCATAAAAAGTGCCGTCTACTTAGTATAAAGTTTGTACTAACTTAGTACAAAATGAGCGACACTTTTTATGGATCAGAGGGAGTATAAAATATTAAAGGTTATGAAACAGGTCAACTTATTTGAGGAAAAATGCTTTAAACATTTACTATATTGGTGGAAGTGCATTGTAAAGAATACCAAAAGTATGAAACAACCCCAGAATCCAAATCCCATCACGAAATCAGTTGGTCTTTCCTTTTACATCTACAAGGGAGTTTGGAATAGTCCGTAAAACAGAAATACGAACTGATTATATGTCGCTTCCCCATATAAACTGTGAGGCGATCCAGATATTTATGATACTGACTTTACAATTGGATTTAAAAGATGAAGTTTGAATTTAGGGTTTCCAGAAGACATATGTGTTTTTTACGCTGTGGGAAAGGTATCCTAAGAGTGCGAAGATAGAAGAACTGCCTAATCACATTCTTTATAAATCAAAGGTTCGGAAATACAAAGCAAAGTGTCAAGATACGTTACAACTATGAAAGTGAATTGAGGTTTCCAAACAAATCATCCATTTGTTGAGCTAAATGGTTTCCTGAAGACATAGGTGTTTGTTAAGTTGTGGGAAAGGTATCCTAAAAGTGTGAGGATAGCATAACTGCTTAATCACATTCTTACAAATCTAAGGTTCGAAAAGAGAAGGCAAAGTTTCAAGATGCCTTACAACTCTGAAAGTGAATTGAGGTTTCCGAATAATTCACCCACTTGTTGAGCCAATGAGTTGTGGCTGACATTGCTGCATAGAGAGGTTAACTGGAATCACATACTGCCAGCAAAACTGAATGCTAACACATTCATACTTGTGCATATAAGACATAACCAAGTTGTGAGGAACATATGGAGTATGCTAATACATTCGTGCTCGTGCATATAAGACGAGCTAAAGTAGGCTTACATGTACTCAATTGAAACCATGTTGGATATGGAGTATGGAAGATTCCCAGAGAAATTGTTGGTTGCCAGATTCCTGTGTCAGCATTTAGAGTGAAACTTCCGACACAAATAAACACAGAACAGGTTATACTAGGTAGGATACATACATATATGTGAGATTTGGTGGCAGCTGGTAAGGAATTGAACCCATAATGTTGTTGTTGCTCAAATCCCTGCAAGTAATGAAATGGGAGATCAATATAATGCAGAAAAGGAAAGGCAAGAATAGTAGCGGAGTTGCAAAATCTTACAATGTTTTCAGTGAGTATAGATTCGAGAGTTCGTAACCCAGAGAACCATTCAGCCCTGTCCCAGCAAGCTTACTGTTGAGTATGAGATAAGAAGAATAACTTAGTAAGAATGGGAGTAGTTTCATCTCATATTATTTCACATAGTCACACAAGTAAATACAGGAAACAAAATTAAGGACAAAGCTTTTTTCCTGCAAGAAAAAGTTTGTTGCCACTATATTTCCACTACGGAGTTGAGACACCAATGAACAAGCTGTCACTTTTTGGCGTGAGCCAAATAACAATCAAGGTTAAAAACGGCAGTCGCTTTCCACAGCATGGATCCAAACTCCTATGCTGGCTAAGGATTTTGGGATTCCTACACCTATCCCATACATCAATCAAGTTTGCGGCAACACAGCAGATGCTTCCCAAATAATACACACTTCGACATATAGCATGTGGTAGAAAAACAATTAACAGCCAAGAACGAACTGATCATCTCCCATCAAAGACCAAACATGAGGCATCCACTAAAAACCAAATAAATCGCTGCAGCCATGCAAGGATCTTTACATTCCGGTGACGCCTGAGCCGGTGCAGGTGACGCCCTGCCAGGCGTCTCCGCAGGGGTCGCTGCCGTTGGCCGACCAGCCAGCCAGCTGCGGCGGGCTGTTCCAGGAGGTGTACAGATTCCCCAGAGCGGCGGCTGCAAAGGACCGAAAGCATTAATCACAGACACGGGAGATACCTACCAAGAACTCCGGGATCGGAAACGCGGAAGGTACTACTTACCGTCGGAGGCCTCGGTGGTGGCTCCCGCCGGCGCCGGCACCGCCGCGAGGGCGACGAGGAGGCCGGCCAATGCGGCGGCCAGCGCCGCCATCCTCGCTCGCTCCCCCAACAGCAGCAAAAGAAAGGTCCCGTTCTTGTTTCTTTCCTCGCCTCGTGCCCCTGACAAGCTTTTTCTGGCCTTTCTTCTCCCCCAGGCTAGGCTAGGCTAGGACCGACGCGGCCACGGGGATCGCCATGGGCGCGGCCGCCAGCGGGGCGGGCGGTGCTTTCTCTCTCTCTCTCTCTCTCCTCCCACTGGCCTACAGCTAATGTGCGCGGCGCAGACCGCTAGAAAAGGAGAGGGGAGAGAGAGACGCAAATGCCGGATGCCACCATGCCTTGCTTCCTTCCGGCAGCAGATTTGGATGCGGCGTCGTGGCAATGGGGTCGGCAAAGTTAATACTCTCTCTCTCCTCCTCTGTCCTTCCTCGCGTCTTAAATTTTGTTGGGTTCTGGGATCGCGGTCTGTTTCTCTCTCCCCTCGCTCCAAGCGCGCCTTGGATTTGACCGAAAAATTGGGGAGCAGGTGGAGGTGAGGTGAGGCGGCAGGTGCGAAGCAAAGCTGATGCTTCGCTAATGGCATGGCGAAAGTGTTTTTGTTTGCAGTACAGTGCGATCTTGTGCTTTGTGTTTGACTGAGGAAGTGAGGAGGGATATGGTTAACTTTAGTCCAAGATGATTCTTCCGTCCGTAATTCCGTTGCTTCCGGTTCCTTTCTACACAGGCTTCGCTTCTTGTACATCCCTAACCAGCATCAGAACCAGCATTGTTCGTTCTATTTTAGGGGGGAACATTGATCCTTTCTTAGATATAAATATAAAAATAGATTGTTTTTAATCCTCTCCATCCATCGATACACACAATATTGAAGTGTTTAAAAGTCCGATACCGATGCAACCCACTAATGATTTTGTTCCGTAAGAGATCGCTGATCACCTCTAGACATCTAGTTTGAATGTTTGATTGGCGGTTCACTTACTCCATTCGTCCCCGGTTTATAGAATGTGCATGTCAATTCTCTAGGTTCTAGGTATTTGGTGATTAAACCTGAAAAGTTGCATGTATTGGTGGAGATAGTTAAACACTCAATAGTTGAAAGGAAATTAATATAAATGCCCCTAAATAGTGAGGATTTTGGGACTGCATGATTTTTCAAAAAAGTCTTTTAAACCGGAATAGAGGGAGTAGTATTTAATGAGTTAAATATTGTCAAAGTAACTTCTACTCCGTAGTAGGAGTCATTGAGTTGAATATTGAACCCAACGCATAACTCAATTACAGAAGTGGACGGGGGAGGGGCTCCAAGCTCGCGACCGCGCTCTGCGACCGCCGCCGCCGCCAGCTCCTGATCTCCCACCTCCGGCCGCCTCTGGTTTAGCCAAACACAGATCCGAAACCCCCTCAGCGCCCTCTCTCCATCCATCCCGAAGACAAGCTTCGTCGTCGCCGTCTCTCCCCGCGGAGGAGCTCGAGAAGGGCACGCCTTCTCTCGTGCTCCCGCTCCCGTGCGGCCGCGCCGGGCCGCACCGGGGCGCCCCTCCGGGCTCAAGCAACCGCCCCAGCCTCCCCTCCTCTCGCCGCCGCCGGAGGCGCCGCCGGGCAAAGCCCCGGTTGGCGCGACGGCGGCGGGACCTTTGGTCGCCAATTCCTGGGCGCGGGGGCGGCGCCGCCCTGCTGCTCCAGGTGTTGATGCTGCGGTGTGCGGTGGGATGCGGGCATGTGCGGCTCGCCCTGCTTGTCGCCGCAGGCTTGGCGGCCCGCTTGGGTTGGTGGCCTCGGCGTCGGCTCCGGTTGGCGGTGAGGAAGGTGGTCAGCGGCGAGGACTCCGGTGTATGCGCTTCGATCTGCGGCGCGGCTTGTTCTCGCTGTGGCTCGGTGCTGCGCCGGCGTGCGGTGTGGCCGTGCGGTGTGCTGTGGAAAGCTGGGGCGGCGGCCCCAGGCCCTGGAAGATGGTGCGGCGGCGGCCACCGTGGCTGGAGGCGCCACAGTTGGGTCCGGCGTGCGACAGCAGGAGGTGGCTGCTCCTGGCGTGTTGGTGCTGCTGGTTTGCGGTTAGCTCGGTGGACCGGTCGGTCTCGCGGCGCGGGCAGGCGCAAGGCGCGTCATCGTCGGGCGAAAGCTCTGCTCTTGTGGCAGGCGGCGACGACGCCTCGGGGCGCCGTGGCTCTCCTTGGAGACGCCGTTGAGACGTGGCGCTCGCCTTCTGCCCGCGCCACTCTGGGGGAAACCTTAGATCTTCCGGGATCGGACGATGATGGCGCCTTGCGTCATGCTCCCCCTTGGGGGCATCGTTCTTGGAGTGGTGGCCGGCTGGAGGGACCCGTGGTTGTGGGAGGTGGTGGCGATGAAGGTGTCGGGGCTGAGGTGACAGCGACTGCTGTCTTTTAGGCCGGGGCGGCGGCCCCGGATGTTGGTACGGCGGCCGTGGTCTGCGAGCGGTTCTCTCTGTGCAGCTTGGGCTGCGGGTGGCTGAATCGTGCGGCGTCGTGGCTCGGATGCGAGCGGTGCTACGTCGGGACGGCGGTCCCGGAAGGTGGTGTTGGCGGCGAGGCTGTCGGGGCTGCTGGGGCAGCGGCAGCAGCGGTTGCCTTTTAGGCCAGGGCGGCGGCCCCGGATGTTGGCGCGGCGGCCGTGGTCTGCGAGCAGTGTACCCTGTGCAGCTTGGGCTGCGGGTGGCTGAGTCGTGCGGCGTCGTGGCTCGAGTTCGAGCGGTGGTATGTCGGGATGGCGGTCCCGGAAGGTGGTGTTGGTGGTCTGCTCGGCGTGGCGGAATTAGCTGGATGTCGGGGCGGCGGCCCCGAGTGTTGTTGGGTGTTGCTCTTAGGTTGTGGGCTTGGCCCCGTGGTGTTTGCGTTGTATGGTTTTCCTCCGGGTTTTTCCGCTAATAAATCGAACCCCCTCTTTTTAATTAATGAATAAGGTAAAGCTTTTGCCTTCGGTTGAGTTGAATATTGTCGAGCTAATGTGAACTAGTAAGACGGACCCATGTTAGCCGGTTCGTAGACCGGATCCAACGAACTTGCATCTTTAATACGGAGTACCACTGTAGCAAATCAGTTTATGGTTTGGCCGAGATGGTGAACACGTTGAAAACTGACTGTCTCCAGCTGTCTGTTACCACTCACCGGTACAAGCGTGGTCTGTTCTTTTAAAGTACTACCTCCATTTCAGAATCTGATCCAGAATATAAGACATTTTGTTAGGCTAGTCTTATATTTTAAAACAAAGGTAATATGTTATTTTGCATTCTATTGGTGCGGTGCACTTAAATCATCTCTAGCAGATCTCAGAAAACGGCCTAACCCCTAACCCCTATAATTACCGTAGGTTTCGGAGTAAAAAAATGATCCGACAGATCTCGGAAAACGGCCCCACCTGGAATTATTTTTTCAGGGGAGCGGGAGATTGGACCCTGAGTGTCCCATATGTCTATTTTTGTCATTTTTCTGTGAATCAAATAGCCACGTGACGGTTGGGGGGGGGGGGGGGGGGGGGGGAGGAAGGGGGACTTTCAGCCCAACTGGCCGTCGCTGGACTTGCTGGAATCCGACCAACTTCCACCGCATCGTCTCGATTACGGCCCGTTCTGAGCCGTATTTCACCACGTATCTTCTTTTCCATTCGATGTTTGACCATATCGCAATGAAATCGTGTGAGGAAATGGGCGTTCGTCGGAGCAGGCGAACAACCGGCCCTGGCGCGAGTGCGAGCAGTTGGGCGGGACCGTGCGACCGTGTGAGGGGTTGTGGGCGAGCACGCACGCAAGAGCAGACTGTGTAAAGGCTGTGGGCAAGCACGAGCGCGGGCGTGCACGAGCAGGGCGCGACCGCTAGAGGCCGACGAGCATGCACGGGCAGCGGCCGATGCTGGGAGGGCACGGGCGACGGCTGGTGCTTGGGGGAGGAGGAAGAATAAAAGGGTGCAAGGAGAAAAAAGAAAAAAAATACTGACATGTGGGTCTTGTGTGTTTTAAGGGTTTTTTCGATATCTATTCCGGTAAGGTAAATTTCATGCCGTAAACTGTGTTTTCCAGTGTACACTAAAACGATTTTATGGTACCAGCTTTTCGGGATCAGCTAGAAATGCTTTTATACATTATAGTAGTAGAATATGTGATTTTGATTTGTATATAGTGGTACCTTCTCTGTATAGCTAAGAAATAAAAGAATCAAATACACAAGTCAACGAAACAGTAGCATTATAGCTGGTGAAGCATTTCTAAGGTGTCGGTGAACATGGCAGAATTGGGTGGGAAACACTTCGTTCAACAGTTGAAATTATTGGCATCTTGTATTCTTGTCCATTTTATCAATCGTCGGCGAAGGAAAAGGAAGGAACACGACAAGATTGTGTTCCGTTGTTTGGTACTGAAGTAGAACAGTAGAGAAATTTTTCCGCAGAAACAGGACAGTGTTAGGCAGAGTACTGAAAGTGAAGTGCATAGCGGCAACTGGGCATTAATTAAAGAGAGGTTTTTAAGCAGTATTACAAGTCCGTCTTGACCCAAAATGGCCAAGACTATAAACAAAAGGTCTACTCTCCCGACATAATGCTACAAAGCGATTTAGCCCTGGCGTGGCTCCATGCCACCGCCTCATCTTTGATCTTATTAAGAAGCATGGTTGCGGTAGTTGACTCATTTCGGAAGACGCGGGCGTTCCTCTCTAGCCATATTTCCCAAGAAACAAGCATTGCAAGAGAGGCCAATCCTTTCCTAGCGCTCCCCTTTTGTGTATTACCTCCGTCCACCACTCCTTCACACTATCGATGCCATTCCACCCATCCGGGTTGAGGTCATGTAGCCCAAGCCATGTCTTCAAAGAGGCCCAAATCCTTTTAGTCAATCGACATTGGAAGAAGAGATGAGCGCTCGATTCTTGGACATGGTTACAAAGCTTGCAAACTCCACAATTTGGCCATCCCCTTCGTTGGAGCCTATCCGCCGTCCATACCCGGTTTTGAAGGATCAACCATGCGAAAGTTTTGCATTTGGAGGGCGCCCACGGCTTCCAAACAAGACGAGGCATTGTTGATGTGGTGTGACCCAAACACTGCATTTTGTATGCCGGCGTGGAGGAGTATGCCCCATTCTTCGTGAGTTTCCATGTGATCGTATCTGAGGTGGCGGGTGTGAGGTGGACCTCGGAGAGACGCTCATAAAGGTGGACGAATTGGGTGATGTGTTCGAGAGTGAGGTCCCCTTCCGTGTTTACTTGGTCCACCCAAAAGTCATTCTCAAGAGCTTTCCGCACCGTGCACGTCTTCCTCTTTGTAATGCTATAAATTAGCGGGGCAATATCCTTAGGTCTCAAACCGTCCAGACAAGATGACTCCCAAAAAAGCGCCATTTCGCCGTTACCAATGTCCACCTTAGTGGCAGCCGCGAAGAGGTCTTGATCATGCGTGGTGCAAGGGGTCCCAAGCCCCTTCCAAGGCTTTGGGTCATTGCTCCATTCGAACCATAGCCATCTCAAACGTAGGGCCGAGGCGAATTTGTTAAAGTTGAGGATGCCTAGACACTAGTAGGAAAACACTTATAGGTGAAAAAAATAGCCGTGGCGCACCGTCATTTTGGTGCGCCACGGGTATATAGCCGTGGCGCACGAAAAAGCCGTGGCGCACCAAAATGACGGTGCGCCACGGATAGCTATTTACCCGTGGCGCACAAAAAATTGGGTGTGCCACGGCTATGTGGTGGCCGGACTGGCTGGTGTGCCCCCTCCTTACCCGTGGCGCACCGCACTTTTGTGCGCCACGAGTAGGTAGCTACCCGTGGGGCATCCCAACAACTTGCGTCACAGCTATTTGTGGTTCCAGATGCAAATATTAGTTGTGGCGCAGCCTAACTTTGGTACGTCACGCGCATGGTTGAATTTTCCTTTTTTCTTTTTAGATCCAGATCCAGATCGAAGCCTGCAACCGTCCATATCTTATCCTTATCCTCTCGCACTCGTGGACTGTCCTAGCAGGAAGCCCCCCGCGAGCTTGCCGTCCCCTCCCATACCCTTCCCGCGACGAGCCACTGGTGGAGGATCTTGCCCGGCGATGAAGCCCCCCGCGAGTTGCCGCTCCCATCGGCATGAAGACCCCCCCCCCCCTCCCCGCGCGAGGTTGTCGTCCCCTGCCATCCCCTTTCCCGTGACGAGCCACCGGTGGAGGAACCACCGGTCGAGACGGCGCGGTGTCGACCTGCGGTTCGATGAGTGGGAGTTGGGGAAGGGGGTCCTGGCCGGCAAAGGCAAGGCGGTGGCGGCGGGGCAGCGCAGGGCGTTGGCTTTGTCCTCACCTCGTTGGCTGACGCCGGTGGGTATTCGGAGAACTGCGTCTGCGCGTGGTGGAGTCCGTCGTCCACTCGCCCGCGTCGTGCGTGCTCGTCCCTCCACGCGGCCCAGCAGGAGGCTCCCGGCGATTTTGAGGCTCCGCGGCGGCGTGGAACCGAGGTGGGTTGGCGGCCGCCGGAGCGGAGCCCCCCGCGTCCGCATCCGGCGAGGCCGAAGCCCCCCGCGGCTGGGCATGGACGGGAGCCTCTCGCAAGCGTGGGCACAAGGAGCGTCGACGACGGTCGCGGCAGCCATCCTGGAGCTGTGCCGGCGAGTACGGAGCCCCCCGCGGCCCGCTCCGGCCGTGGCTCCTTTAAAAAAAATTCTAAATAGGTAGCCGTGGCGCATATTTTGGCCGTACGCCACGGGTATTCTTCCGTATTCGTAGCGCACCAAACCCCGTGCGCCACGGGTAATATGCTACCCGTGGCGTGGTAGTTAGTGGCGCATGGCCATGCGCCACAGGTAGAATATTTTGGTGCGCCACGGGTAAGGGTTTTTGTACTAGTGAGACCACCAAGATCCTTTGGCTTGTAGACTTTTTCCCAATTTACTTTGCATTTCCCACCGGTAACCTTCTCGGATGCCGCCCAAAGATAAGCGCGCCGGATGCTATCAATTTTTACTAGAACCTCCTTAGGCACATCAAGAGCGGTGATGAAGTAGATGGCCACACTAGTGAGGACCGCTTTGACCAACACCGACCGGCCGGCCATGGTGGTATGCTTGCCCTCCCAAGGTCGAAGCTTGCCGGCGGCCCTATCTTCCAATTGTTGAAAGTGGATTCTCTTGAGACGTGTCACCGACAAAGGGAGACCAAGATACTTCATCGGGAAGCTTGTTCGATTGGTCGGAAAGGCTTGGAGAATGTCATCGAGGTCTAGGCCATCACATCTAATAGGGGCAACTTGGCTTTTGGCACAATTCGTCACAAGGCCGGTGACATCTCCAAAATTCTTCAAAGTGTTAGCCAAAAAAATGATGTATTCTTTTTTGGGAGCCACAAAAATGGCGGCATCGTCGGCGTACAAGGATGTTCGAATGGTGGGGGCCCTTCCCCGAATATTATGGAGGTGCCCTTGCTCGGTAGCTTTCCGAAGAATGTGGTGCAAGGGATCAATGGCCAACACAAAGAGGAGCGGCGAGAGAGGATCTCCTTGACATAGGCCTCTCCCATGCTTGATTGGATACCGGGGATGCCATTGAGAAGCACTCTCGACATAGAGGAAGAGAGGAGCGCCGAAACCCAATCACAGAATTTACTAGGTAGGCCGAGGTGTTGTATCACATCCATGAAATAATCCCAACGAACCGAGTCAAAAGCTTTCTTGATGTCAAGCTTGAAGAGAAGAGTGGGAGACTTGGACTTGTGGAGCCTTCTTGCTAAATTCTTGACGTAGAGAAAATTATCATGAATGCTTCTTGTCTTTATGAAAGCACTTTGAGCATTAGAGACTAGTTTGTTCATGTGTGGTGCAAGTCAGGTGGCCATCATTTTGGAAATAAGCTTGGCCATCGCATGTATGAGACTAATTGGCCTAAAATCGGTGACTTCTTCGGCGCCATCTTTTTTTGGTAGTAGGGCAATGTTCGCGGAGTTGAGCCAATGGAGATTGTTGATATGAAGGGCGGAGAATTGGTTTATCACTTTCATGATATCCTCTTTAATAGTGCTCCAACATGCCTTGAAAAAAGCCCCCGTGAAGCCGTCCGGACCGGGCGCCTTGTCAGAAGCGGCATTGTTTATGGCGGTCTTTACCTCCTCCTCCTCCGAAAAAGGCAAATCAAGCCCACTAAGGTCACATGGAGGTGTTGGAATATGGTTCCAATTGAAGGTGGTAGTGCGCGGAGGCCCCCTCTTGATGATTGACTTGAAGTGGTCATGGATGATGTCTCTCTTTTGGTCATGATCCGTGACCCATCCATTGTTGTGCTTCAATCGATGAATGAAAATTTTCCTCCTTCTAGCATTGATACGAAGGTGGAAATATTTGGTATTAGCATCTCCCTCTTTTAGCTTGATTACTCTTGAGCTTTGTCTCTTCCTAGATCGTTCAAGCGCCGTCAACCCAATGATTCTCCTCTTTAATCGGATCCTAATCTCCCTCTCATCGACACTCAAGGTCCTAGATTCTTGGGCAATGTCGAGCCGATGTATGACCGCTAAGGCCATATGAAGTTCAACTTTTGCTTTGGAGAAGAGAGATTTACTCCACCATCTTAGTTTTTGACCGGTCCGTTTGAGCTTGTGAAAAAGTAGTTGACATGGCTCCAAGTGGTGATAGGTATCATTCCAAGCTTCATTGACGACTTCATTGAATCCCGGCATTTTAATCCAAAAGTTCTCGAAGCGAAAGGATTTAGGCCTCTTGGGCCCCTTACTATTGGCAAGTAACAAGGGACAATGGTCGGAGAGGGACGAGGATAGGGCTTGAAGCGTGTGATCCGAGAAGGCGATGTTCCATTCCTCATTGCAAAAGAAACCATCAAGCTTGCTCATAGTTGGGTCTTGCCGTTCGTTGCTCCATGTGTATTTGCGGTTTTGAAGATGGATATTCTTGAGGTTACACAAATTAAGGGCATTCGGACAATCCGGCTTCGATTTGCGTTGTTGCGGTTTTTATCACTTGCCTTGTAGATTTGGTTAAAATCGCCGGTGACCAACCATTTTGTGCCCGCCGGGGGCTTTGCCGCAACTAGCTCGTTGAAGAAGTCATCCTTTAGGTGTCCACGGGTAGGCCCATAAACCGTGGTGAGTTTAATCGATGTGTCGGAGCCAACTACCGAAACCGTGGCCGACAACGAGTACGTGCCGGTTTGAACATTAGAGACTTGAACTACACGATCATCCCATAGCAAGAGTATGCCACCCTTCGTGCCATATCGCACGGTTAGGAACTTAGGATTAATGGTGATGAGGAGCTAAAGGGCGAAGAATCTGATGGAGATAGACTCCTTGAAAACAAACCAATGAGAGCGAGAAGATGAACATGATAGAAAAAGGCCAAGGCATCGATCAAATCACTATATATGGCCCAAGAAAATGAAGCGAACCCTGCGTAACAGCTCGTAGGCTGGAACGCTTAAGTTTTCTTGGTAGTGTTACAAAATACTAAGGCTAGTACTATGTTTCCTGCGTTACTGCAGGCTGACCTATCTTAGACATGCTTAGCTTTTACAAAATAATACGGCCTGTCAAAAAAAAAAAAAAAAGGCATGTGCCAGTGTTTCCCACGATCTACTCTGCCTGTCCTAAGTCCCAACTGCACATTTACAGCCTAATTCTTTTCATTGACCTCCGTCGCCGAGCTGCCATGCCCTTTCTGCTCGTGTCCAGACTGGACATAAGCCAACCTCTTGGCAACACTGCAGCCTCCATGATAATGTCATTATTCTTCTTCACTGTTTCTGTTTGGACCCTATATTGCATGATGCATTCAGACGTGGCTGTTATCCAAAACTCGAACCCTAAAATAATTGTTGGCAGCTGAGTTGATCACCCCCACCTGACCTACCTACCTATGGTTGGACGGACGACCAGCGGCAGGTTGGTTCGTTCGTGCATTCAGGTAACTGTTTCTGAACCTTCTCTGTTCAGTCCGATCGGGAAAAAGAACAGAGGTGAGGTGAGCGCATATGATGGAGTGAGGCCAGACGGTGATTGGGGTCAGTGGATGCACGCAGGCAGAAATATGTACGTATGCGACTGCGGATGGATGCACGATGTTGTCTTGATTGCTTGTGATCCATTGATCAAGACCATTGCACGCAGGCACCTTGTTTGTGTGTTACACCAGGGAGCCAAGAAGGGGCGGCCAGCCCGGCTCACCAATTCCGGTGCAGGGCGTACATCTCCTGCTCCAAGGAAGCCGTGGCAGTGGCGCAGCGCTATTATAGGACCGAGCTAAGTTTTTCGAACGCGGTTTTCCCACAACTAGTTGGACGTCCCCGGCTTATGCCGGACGTTCATTCTCCATCCGACGGCTCTTTGTTATTTTGCAACAAAGACCCTCCACTTAGCCAAAAAAATGTAGTTCGAACCCTCTATAAATAGAGGCAAACAACACTTGATCCTGTAAAAAAAAACCTAACTATTTTCCCCACCCCCTGGCCGGCTCCTCCCACCTCCACCGAGCCCGCCTCTTCTTCCACCTCCACCTCCACCTCCGTTCTCCTCTCACCGGCACATGCTTTCAAGATCTACTCCGGCGGGGACGCTGGCGGCGCCGTAGGTGATGAGGGAGGCGTTGATGGCGACATCCGGTGAGGAGGGAGGCATTGACGGCGACTTCCGGTGAGGAGGGAGGGACTGATGAAGTTACCTGATTGTTACTGATGAAGAGTTGGGTGGTGCCCCAAGCGAAGGCGGAGATGTAGCAAGCAGCAGTTTTCCCTCGATAACGAACCGAGATTTATCGAACCAGTAAGAACTTGAAATCAACAGCAAAGTGAATGTTGAAGATCTCTGGCGCTTAATATTCGACAGACGTGGACCTGCACACACTCAACCAAAATACTTTGCCCCCAACGGCGAAAAGGTTGTCAATCTTTCCGGTCTCACAGAAAACAAAGCGGTTAATTGTATAGTGAAATAGATGAATTATGAAAATGGACCAGAGCAGTAATGATGGTGAAAAGTGATGAATAAAGGTTGCAATCAATGTAAAAAGATGGACCGGGGGCCATGGGTTCACTAGTGGAGTCTCTCGAGTAAATAGAACATTCATATGATGGGTAAACAAATTACCGCTGGGCAATTGACAAGATTATAACACAAACTTAATCTAGCCATGACAAAGAGAACATGATAATATTTAAGTAGGCATCACGATAATGAACAAAGACCGTTGAGTCCAACTGCATCTTTGTCTAAAAAGTCCACCGTGGGATCACTATCCAGCCTGTCACCCATCGGTATTAAGTTGCAAGCAACAGACATTTGCATTAAGTAAAATACATGAAGTAAGCAATATTAAATATCAAAATAGATTTTAACACCGATGTTTTACCCTTAGTAGCAACAGCACACCCTCGCCCATAGATGTTTCTGTCACTCGTGCCCAGGAAGAAAAGGGGGCATGGACCCACTATCTAGCATAAATACTCTCTCTTGGAGATACACACAATTACTTGGCCAAATTAACTACGCACATCGGAGAGCATGTAAGAACATAAATCAACATATAAGAATCATGCATCTGATCATAACTTTATAATCCATCGGATCCCAGCAAATACATCACATATCATTACAATAATCGATCTTGATCATGTTAGGCAGCTCACAAGATCATAAGACATGAAGCACAAGAGAGAGAGACTACCATCTAGCTATTGTCATGGACCCAAGGTCCAAGGTGGGACTACTCACAAATCATCCCGGAGGAAGGCATGGCGATGAAGAGCCCTCCGAGATCGATCTCCCCTTCGGCAGAGTGCCGAGATCTGCTTCAGAATCACCCCCCGAACTAGGGTTTGTGTTGACGGCGCCTCGGGATGACTTTTCTAGAAAATAATGGCCGCGCCCCGTCGTTTTTAGGGTTTTTAGGGATTTTACAGGCATCGGAGGGGGCCGAGGGGACCCACCAGAAGCAGGGACGGGTCCCATCCGTGGGCCAAGGGGGGCCGCGGCAGGAGGCCGTCCCTGCCCTGTGGGTGGCCGCCAGGGCTGCCCTGTGGGTGGCCGCCAGGGCTGCCCTTTGGTGTTCTGGTGTCTTCCGTCGCATAAACAATCTCCGTAAATTTTGAGCTCAATCCGACGATATTTCCTGCGGTGGATTTTCTGAAATACAAAAACAGTAAAAATAGGAAACTGGCACTGGGCATCATGTCAATAGGTTAGTCCGACAAAATGCATAAAAATGATTAATATGATAATAAAAACATGTGACAAGATCACAAAACTAGCATGGATCAATAAAAAAATTATAGATACGGTTGACACGTATCAGCATCCCCAAACTTAACTCCTACTCGTCCTCGAGTAGGTAAGTGATAACAAAATAATTTTTGATGAAACATGCAACCAACACAATCGTGATCAAGATAGTAATGCAAAGCATAGGATGTGAATGAAATGATACAAAACAATTGTCTATAGTTGATAGCAAGAAAGCAATGAATAACCAAGTTGAATCATTCAAGTAAAACCTTTCATAAATAGTACGTTAAAGACATGAAAGCAATGTGCTCCACATATTTGATTAATTCACATAGGTAACAATTTCATGACAAAAGTGTTTGAGAATCAAAACAAAGAAGATGTAAGTTTTAGCAAAAATCCTCAACTTCCAACGGCAAAGTCAATATAAAGATTCATGTTTAATCTGACAATGCAATATAATCAATGATACCCAGGGTCAATGCTAGATGTTTGCTTTGGTGGAGATAAAAGAAGGAGGAAAACTGACTCAACATTAAAAGTAAAAAAAAGGCCCTTCGCAGAGGGAAGCAGGGATTAGTCATGTGGTAGAGCTTTTTGTTTTTATGAAACAGAAGTAAAACAATTTTGAGACATGCATGCTTTCGTCAACAACTTCAAAACGGAGAATCTATCTAGTCCCCCATAACAAGCAAGGCTTTTAGACTTGTGAGAGCAGCTGGTTTTTAGAGAAGCGAGTACGCTCCTCTTTCTCCTTGGTTTCACCACTGTCCAATGTTTAGAGCTGATTTCTCAGATTTTCATTGCACGGAGGAGAATGGTGAGTTATATTTATATTTTTGCTTAAGCTGCTCTCGGGTTGATTTAAGTGAAGACGTAATCCATCGACACCAGGTGAAAGGGGGGAAATGACCTTGCTCGTCACGAGTTATATCTAGCTCTCTACTGCTCCCTCATGAGCTTAAAAACAGAGGCACAAAAAAGAGTATTTTGTATATTTTAAAGATAGCACATGACAAATTTACTTGGAATGGCAAGAAATACCATGCATAGATAGATATGGTGGACTCAGCTGGCAAGATAGTTTGGCTTTGGGATTTGGATGCACGAGTGAACCATACACTCAGTACGAATTTTTAGGCTTAGCAAATAAGGTATTTGAAGCAAACATCTAATATTAACCGGTAACAGAATAACATAAGACATTAGTCAATCATAACCATAAAAGCTCCACACCGTCTCCCTTATTGACCAAACAATTGTTTTGATGGAAAGATTAGCTTAATGAATTAATAACTACGAAACACCACACAGTTTCAAGGTTTTAACAGTATTTCTATGCTAATCAATTCAACTAAAATAACCAGCAAGTTTAAGCATTCATCTTAATATCTCAAAATAAATGAGAAGTATCAAGTATCCACACAATGATCTACAATACTATGCAGGCTTTCGTTTCATTCCACTATCACATGAATAGCATTTTGTCACTTTGACAATTCAAGCAATTTATCAATAACAACTGTCCAACAAATATAAGTGAAGAACAAGAGAGTTTAACAACAACTACTAGAAGCTCTAAATAAGATAAAAGCTAAAAGCAAAAGCTTACTAGCAAACAAACAGTAGCTAAGAATACTCAACAAAATATAAGCGAAGTACAAGAGTATTCAAACGAAAAAGCGGAGCGTGTCTCTCTCCCACGTAAACAAAGCAAGGATCCAACAAGCATATGACCAGCAAAACAAACAAACAAAACTGAAAGTAAAAAGACGCTCCAAGTATAGCACATAATATGTAAAGTGATAAAAACTTAGTTCAATGAAGACGACCTCATGATAGTCGATGAAGAAGAGGGGATGCCCAAGGCATCCCCAAGCTTTGACGCTTGATAGTTCTTGATATTCAGAGGGGGTGCCATGGGGGCATCCCCAAGCTTGAGCTCTAATCCATCTTCAATTTCTTCATTATCCTCTCATTTGGAACTTAAAAACTCACTTCACACAAAACTTCTCATAAACTGATTAGAGAGTTAGTGCTCATAAATTAAAATGCATATGTGTTCAACTCAAAACAAATTGTAAAATAAATTTATTAGTCATTAGCTATTGTTTACTAAGCCTCAATGTGGCACTATACCTCTAGAGTATCATATTTGACGATAGTAAAGAGGCGAATACAAAATAAAAGCAGAATCTGTCAAAATCTGAACTTTCTGTAAAGATCAAATTTATCGAAGCACTTATGTAGCTCAAATCAGAAAAATCAAAACTAACGAAAGATAGATAAAAGTATCAGGCTTGCTGTCTAAAACTTTCAGAAAAATATAAAATTTATAGATTTTTTGGATTTTCGAACAGTGAAGGACAGAAATCTGTTTCTGGACAGCAAAACAACACCTCGCACTTTCAATGCATTAGAGACTAAACTTTGCACAAAAAACCAAAAGAAAAAGATACAATGAAGTTGCTACAGAGGCAACAACTTCAAGACTCAAGAAAATTAAAAGCAAACTGAAAGTAAAAGATGGGTTGCCTCCCAACAAGCGCTTTTCTTTAACACCTTTTAGCTAGGCGCAATGCCAAATATCAAGTTTTTTCAAAATCCATTGTAACTTTTCCTTCAATAAGCACTTCTTTCTCTTTGATAGGAAAGGAAAACTTGGCCTTAATGGGAAAACGAAAGCGTATGCAGTCCTTTTTAACATCAAGAACAATATTAGCTTGAGCTTTTGACTCCGAAAGCTCCCACGGAATGAAGAAAAGATCTTCCAAGAACAATATTAGCTTGAGCTTTTGACTCCAAAACCAAGAAATCGACCAAAGTTGTCTTATTTTTAAAAGTTATAAGGACTTCATTAACTCTTTTATAGATTTTTGAAGAGATACCATCAGAATGAGAATGACAAAGAGGATAATCAAATAAGTCTCCAAAATTCATAGTATAGAAAACCATTCTAGGCATAGTTGACATCATAGAACCAATATCACAATAAGCAAGGAACCTTCTATCATTTATTTCAATAGGAATATAAGGTTCCCAATCTCCGTCTATTTCAATAATTTGATAATTTTTAGAACTCTCCTCTATTCCATTTAAATTTAGATCACACAAAATATTTTCTATTTTATCCAATCTATCAAGTATTCCATCAATTTTCTCATTCATGGGAAAGACAACCAAACCATTTATAATTCTAAGAGATTCCGATTCATCAATTTCAAGAAAGTCTCCTCTAGTAATAACGTCCAAGGCATGCTTACATGCATCGGATAATCCATAGTAAAAGCATCTCAGTAAAACACACATAGCAAGCATGGGTTGAATCTTTTGATGTAATTCTGAAATTCTATCCCAAGCATTTTTAAAACTTTCTCCACCCTTTTGTTTGAAGGTGAAGAATTCGGTCAAGAGGGTCATATCAAGGGTAGTAAAGCTAGACATTACGATAAAGCAAAATAACAAGACAGGAATAAAGATTACACTGATTTTTTTGGGTTTTAAAATTTGTAATAGGAAAAATAAGCTAACGAGAAACAAAACAAGAAAGACAAAAACAAAGTAAAGTGATTGAGAGTGTGGGACTCCCCTTGCTGTAGCTCCAAGATCCCCGACAACGACGCCAGAAAAGAGCTTGATTGCTACTGATGAAGAGTTGGGTGGTGCCCCAAGCGAAGGCGGAGATGTAGCAAGCAGCAGTTTTCCCTCGATAACGAACCGAGGTTTATCGAACCAGTAGGACCTTGAAATCAATAATAAAGTGAATGTTGAAGATCTCTGGCGCTTAATCTTCAACAGATGTGGACCTTCACACACTCAACCAAAATACTTTGCCCCCAACGACGGAAAGGTTGTCAATCTTTCTGGTGTCGCAGAAAATAAAGCGGTTAATTGTATAGTGAAATAGATGAATTATGAAAATGGACCAGAGGAGTAATGATGGTGAAAAGTGAAGAATAAAGGTTGCAATCAATGTAAAAAGATGGACCGGGGGCCATGGGTTCACTAGTGGAGTCTCTCGAGAAAATAGAACATTCATATGATGGGTAAACAAATTACAGCGGGCAATTGACAAGATTATAACACAAAACTTAATCTAGCCATGACAAAGAGAAACCATGATAATATTTAAGTAGGCATCACGACAATGAACAAAGACATTGAGTCCAACTGCATCTTTGTCTAAAAAGTCCATCTGGGATCGCTATTCCAGCTGTCCCCATCGGATTAAGTTGCAAGCAACAGACATTTGAATTGCTAAGTAAAGCGCATGAATTAAGCAATATTAAATACCAAAATAGACTTTAACACCGCTGTTTTACCCTTAGTAGAACAACACACCCTCGCCCTTAGACGTTTCTGTCACTCGTGCCCAGGAACAAAAGGGAGCATGAACCCACTATCTAGCATAAATACTCTCTCTTGGAGATACACACAATCACTTGGCCAAAGTAACTACGCACATCGGAGAGCATGCAAGAACATAAATCAACATATAAGAATCTGCACAATCTGATCATAACTTTATAATCCATCGGATCCCAAACACATCACATAGCATTATAATAATCGATCTTGATCATGTTAGGCAGCTTAGAAGATCATAAGACATGAAGCACAAGAGAGAGACTACATCTAGCTACTGCCATGGACCCAAGGTACAAGGTGGGACTACTCACAAATCATCCGGAGGAAGGCATGGCGATGAAGAGCCCTCCGGGATCGATCTCCCCTCCGGCAGAGTGCCGGGATCTGCTTCAGAATCACCCCCGAACTAGGGTTTGAGTTGACGGCGCCTTGGGATGACTTTTCTGGAAAATAATGGCCCCCCGTCATTTGTAGGGTTTTTAGGGATTTTATAGGCGTCGGAGGGGCCGAGGGGACCCACCAGGAGCAGGGGCGGGTCCACCCGCGGGCCAAGGGGGGCCGCGGTAGGAGGCCATCCCTGCCCTGTGGGTGGCCCCAGGGTTGCCCTTTGGTCTTCTGGTGTCTTCCGTCGCATAAAAAATCTCCGTAAATTTTGAGCTCAATCCGACGATATTTCCTATGGTGGATTTTCTGAAATACAAAAAACAGAAACAGAAAAACAAACTGACACTGGGCATCTTGTCAATAGGTTAGTCCGACAAAATACATAAAAATGATTAATATGATAATAAAAACATGTGACAACATCATAAAACTAG
The DNA here is from genome assembly GCA_012064385.1 of Puccinellia tenuiflora. Lineage (NCBI taxonomy): Eukaryota > Viridiplantae > Streptophyta > Magnoliopsida > Poales > Poaceae > Puccinellia > Puccinellia tenuiflora. The sequence goes on along the minus strand of QRDG01000131.1, from coordinate 1,337,270 downwards.
CATGGATCAATCAAAAATTATAGATACGTTTGACACGTATCATTACCCACCTAGTGTGATGGAGTTACCCACCTAGAAGTGATGTAGTTACCAATCCTAAGCTCTTAAAGTTACCGCCCCCGTAGTGATGAAGTTACCAACCCTAAACTAATGATGTTACCCCCAATAGTGATGGAGTTACCCACCCTAGGCTGAAGGAGTTACCAACCGTAAACTGATGAAGTTACCATCCAATAGCGATGAAGTTACCCTAGACTTAGGAGTTACAACCCAACAGAGATGGATTACCAAAACTGTAGTGATAGATTTACTAAGCCTAAACTGATAAAGTTACCTAGTAGTGATAGAGTTACCCCCTAAACCGATAAAGTTACCGCCCAATAGTGATATAGTTACCCATCGAAGACCGAAAGAGTTACCACCTCGTAGTGCTGGAGTTATCCAGACTAAATTGATAAAGTTATCACCCAGTAGTGTTGAAGTGACCATTCTATACTGATAGAGTTATCCACCCTAGACTAAAGGATTTATCATCTACAATGAAGGAGTTACCCACCCTAAATCGATGTAGTTACCACCCAGTAGTAATGGAGTTACGACCATAGACTGAAAGAGTTATCCGACGTACACTGATGGAGTTACCCACTCAGTATTGACGAACTGATGGAGTTGCCACCCAGTAGTACTGGAGTTAGCCCACAAACTGATAAAGTTACCTACCGAATAGTAATGAGTTATCCATATTTTTATAGGGGTAGTTCTCATCATGAAATCGACAAAGTTTACCTCCCTAATATTAATGGAGTTACACATGTTTTAGTGTATATTTATTCATTTTTACACGATACATTTTATAGTCTCAAAGTGTTAACTACATATGAAATTAGTTGGTAACTTCACAACTCGAAAAATAAAAAAGAACAAGCAAAAGTACGATATAGTTTGAAACAAAAATAAATCGTGTTAATGGGTGGCAACTTACATACTACACCCTGATAACTTACGTGGTTGGTAACTTTTGGGTAAAACAATATCGTCGGAACATATCAACATGGTATCTAGTTTTGAAGGTCTCGACGCGACTAGTCCAACGATGAAAACGGATCATAAATCGCATAAACGGTTTGAGCTACACAACATTTGAATTTTTCGAATTTCATTTAATGCGGCATGACATCAGTTTTTTTATCTTTTAGTGCATTCATGTTAATTTGCTCACCGATTGTTTCCTGGACTTTTGGACATGCGTGACCTTACAAGTTTGCCAAATTGAAGACACTTCTCCGTAGTAGCATCCTATTATTAGTAAAGATACGTAATTTTTTGTCCACCCTTATTTGTCTCTCTCAAAAATAAAAGGACTTACATGGAACTTGGAGAGCTTTATTCAACATTTCAACTAGAAGCATTCGCTGGACTGTCAGCAATTCCACGAGCTAGCAGCATCCTCCCCACGGCTCTACAACCTTGAGGACGAAGTATTTTGTATGGAGACAACGTGGCGGCGCGGAGCGGCAACCTTTGACCTGATCCGCTGTTGCTTGCTGTTCAAACGGACCCCGCGCCGCGTTGCCCCGTGCAAACCTCCTCCTCCAGCAGCACGCCTCGTCTGCGATTCCTTGTTGATCATGTCAGCAATGATTGGCCAGCTCGATCGATCGGTCACGAACCTGATCAATACGCGTTCGTTGGTCGTCGCTGCATGCGTTGGTTCAGGCATCTACGTGGATGCATGTCCAGATGTAAATCCTACTCCGTATATGGCTGCATATTCCTTGAAATTTCTTAAGTAAAACCGAGTAGCTTCCTGCACTAAACAACTTACGCAGACGACATTTCCACGTCTGCCAATATATACACAAGGGCACACACAAGAAAAGGCCCTCGCACTTCAATTGCATCAACATCTCGCGTTGCTTTCTAACCTGCTGCCTGCGACGACTCGGAAACGAAGACAAGTCGCGTTCTTGATCAACTGCTCATCGACCATCGATCCAATGGAGCCCGAGAAGCGGCCGGCGGCGTCGGTCCTCGGGACCCTCCGACGGCGGTCAACAAGGTCCGCTTCCTGCTCTCTTCAGCGCCACGCGGTGGATCCTCTCCTCGATCGCCGGCCGCAACCGCGCGGCACGACGACGACGCACCGCCGCCTCAGCTTCGGCTCGCGGGCCGAGCCTGCTCGACGCGGAGGACGATAGCTCCCCCGCGTCGTCGACCACCGGCGGGCCGTCGAGGACGGTCAGCCTCGGCGCGACGAGCACCGTGTCACGGACCAGCAGCGCCGCGTCGTCGGGGTTCTCGAGGTCCAAGTCGTCGGGCTCGGGCGCGTCGACGTCGGGCACGGGCGGGTCGTCGCCGGCGGCGGGGGACGAGGAAGACATCGACCGGCGCGCGGAGCAGTTCATCGCAAACTTCTACAAGCGCATACAGATGGAGCGGCGGTGTCGCTGCAGCTGCGCTACTGCAGGATGGACAGCCTGCAGGAGAGGACGCCTCCCAGGCTGGTTTGATCTGCGAATAATTGAATACATATACAGGAATCTTCGTGTGAAGAGAAGTGTGTATGTGGATTTTGATGGGTGTTTTTTGTTCCATCATTTCTGCTCATCCTCTGCTTGTTTTGTAAGATCAAGATCCGAGAGTCAAATAAGTATTTTTATTATCAAATCTCGGCAATGCTTTTGATCGATAAAGTTGAAGAAGAGTTGGACAGTTTATACCAAATATTGGTCGAAAATCTTACAACAAAATGCGCCATGTCAACTCCAAGGCGCGCCCAACAAGAGTCAACGACCATGCCGTCCTAGCACTCAAACACTTCAATGCAAGTCGACCTCAATACAACATGGCGGAGACGAACATCCTGAGCCGCCGCTCCGACCTCCACGACAGCCCCAAGGCCACGCCCCACACGAGCCACGACCATGTCGCCCCAACGACTAAAGTCGACACTCTCACCTCAGGTGGTCGGCCAATTTAATTTAACAGGCCGGTCCACTTAATCTTAACGGACCGACCAACCTACTTAGGGTCTGTTTGTTTAGCTGCGGCTTTTGAAAAGCAGTTGTAGCTGGTGAGCTGTGAGAAAGCAGCTGTATGAAGCAGCTGTTGAAAGCAGAGATTTGATCTGGCAGAACTGCTTTGATGGCTGCTGCTGGTTTGAAGGATGAAATGTATGAAATGCCCCTGAATGCTGAAGAAGTTGTATAAATGCTGATTCGAAAAACCCTTTTTAACATAATTGTCATGCTTAAGGGCTAAATTACCTCAATTTACTTTTTTTCTAAAATAATTGTAAACACGCTATTTATCAAAATAATTTTGAATTTATTTGTTAGGCTTTTGACTTTTAGCTTTTGGTTTTTTACTTTTGGCTTTTAGCTTTTTGGCTATAAATTTTGCTAGTTAATTATTTTATAGATATTTTTTAATTAAGTCACACACTGTTAAACAAAAATGATACTAATTTGCAATTGGCTACAAGCTTCGTTGGTCATGGACTAGTTGGATCGTGTAGTACCTAACTGAGCACACAAATAGTATCTTGATTAATTAGCACACTAATAAGAAAATAAATAAAAAGGAAAAGAAAAGGCCGGCTGACGTCATAGGCTGACGTCAGCATGGCGGTGTGCTCCTGTGGAGCACGGCCACGGCGATTGGGCGCGAGAGGAAGCGCCAAGGCGCGCATTCGCCTTAGGGCGATGCGGGCGACCAGAAATTGGCAACGCCGCCCTCCAAATGTCACCGGAGCTCGCCCGGCGACGAGCTCGAGCGG
>QRDG01000131.1:1145709-1327056 GCA_012064385.1 Puccinellia tenuiflora | reverse complement strand
AAAGAACAGAGGTGAGGTGAGCGCATATGATGGAGTGAGGCCAGACGGTGATGGGTCAGTGGATGCACGCAGGCAGAAATATGTACGTATGCGACTGCGGATGGATGCACGATGTTGTCTTGATTGCTGTGATCCATTGATCAAGACCATTGCACGCAGGCACCTTGTTTGTGTGTTACACCAGGGAGCCAAGAAGGGGCGGCCAGCCCGGCTCACCAATTCCGGTGCAGGGCGTACATCTCCTGCTCCAAGGAAGCCGTGGCAGTGGCGCAGCGCTATTATAGGACCGAGCTAAGTTTTTCGAACGCGGTTTTCCCACAACTAGTTGGACGTCCCCGGCTTATGCCGGACGTTCATTCTCCATCCGACGGCTCTTTGTTATTTGCAACAAAGACCCTCCACTTAGCCAAAAAATGTAGTTCGAACCCTCTATAAATAGAGGCAAACAACACTTGATCCTGTAAAAAAAAAACCTAACTATTTTCCCCACCCCCTGGGCCGGCTCTCCCACCTCCACCGAGCCGCCTCTTCTTCCACCTCCACCTCCCCTTCGTTCTCCTCTCACCGGCACATGCTTTCAAAGATCTACTCCGGCGGGGACGCTGGCGGCGCCGTAGTGATAGGGAGGCTTGATGGCGACATCCGGTGAGGAGGGAGGCGTTGACGGCGACTCCGGTGAGGAGGGGGACTGATGAAGTTACCTGATTGTTACTGATGAAGAGTTGGGTGGTGCCCCAAGCGAAGTTGGAGATGTAGCAAGCAACAGTTTTCCCTCGATAACGAACCGAGGTTTATCGAACCAGTAGGACCTTGAAATCAACAACAATTTAATGTTGAAGATCTCTGACGCTTAATCTTGAACAGACGTGGACCTGCACACACTCAACCAAAATACTTTGCCCCAACGGTGGAAAGGTTGTCAATCTTTCCGGTCTCGCAAAAAACAAACGGTTAATTGTATAGTGAAATAGATGAATTATGAAAATGGACCAGAGGAGTAATGATAGTGAAAAGTGATGAATAAAGGTTGCAATCAATGTAAAAAGATGGACCGGGGGCCATGGGTTCACTAGTGGAGTCTCTCGAGTAAATAGAACATTCATATGATGGGTAAACAAATTATAGCTGGGCAATTGACAAGATTATAACACAAACTTAATCTAGCTATGACAAAGAGAACACGATAATATTTAAGTAGGTATCATTACAATGAACAAAGACCATTGAGTCCAACTGCATCTTTGTCTAAAAAGTCCACCGTGGGATCGCTATCCAGCCTGTCACCCATCGGTATTAAGTTGCAAGCAACAGACAATTGCATTAAGTAAAGCGCATGAAGTAAGCAATATTAAATATCAAAATAGACTTTAACACTGTTGTTTTACCCTTAGTAGAAATAGCACACCCTCGCCCTTAGACGTTTCTGTCACTCGTGCCCAGGAACAAAAGGGGGCATGAACCCACTATCTAGCATAAATACTCTCTCTTGGAGATACACACAATCACTTTGCCAAAGTAACTACGCACATCGGAGAGCATGCAAGAACATAAATCAACATATAAGAATCATGCACAATCTGATCATAACTTTATAATCCATCGGATCCCAGCAAACACATCACATAGCATTACGATAATCGATCTTGATCATGTTAGGCAGCTCACAAGATCATAAGACATGCAGCACAAGAGAGAGAGACTACCATCTAGCTACTTGCCATGGACCCAAGGTCCAAGGTGGGACTACTCACAAATCATCCCGGAGGAAGGCATGGCGATGAAGAGCCCTTCGGGATCGATCTCCCCTATGACAGAGTGTCGGGATCTGCTTCAGAATCACCCCCGAACTAGGGTTTGAGTTGACGGCGCCTCGGGATGACTTTTTTGGAAATAATGGCCGCCCCGTCGTTTTTAGGTTAAAAGGGATTTTATAGGCGTCGGAGAGGGCCGAGGGGACGCCCCAGGAGGCAGGGGCAGGCCCCACCCGCGGGTCCTAGGGGGGCCACGACAGGCACCCGCCTGTGGCCCCTAGGTGGCCCCCCAGGTCACCCTTCGATCTTCCGGTGTCTTCCGTCACATAAAAAATCTCCGTAAATTTTCAGCTCAATCCGACGATATTTCCTGTGGTGGACTTTCTGAAATACAAAAATAGCAAAAACAGGAAACTGGCACTAGGCATCTTGTCAGTAGGTTAGTCCGACAAAATGCATACAAATGATTAATATGATAATAAAAACATGTGACAAACGTCACAAAACTAGCATGGATCAATAAAAAATTATAGATACGTTTGACACGTATCAGCATCCCCAAGCTTAACTCCTACTCGTCCTCGAGTAGGTAAGCGATAACAAAATAATTTTTGATGAGATATGCAACCAACACAATCGTGATCAAATAGTAATGCAAAGCATAGGATTTGAATAAAGTGATACAAAACAATTGTCTATAGTTGATAGCAAGAAAGCAATGAATAACCAAGTTGAATCATTCAAGCAAAACTTTTTATAAATTGTACGTTAAAGACATGAAAGCAATGTGATCCACATATTTGGTTAATTCACATAGGTAACAATTCCATGACTAAAGTGTTTGAGAATCAAAACAAAGAAGATGTAAGTTTTAGCAAAAAGCCTCAACTTCCAACGGTAAAGTCAATATAAAGATTCATGTTTAATCTGACGATGCAATATGATCAATGATACCCAGGGTCATGCTAGATGTTTGCTTTGGTGGAGATAGAAGGAAGAGGAAAACTCACTCAACATTAAAAGTAAAAGAAAGGCCCTTCGCAGAGGGAAGCAGGGATTAGTCATGTGCTAGAGCTTTTATTTTTATGAAACAGAAGTAAAATAATTTTGAGACATGCATGCTTTCGTCAATGACTTCACAACAGAGAAACGATCTAGTCCCGCATAACAAGCAAGACTTTTAGACTTTTGAGAGCAGCTGGTTTTTAGAGAAGCGAGTACGCTCCTCTTTCTCCTTGGTTTCACCACTGTCCAATGTTTAGAGCTGATTTCTCAGATTTTCATTTGCGTGGAGGAGAATGGTGAGTTATATTTATATTTTTGCTTAAGCTACTCTCGGGTTGATTCAAGTGAAGACATAATCCATCGACACCGGGTGAAATGGGGGAAATGACCTTGCTTGTCACGAGTTATATCTAGCTCTCTTCTGCTCCCTCATGAGCTTAAAACAGAGGCACAAAAAGGAATATTTTAAATTTTTAAAGATAGCACATGAAAATTTACTTGGAATGGCAAGAAATACCATGCATAGATAGATATGGTGGACTCAGCTGGCAAGATAGTTTGTCTTTGGGATTTGATGCACGAGTGAACCATACACTCAGTACGAATTTTTAGGCTTAACAAAGGTATTTGAAGCAAACATCTAATATTAACCGGTAACAGAATAACATAAGACATTAGTCAATCATAACCATAAAATCTCCACACCGTCTCCCTTATTGACCAAACAATTCTTTTGATGGAAAGATTAGCTTAATGAATTAACAACTACGAAACACCACACAATTTCAAGCTTTTAACAGTATTTCTTTACTAATCAATTCCACTATAATAACCAGCAAGTTTAAGCATTCATCTTAATATCTCAAAACAAATGAGAAGTATCAAGTATCCACACAATGATCTACAATACTATGCAGGCTTCCGTTTCATTCCACTATCACATGAATAGCATTTTATCACTTTGACAATTCAAGCAATTTATCGATAACAACTCTCCAACAAGTATAAGTGAAGAACAATAGAGTTTAACAACAAATACTAGCAGCTCTAAATAAGATAAAAGCTAAAAGCGAGAGCTTACTAGCAAACAAACTGTAGCTAAGAATACTCAGCAAAATATAAGCGAAGCACAGGAGTATTCAAACGAAAAAAGCGGAGCGTGTCTCTCTCCCACATAAAACAAAACAAGGATCCAACAAGCATATGACCAGTGAACAAACAAACAAAACTGAAAGTAAAAAGACGCTCCAAGTATAGCACATAATATGTAAAGTGATAAAAACTTAGTTCAACGAAGACGACCTCATGATAGTCGATGAAGAAGAGGGGATGCCTTGGACATCCCTAAGCTTTGACGCTTAATAGTTCTTGATATTCAGAGGGGGTGCCATGGGGCATCCACAAGCTTGAGCTCTGATCCATCTTCAATTTCTTCATTATCCTCTCCTTTGGAACTTAAAAACTCCCTTCACACAAAACTTCTCATAAACTGATTAGAGGGTTAGTGCTCATAAATTAAAATACACATGTGTTCAACTCAAGACAAATTGCAAAAAACTTTATTAGTTATTAGCTACTGTTTACTAAGACTCAATGTGGCACTCCACCTCTAGAGTATCACATTTGACGATACTAAGAGACGAATACAAATAAAAGCAGAATCTGTCAAAATCTCAACCGTCTCTATAGATCGAATTTTTCGAGGCACTTCTGTAGCTCAAATCGAAAAACTCAAACTAACGAAAGATAGATAAAAGTACTAGGCTTGCTGCCTAAAAATTTCAGAAAAAGATAAATTCAGTGATTTTTTGGATTTTCGAACAGTGAAGGACATAAATCTGTTTCTGGACAGCAAAACAACACCTCGCACTTTCAATGCATTAGAGGCTAAACTTGGCATAAAAAACCAAAAGAAAAGGACACAATGAAGTTGCTACAGAGGCAACAACTTCAAGACTCAAGAAAAGTAAAAGCAAACTGAAAGTAAAAGATGGGTTGCCTCCCAACAAGCGCTTCTCTTTAACGCCTTTTAGCTAGGCGCATACCAAATATCAAGTTTTTTCAAAATCCATTGTAAATTTTCCTTCAATAAGCACTTATTTCTCTTTAAGAGGAAAGGAAAACCTGCCCTTAATGGGAAAACGAAAGCGTATGCAGCCCTTTTTAACATCAATAAAAGCTCCCACGGAACGAAGAAAAGATCTTCCAAGAACAATATTAGCTTGAGCTTTTGACTCCAAAACCAAGAAATCAACCAAAGTTGTCTTATTTTTAAAAGTGACAAGGACTTCATTAACTCTTTTATAGATTTTTGAAGAGCTACCATCAGAATGAGAATGACAAAGAGGATAATCAAATAAGTCTCCAAAATTCATAGTATTGAAAACCATTCTAGGCATAGTTGACATCATAGAACCAATATCACAATAAGCAAGGAACCTTCTATCATTTATTTCAATAGGAATATAAGGTTCCCAATCTCCATCTATTTCAAGAATTTGATAATTTTTAGAACTCTCCTCTATTCCATTTAAATTTAGATCACACAAAATATTTTCTATTTTATCCAATCTATCAAGTATTCCATCCATTTTCTCATCATGGGAAAGACAACCAAACCCTTTATAATTCTAAGAGATTCCAATTCATAAATTTCAAGAAAGTCTCCTCCAGTAATAACGTCCAAGGCATGCTTACATGCATCGGATAATCCATAGTAAAAGCATCTTAGTAAAACACACATAGCAAGCATGGGTTGAATCTTTTGATGTAATTCTGAAATTCTATCCCAAGCATTTTTAAAACTTTCTCCACCCTTTTGTTTGAAGGTGAAGAATTCGGCCAAGAGGGTCATATCAAGGGTAGTAAAGCTAGACATTACGATAAGATAAATAACAAGACATGAATAAAGATTACACTAATTTGTTGGGTTTTAAAATTTTGCAACAGGAAAAATAAGCTAACGAGAAATAAAACAAGAAAGACAAAAACAAAGTAAACTGATTGAGAGTGTAAGACTCCCCATGCTGTAGCTCCAAGATCCCCGGCAACGGCGCCAGAAAAGAGCTTGATTGCTACTGATGAAGAGTTGGGTGGTGCCCCAAGCGAAGGCAGAGATGTAGCAAGCAGCAGTTTTCCCTCGATAACGAACCGAGGTTTATCGAACCAGTAGGACCTTGAAATCAACAACAAAGTGAATTTTGAAGATCTCTGGCGCTTAATCTTCAACAGACGTGGACCTGCACACACTCAACCAAAATACTTTGCCCCCAACGGCGGAAAGGTTGTCAATCTTTCCGGTCTCGCAGAAAACAAAGCGGTTAATTGTAGTAGTGAAATAGATGAATTATGAAAATGGACCAGAGGATTAATGATGGTGAAAAGTTGATGAATAAAGGTTGTAATCAATGTAAAAAGATGAACCAGGGGCCATGGTTTCACTAGTGGAGTCTCTCGAGTAAATAGAACATTCATATGATGGGTAAACAAATTACAGCTGGGCAATTGACAAGATTATAACACAAACTTAATCTAGCATGACAAAGAGAACATGATAATATTTAAGTAGGCATCACGACAATGAACAAAGACCATTGAGTCCAACTGCATCTTTGTCTAAAAAGTCCATCGTGGGATCGCTATCCAGCCTGTCACCAATCGGTATTAAGTTGCAAGCAACATACATTTGAATTGAGTAAAGCGCATGAATTAAGCAATATTAAATATCAAAATAGACTTTAACACCGCTGTTTTACCCTTAGTAGCAACAGCACACCCTCGCCCTTAGACGTTTCTGTCACTCGTGCCCAGGAACAAAAGGGGGCATGAACCCACTATCTAGCATAAATACTCTCTTGGAGATACACACAATCACTTGGCCAAAGTAACTACGCACATCGGAGAGCATGCAAGAACATAAATCAACATATAAGAATCCTGCACAATCTGATCATAACTTTATAATCCATCGGATCCCAGCAAACACATCACATAGCATTGCAATAATCGATCTTGATCATGTTAGGTAGCTCAGAAGATCATAAGACATGAAGCACAAGAGAGAGACTACCATCTAGCTACTGCCATGGACCCAAGGTCCAAGGTGGGACTACTCACAAATCATCTCGGAGGAAGGCATGGCGATGAAGAGCCCTCCGGGATCGATCTCCCCTCCGGCAGAGTGCCGGGATCTGCTTCAGAATCACCCCCGAACTAGGGTTTGAGTTGACGGCGCCTCGGGATGACTTTTCTGGAAAATAATGACCGCCCTCGTCATTTTTAGGGTTTTTAGGGATTTTATAGGCGTCGGAGGGGGCCGAGGGGACCCACCAGGAGCAGGGGCGGGTCCCACCCGCGGGCCAAGGGGGCGCCGCGGCAGGAGGCCATCCCTGCCCTGTGGGTGGCCCCCAGGGCTGCCCTTTGGTCTTCTAGTGTCTTCCGTCGCATAAAAAATCTCCGTAAATTTTGAGCTCAATCCGACGATATTTCCTATGGTGGATTTTCTGAAATACAAAAAAAGCAGAAACAGGAAACTGACACTGGGCATCTTGTCAATAGGTTAGTCCGACAAAATACATAAAAATGATTAATATGATAATAAAAACATGTGACAACATCATAAAACTAGCATGGATTAATCGAAAATTATAGATACGTTTGACACGTATCATTACCCACCTAGTAGTGATGGAGTTACCCACCCAGAAGTGATGTAGTTACCAATCCTAAGCTCTTAAAGTTACCGCCCTCGTAGTGATGAAGTTACCAACCCTAAACTAATGATGTTACCACCCAATAGTGATGGAGTTACCCACCCTAGGCTGAAGGAGTTACCAACCGTAAACTGATGAAGTTACCGTCCAATAGCGATGAAGTTACCCCTAGACTTAGGAGTTACAACCCAACAGAGATGGATTTACCAAAACCTGTAGTGATGAATTTACTAAGCCTAAACTGATGAAGTTACAGCCTAGTAGTGATAGAGTTACCCACCCTAAACCGATAAAGTTACCGCCCAATAGTGATATAGTTACCCATCGAAGAATGAAGGAGTTACCACCTCGTAGTGCTGGAGTTATCCAGCCTAAAATGATAAAGTTATCACCCAGTAGTGTTGAAGTGACCATTCTATACTGATAGAGTTATCCACCCTAGACTAAAGGAGTTATCCACCCTACAGTGAAGGAGTTACCCACCCTAAATCGATGTAGTTACCACCCAGTAGTAATGGAGTTATGACCATAGACTGAAAGAGTTATCCGACGTACACTGATGGAGTTAGCCACTCAGTATTGACGAACTGATGGAGTTGTCACCCAGTAGTGCTGGAGTTACCCACACTAAGCTGATAAAGTTACCCATCGAATAGTGATGAGTTATCCATATTTTTATAGGGGTGTAGTTCTCATCATGAAATCGACAAAGTTACCTCCCTAATATTAATGGAGTTACACATGTGTTTTAGTGTATATTTATTCATTTTTACATGATACATTTTATAGTCTCAAAGTGTTAACTCACATATGAAATTAGTTGGTAACTTCACAACTCGAAAAATAAAAAAGAACAAGCAAAAATGCGATATAGTTTGAAACAAAAAATAAATCGTGTTAATGGGTGGCAACTTACATACTACACCCTGATAACTTACGTGTTGGTAACTTTTGGGTCAAAAAAAATATCGTCGGAACATATCAACATGGTATCTAGTTTTGAAGGTCTCGACGCGACTAGTCAAACGATGAAAACGGATCATAAATCGCATAAACGGTTTGAGCTACACAACATATGAATTTTTGAATTTTATCATTTAATGCGGCGTGACATCAACTTTTTTTATCTTTTAGTGCATTCGTGTTAATTTGCTCATCGATTGTTTCCTGGACTTTTGGACATGCGTGACCTTACAAGTTTGCCAAATTGAAGCCACTTCTCGGTAGCAGCATCCTTATTATTAGGTAAAGATAAGTAATTTTTTGTCCACCCTTATTTGTCTCTCTCAAAAATAAAAGGACGTACATGGAACTTGGAGAGCTTTATTCAACATTTCAACTAGAAGCATTCGCTGGACTGTCAGCAATTCCACGAGCTAGCAGCATCCTCCCCACGGCTCTACAAGCTTGAGGACGAAGTATTTTGTATGGAGACAACGTGCCGGACAAGCCGTGGCGGCGCGGAGCGGCAACCTTTTGACCTGATCCGCTGTTGCTTGCTGTTCAAACGGACCCCGCGCCGCGTTGCCCCGTGCAAGCCTCCTCCTCCAGCAGCACGCCTCGTCTGCGATTCCTCGTTGATCATGTCAGCAATGATTGGCCAGCTCGATCGATCGGTCACGAACCTGAATAATACGCGTTCGTTGGTCGTCGCTGCATGCGTTGGTTCAGGCATCTACGTGGATGCATGTCCAGATGTAAATCCTACTCCGTATATGGCTGCATATTCCTTGAAATTTCTTAAGTAAAACCGAGTAGCTTCCTGCACTAAACAACTTACGCAGACGACATTTCCACGTCTGCCAATATATATACACAAGGCACGCACTTCAATTCTGCATCAACATCTCGCATTGCTTCCTACCTGCTGCTGCGACGACTCAGAAACCTCGACCGGCACGAAGACAAGTCGCGTTCTTGATCAACTGCTCATCGATCCATCGATCCAATGGAGCCCGAGAAGCGGCCGGCGGCGTCGGTCCTCGGGACCCTGCGAACGGCGGTCAACAAGGTCCGCTTCCTGCTCTCCTTCAGCGCCACGCGGTGGATCCTCTCCTCGATCGCCGGCCGCAACCGCGCGGCCACGACGACGACGCACCGCCGCCTCAGCTTCGGCTCGCGGCGCCCGAGCCTGCTCGACGCGGAGGACGATAGCTCCCCCGCGTCGTCGACCACCGGCGGGCCGTCGAGGACGGTCAGCCTCGGCGCGACGAGCACCGTGTCACGGACCAGCAGCGCCGCGTCGTCGGGGTTCTCGAGGTCCAAGTCGTCGGGCTCGGGCGCGTCGACGTCGGGCACGGGCGGGTCGTCGCCGGCGGCGGGGGACGAGGAAGACATCGACCGGCGCGCGGAGCAGTTCATCGCAAACTTCTACAAGCACATACAGATGGAGCGGCAGGTGTCGCTGCAGCTGCGCTACTGCAGGATGGACAGCCTGCAGGAGAGGACGCCTCCCAGGCTGGTTTGATCTGCGAATAATTGAATATACATTAGGAATCTTCGTGTGAAGAGAAGTGTGTATGTGGATTTTGATGGGTGTTTTTTGTTCCATCATTTCTGCTCATCCTCTGCTTGTTTTGTAAGATCAAGATCCGAGAGTCAAATAAGTATTTTTATTATCAAATCTCGGCAATGCTTTTGATCGATAAAGTTGAAGAAGAGTTGGACAGTTTATACCAAATATTGGTCGAAAATCTTACAACAAAATGCGCCATGTCAACTCCAAGGCCGCGCCCAACAAGAGTCAACGACCATGCCGTCCTAGCACTCAAACACTTCAATGCAAGTCGACCTCAATACAACATGGCGGAGACGAACATCCTGAGCCGCCGCTCCGACCTCCACGACAGCCCCAAGGCCACGCCCCCACACGAGCCAACGACCATGTCGCCCCAACGACTAAAGTCGACACTCTCACACCTCAGGTGGTCGGCCAATTTAATTTAACAGGCCGGTCCACTTAATCTTAACGGACCGACCAACCTACTTAGGGTCTGTTTGTTTAGGCTGCGGCTTTTGAAAAGCAGTTGTAGCTGGTGAGCTGTGAGAAAGCAGCTGTAGGAAGCAGCTGTTGAAAGCAGAGATTTGATGTCTGGCAGAACTGCTTTTGATGGCTGCTGCTGGTTTGAAGGATGAAATGTCTGAAATGCCCCTGAATGCTGAAGAAGTTGTATAAATGCTGATTCGAAAAACCCTTTTTAACATAATTGTCATGCTTAAGGGCTAAATTACCTCAATTTACTTTTTTTCTAAAATAATTGTAAACACGCTATTTATTAAAATAATTTTGAATTTATTTGTTAGGCTTTTGACTTTTAGCTTTTGGTTTTTTACTTTTGGCTTTTAGCTTTTTGGCTATAAATTTTGCTAGTTAATTATTTTATAGATTATTTTTTAATTAAGTCACACACTGTTAAACAAAAAATGATACTAATTTGCAATTGGCTACAAGCTTCGTTGGTCATGGACTAGTTGGATCGTGTAGTACCTAACTGAGCACACAAATAGTATCTTGATTAATTAGCACACTAATAAGAAAATAAATAAAAAGGAAAAGAAAAGGCCGGCTGACGTCATAGGCTGACGTCAGCAATGGCGGTGTGCTCCTGTGGAGCACGGCCACGGCGATTGGGCGCGAGAGAGGAAGCGCCAAGGCGCGCATTCGCCTCAGGGCGATGCGGGCGACCAGAAATTGGCGACGCCGCCCTCCAAATGTCACCGGAGCTCGCCCGGCGACGAGCTCGAGCGGCGGCAGAGAGAGGAGCACGACAGTGAGCCGGAACAAGGCATAATCGAGCTGGGAGAAGGGCTCCTGAGCACCGTGAGCTCACCCTGATGCTCGAGGACGGGTCAGTGAAGCAAGGCGAGGCCGGAGATGGTGGATTCGACGATGACCGGCGGCGGAGAGGATTTGGACGGCTAGGTCGATTGAAGCCGTCCCGGCTTGTAGGATTCAACGGGGACACGGCGGACGACACAACGAAGCTCCTGGGCAGCTCGTCGGAGCTTGGGGCGGCTGATAGCGACGGCGGCAAGCGTCGGCTGAAGAGATTAGGGTTAGGGTTAGGGGAGAGGAGAAGGGGCAAATGGGGCTAGGGTTTCCTCCGGGGTGGCGGCGTCGACCTATTTAACGACGGCCAAGGTCGGCGACGGGCATCTTGGCGCGACGGCGGCGATGGACATCGGCCGCGCCATGGAGCTGCTTCTCGTGCGGGGAAGAAGAAAACAAAAGGGCGTTCTGTGGTGGCAGTTTTTCCGTAATTTCTCTGAAGTCATGAGGGCATTTCCGTCCAGTGCATTTCGGGAAGCTCGGGTAGCAGCTAAAAAGCACCCCCGGCCTCGCTTCCGCTGGGAGACGCTCGCGCAGTGCATTTCTGGACCCTGTTTCTCGCCAGCGCTTCTCCACCGCGTGCTGTTTGTTTGGGCTTCCGATTCTAGCCCAAAAGCTGAAGCGGAAGCGAAAACAAACAGGGCCTTAGACTTAACGGGCCAATTCTTTTAACCTTATTAACAAGCCATCCACTTAGGCTTAATGGGCTAGCCCATTTAGCATCAGTGGGTCTGCCCACTTAACGTTAACATGCCGGCACACTGACCGAAGACGTCTTAGTTGAGTCTGCTATCTATCATGCTAGATGTCGGTGTGACTTCTTAACAAAATGCATCTACCACAACAGCCTTTTTCGTGGTTGATACGGAAAACATATAGCACAGGTTATGTGAACCGTGATACATTGTTCAACCACATATCTTTTTACCATGGTACAACTTACGTGGAAAAAACCGTTTTAGCCATAAATAAATATCCTTCTACCACAAAAATTGTGCGTGGTAAAAATCATTTTTTCTTCTAGTGGTACTCCATCTATGTAGACCATATCTATCATAAATGAGAACGCTGGTTTAAAGATCCAACTCGAGTTTGGTTTACTCAAGTGTGGAAAGAGAAATAAAAGTCTAAGAAATTTCTTAGGAAGCAAAGGCGGAACTCGAACAGGCAAGGGTCAGGATTCATCCCAAACTCGATATTGGATAGCGGCCTTCGTGCCAAGATGACAATGGTTTGGGCTTGAGGAAAGGTGGAGAAGGGAATAGCAAGTCGACTACCCTCACCCATTTTTATTTTTTTAAACGGAGTAAAAGTTCCGCTCCAATCTATTATTAATAAAAAACTTAATTCATTAATTAAGAAAAAGAGAATTGCCACTCTGATTTCTAAGAAAAATTAAGAGGCCATGTAAGGGTGCATTTGTTACCCCACGGCCTCCTCAACCAGTCTCACGGCATGCAAAAAACGGTCGATTGGTAGTCTGGGCCAGCCCGCGTTCCTGCATGCGCACGAACCTTAAAACACGCTGGGCCTGGCTGAGCAGGAACGGCCGATTCGGCCGTTTTTCTATGGCCAGGCTCTGGAGAGCCACACGTGCAGGCGGAGTCGCACGCGTTGGGAAGCACGGGAGACGGGACGTTTCGGCATAACTCCCCACTCCCCACTCCCCATACTGCCCAACCCCATTTGCTCCACCACTCATCACCGCCGCACTGCCGAACGGTATGGCGAGTCCTCGTCCACCGCCGCGCCGCGCCCTCCCCCCCCGGGCGACGAACCGCACTCCCGGTGGGTGGCCGGCATCCTGGCCAAGAACATCTCCTCGTCCGAGCTTAGCCGCATCTTCAACTCCCCTTCGCCCATCTGTAGCCGTCGACCCTCATCGGCGTCGGCTACGGCGGCTGCTTGCATGGCCGGGCCATCAATGCCCGGTCCTTCGGCACCGGCGATGCGGGCGGCGACGCCGATAGGCCTGACGGGGTTGATGGCCGCGCCGCCCTTTGTGGGGATTTCCATCCCCGGTTCCTCAAGCGGGCGGCCTTCGTCGTCAACCCCGGCGCCGCCTTCACCTCCTTCGGCGCCTCCAGGACCTCCACCGCCGCCACCGCCTGCAGGACCTCGTCTGGTAAGAACATTTTCCCGGATTTGGTTAGGGTTTCATGTGACGAGTGATGACGTGGATCACACGTTCGCTGGGAAACCCCAAGAGGAAGGTATGATGCAGCAAAGCAGCTGTTTCCCTTGATTACAAAACCAAGGTTATCGAACCAGTAGGACTTGGAGAAGGCTTAGCAAGGTGTCAACGACGCCGTTTACGACAATTGACGTTGACCTGCACACAATCACAAACAAACTACTTTGCCCCAATGAAACAGAGAGGTTGTCAATCTCTCCGGCTTGCTGAACACAAAGAATTAAATGTGCAAGTGTAAAATATGATGAGAATGAAATATGACCAGCGAGCAAATGAGAACAGAAAGCTAGCAAAACAGTTGTAAACGGTGTAGGAAAATAGGACCGGGGTACATAGATAACTAGTGGTGTCTCTCCAAAAGATACACATGATGGGTAAACAAATTATAGCATAGCAATTGACAAAATTGTAGGCGCAAAACAATACTATCATAAAATAATATAGTTCACCGTTTCATCTAATATGGGCATTACGTCAAAATACATAGACCGTTATCCAACTGCGTCTATGACTAATAATCCACCCTCGAGATCGCTATCCATCATGTCTCCCAAAAGTATTAAGTTGCAATCAATAGATCATTGCAATAAGCAAAGTGCATAATGTAAGCAATGTAAATAACACAAGGAAATAACACCGTTGTTTTCCCCCTAGTGGCAACAACGCATTCGTTGGCATGAGCGTTTCTGTCAATTGCACTCGGCACAAGAAGGCATGAACCCACTATCTAGCATAAATACTCTCTCTGAAGATACTAACAATTACTTGGCCAAAGCATCCACTAGCATTGGAGAGCATGCAAGATCATAGATAAAACATAACTCATAGATGAACAAATATAATGATTTCCACAATTCATCGGATCCATGCAAACACATCATGTAGCAGTTACAGATAATATGATCTTGATCATGATAGGCAGCTCACAAGATCTAATGATGTAGGGGTTGGCCCGATCTTCACGGATTTGAGGGGGAAAAGGGGATGAACACGAAGAACACGGATGAGCGCGATGAACACGAGGTGGAAATCAGGAGAAAACGTGGGCAAACAAAGAGGATAACTAGCAAAACCTGCAGAGATCTCCACCCAACAACAACCCTCACAAGAGAAGTCTTTGGATCGAAGAATCAAAGCCAATCTTACTCTTAATGAAACCGATTGCTCTTACTGGCCGGTCCACCGATCCAATAGAATCACCGTAGTGAAAGATTGGTTTGCACTACTAGAGACACCTCAGTGAAAAAGTAGCAACAACAAGATCCATCCTCAAAGAGGAACCCTAGCAAAGAGGGATGGGGAGCATAGCTCTCAAGTCTCACTTTCAGTCTAACCTAGAATGGGGAAAAGGGAGTGCTATTTATAGACGTAGTACAAAACGAGTGCAGGATGCGGGAGACCGGCCTGTGGGCCGGCTGGGAGGCCGGCGGGCGCAGGTGGGGGACCGGCCTGGGGGCCGGCCTAGGCCGGCTGGGAGGCCGGCGGGCACTGGTGGGTGGCCGGCTTGCTCTGGTGGGTGGCCGGCCTGGGGGCCGGCCAACCTGTCTCCGCCTCCTTCTTCCTCTCCTTGACCATCTTTTGGGATATTCTCCATCATCTTGGACCTCCTCTTGCTCATCTTCACATGTGGGGCTGCATCATCTAAGCAATGGAGTACAAAGAGAAGAGACAACCATCTAGCTACTTCCATGGACCCGTAGTCCCGTGGTGGACTACTCACGCATCACTCCGAAGGCAGACATGGTGATGTAGATGCCTCCGGTGATGATCTCCCCCTCCGGTAGGTTGCTAGGAAGAGCTTCAGAACCCTCCCAATCTAGGGTTGGCGACGGCGGTGGCCTCGGATGTTTTTTGGAAAATATGATCGGGTATCGAGAGTTTCCACGTCGAAGGCAATTTATAGGCGAAAGGGCGACTCGAGGAGGCGACGGAGTCGCCCAGGTGGGACCCCGGCGCGGCCAACACCTAGGCCACGCCTGGGTGGCGTCTGGGCGCTGTGGGGCCCCCTGCAGCTCCCCTCCTGACTCCGTCTTTGTTTCTTCGTGAAAATAATTCACGTAAATTTGCAGATGATTCCGAGAAACTTCCCCGAATAACCTTTCTAAAACAAAAAGACAGCAGAAAACATGAACTGGCACTGGGCATCTTGTTAATAGGTTAGTTCCATAAATTATGCCAAAATGATATAAAAACATTATAAAAACATGTGGCACTGATCTATAATCAAACATGGAACATCAAAAATTATAGATACGTCTGGGACGTATCACCATCCCCAAGCTTCATTCTTGCTCGTTCTCGAGTAGGTAAATGATAACAGAATAATTTTTGAAGTGACATGCTACCAACACAATCTTGATCAAATAATAATGTAAAGCACATAATCTGAATGAAGTGATCCAAGACAATGGTTCATTGAATGAAACAAACAATGATTCACCAGGTGTAACATCTAAACAAGAATTTATTAGAAAAGAGTACTTTGGAGATCTAAAAGTATAACACCTGACAATGATTGATATCTCACAAAGCAATATTCTTTCGGCAAAGGAGTTTGACCAACACAAAGGAAGATTTAAGTTTTCAGCAAAAGCTTCAACTTGCAACATGTTTATCTCAAGATAAAGTCAATACAAAGTTTTCATGGTTAGACATATAGATAACATGAAGTAAAACTTGCACCAAAGTTGAAACCATGTGAATGCTTGAGAGGTAAAGAAGGTGAAGGAAAACTGACTCAACATAAAAGTAAAACAAAGGCCCTTTACAGAGGGAAGCAGGGATTCGTCATGTGCTAGAGATTTTTAATTTATTTATTTTTGAACAGAAGTAAACAGTTTTGAGATATGCATACTTTCGTCAATGACTCAATAGTAAAGAAACTAGCTAGTCCCTTGTACCAAGCAAGGCTTTTACGCTTTTGAGAGCGGCTGGTAATTAGAGGAATGAGGTCACTCCTCGTTCTCCTTTGTTTCACCACTAACCAATGTTTGACTGATTTCTCAGGTTTGCACTGTGCGGAGAAGAATGGTGGGTTATATTTATATTTTGATTGAGACATGGGGTCTCTTGCCAGCTCTCGGCAAATTCAAGTGAGCACGTAATCCATGCTCACCGGGTGAAAAGAGGGGAAAATGACCTTGCTTGTCACAGGCTATATCTAGCTTCGCTATTGCTTCCTCATGAGCTTAAAAACAAAGACACAAAAAGGAAAATTTTGAAAGTTTTAAAGGTAGCACATGATAAATTTACTTGGAGTGGCAAGGAAATACCACATGTAGGTAGGTATGGTGGACACAAATGGCAAAGATATTTGGCTCAGAGATTTGGATGTACGAGAAGTATTCCCTCTCAGTACGGAATGTTTAGGCTTAGCAAGATATCAAGCAAACACATAACACCAACTTGGTTCAATGAATGACTCCAGATATACATTATGCATAACCATTAGAATTCACACCGTCTACCTGATAACCCCCAAGAGCAGGGGATCACTGTAGCACCTCTCAATGTGGAAGAAGGGTATCGATCCGCAGGAGCAAGAAGGAAAAGTTATCTATTCCCTACAACTAAAGTGTCACAAGTTTTAGTTGATTATGCACTAAACAAGTTTAAAGAACAAGATGGTTGATTTAATGGATGGAAGTTTAATGTAACAAAACAAGAATGTGAAAGTGTCCCAATCGTCTTTAATGCAAGAGGACAAGACAAGGGAACAAGAGTGTGAAAGTGTCCCAATCCTCTTTAATGCAAGAGGACAAGACAAAGGTGTAAACGGTGCTTTGGAAATAAGGCCTAGGGATCATACTTTCACTAGTGGACACTCTCAACAATAATAATATAATTGAATACATAGATATTTCCTCTTCACTATGCTACCCCGAACTATCCTCTGGTTGGATAACAAACACCAATCCATTATGTAGGGCTACAAAAAACACACCTTAAAGTTCGTATTCCACATCTATGGACACTTCATGCGGTCACTATTCGCATCCAAAGATAGTACTAACAAACACCACAATATCATAGAGACACCCAACATAAATAATAACTCATGATAAGTATTCATGTAATCTTTAGCCTAAGAGACACACACGGTGCACAGGGCCGGTCCTGAGATTTTGAGGGCCCGGGACGAAGCTAGAACTCTGGACCCTTAATATAAACCTATTTTTTTATATATTAGACTTTAAGGAGAAAATTTCTAAATATCGAAAAGATATTACTATTTATTATTTATACATATTTTTTGAAATTTATTATGAACATACCTAAATGCAAAGTCATGGATGAAACTTAACGTCCACTCTGTCAGAATCACGTTGTTTCTCAAGGTTTATGTTGCAAAATTTGCATACCGCACATGTCATGTAGATTTTTTCTAGGGAGAGTGTCCTTTATCTTTTTTTTGACATGGAGTGTCCTTTATATATGGTACACTGGTGTTGTCCCCACCTCTTTTCAGGATAAATGATTCTTATTTTTTTTTTTGAGAAATAATGATTCTTATTTAGAAACCCGTATGGAAAAGAAAGGGGCCCAAACTAACCAATGGATCAGGAGGCCCATACTAACCAAGGAGCGAAAGCCTATGTGTGTCCACTAGGAAAGCTACCGTACCGTTTCACCTTCGTCTCCGTGACGGATACGAGAAAAAAGCTCCCCATCTATACTCATGGCGCGCCGCCGCATGAACTACTTTGTACCACTGCCTATACCACAGCTGCTAGGGCCCCTTGATTTCCTGGACCCGGGACGGCCGCCCCGCTCGACCCCCCCCCCCCAGGGCCGGGCCTGACGGTGCACACACTGTCAACTTCACACCATGGGACAAGGGTGACTCCGGCAATCACATCAATAAAACCACTTGAGTAGCATAATTCATAAGATGATTAAGAGTAACATCTATGGATTCAACTAGATTACAAAGCTCATGATCACATAAAGATCACACCATGGGAGAGAGAGATAAACCACATAGCTACCGGCATGAGCCCTCAGCCCCGATGAGGGACTACTCCCTCCTCATCATGGAGATGGTGGAGATGAGATGATCTTGCTGTAGAAGTTGATGATGAACACGCCGGAGGGGGGTGGAGCCCTCCGGAGGTGGATTCCGGCGGCGTTTCCCCCCTCCGATCTTCTCCGGTGGCAGCCCTCTGCCTCTCTGTTTCTGGTTTTGCGCTTCTCCACCGCCTCCCTCTGGAAAACGTCGGGGGACCTTTTATATAGGCGTTTTTAGGTCACGAGGATGCTTCTGGGCGAAGGATCGATGCAAACGGGGCCACGAGGGCCAAATTGGATGGGCCCATGCGGCCCGGTACTGTAGCCGTGTGGGACCCCCTCTTTTGGTCCTCCGGCCTCCGTTCGTTGACTTCTTTCGCTCCTAAATCTTCTCCTTCCAAAATAATGACTCTCCTCAATTTATAGCTCATTATGACGTCGTTAAGGTCCTGAAACAAATAAAGAAAGAAATAGGGGTTTTCTGCCTGCGCAGGATTAATTCCATATAAAGGGGAAATCATTATAAATTACCAAAAATCATTAAATAACAGTAATATACCCCTTATATGATGCAAATATGAATGGAATATAACTATTATAGTGCAAAGTTCATGTATGCATTTTAGATGCATCACTACCTTGTTAACCAAACCAACTCTTTGCAAAAAGAATATCTAGACTTTGAGAGCTATCAAGCAGGACAAGCACCATAATTTTAAGCTTTACGACAGTTCTTTACTAATCCATTCTTACTAGATGATCCACAAGTTTAAGCATTTAATCTATTTCATATCTCTAAACAATTGACAAGTATCAAATATTAAAGATAATGATCTACAAGATTATGCAAGCACTTTTCACACTTTCTACATGATAATTTCCATTCAACCAAACACCAATCAACCTATTTGAAGCAACTAAAAGGTAAAAGCACAAGAGAATACTCTCTAACTACAAAAGCTAACAGCTCTGAACAAGAGATGCATGAAAAACAAGAGCTAGAAGCAAAAATAATAAAAGCTAAACACTCAACACATATAAGTGAAGAACATGAGTGTTTTATGAAAAAGCGGATCGTGTCTCTCTCCCAAACAAGCATGCAAGGATCCAATATATTGCAAAGACCAGAGGACAAAACACAAACAAACTGAATGAAAAAACAAACTGACGCTCCAAGAACAACACATAATGTGTAAAGGAATAAAAATATAGTATCATGAGTAAAACCGATGATTGTTGATGAAGAAGGGGATGCCTTGGGCATCCCCTAGCTTAGACGCTTGTGAATTTTTGAATGTTCCAGAGGAGGGTCCATGGGGAGCCTCCCCAAGCTTAAGCTTTTATCTCTTCTTGATCTTCATTCATCACCTCGCTTTTGGATACTTGAAAACTTCCTTCACGCAAAACTTATAGCAAACTTCATTAGAGGGGTTAGTCCACAAAAACAATATCTTCCTTCAGTTCCAAAGCACATATCATGAACTTATTTTTAAACATTAGCTACTGTCACCAAGATCTAAGTAAAGCTCTTGACCTCAAAAGAACTTCACTTTGCCCGTAAAAGAAGCAATGCAAAACTAAGACAAAATCTGTCAAAAGCAGAACATACGGTAACGATGAATTTTTTCGGGGTACTTCTGGACCTCAAATCAGAAAATGTAAAACTAGAGAAAGGTATTAAAAACCCTAATGCTTGATTTCAAAAAATTGCAGCCATAGATGACGTTCTGTGATTTTTTGGATTTTCGAACAGTAAAGAACAAAAATTTTGTTTGCAAAAAGACTTCACACCGTCTACCTTGTTAGCCAAACCAACTCTTTGCAAAAAGAATATCTAGACTTTGAGAGCTACCAAGCAGGACAAGCACCATAATTTTAAGCTTTACGACAGTTCTTTACTAATCCATTCTTACTAGATGATCCACAAGTTTAAGCATTTAATCTGCTTCATATCTCTAAACAATTGACAAGTATCAAATATTGAAGATAATGATCTACAAGATTATGTAAGCACTTTTCACACTTTCTACATGATAATTTCCATTCAACAAACACCAATCAACCTATTTGAAGCAACTAAAAGGTAAAAGCACAAGAGAATACTCCCTAACTACAAAAGCTAACAGCTCTGAACAAGAGATGCATGAAAAACAAGAGCTAGAAGCAAAAATAATAAAAGCTAAACACTCAACACATATAAGTGAAGAACAGGAGTGTTTTATGAAAAAGCGGATCGTGTCTCTCTCCCAAACAAGCATGCAAGGATCCAATTTATTGCAAAGACTAGAGGACAAAACACAAACAAACTGAAAGTAAAAACAAACTGACCCTCCAAGAACAGCACATAATGTGTAAAGGAATAAAAATATAGTACCATGAGTAAAACCGATGATTGTTGATGAAGAAGGGGATGCCTTGGGCATCCCCAAGCTTAGACGCTTGTGACTTCTTGAATATTTCAGAGGAGGGTCCATGGGGAGCCTCCCCAAGCTTAAGCTTTTATCCCTTCTTGATCTACATTCATCACCTCGCTCTTGGATACTTGGAAACTTCCTTCACGCAAAACTTATAGCAAACTTCATTAGAGGGGTTAGTCCACAAAAACAATATCTTCCTTCAGTTCCAAAGCACATATCATAAACTTATTTTTAAACATTAGCTACTGTCACCAAGATCTAAGTAAAGCTCTTGACCTCAAAAGAACTTCACTTTTCCCGCAAAAGAAGCAATGCAAAACTAAGACAGAATCTGTCAAAAACAGAACAGACAGTAAAGATGATTTTTTTCGGGGTACTTCTGGACCTCAAATCAGAAAATGTAAAACTAGAGAAAGGTATAAAAAACCCTAATTCTTGCATTAAAAAATTTGAAGCCACAGATGACGTTCTGTGATTTTTTGGATTTTCGAATAGTAAAGAACAGAAATCTGTTTCTGGACAGCAAACTCACAAATTAGTCTTCCTCTCTTTAGAGGCTATTCTTAGCACCAAAACCAAAAAAAATATACAAGTGAGTTTTTACAGAGGTAACATCACCCAAAACAAGAACAAACCAAAAAGAAACAGAAGGTAAAAATGGGTTGCCTCCCATAAGCGCTTTTCTTTAACGCCTTTTAGCTAGGCGAAAGGGCAAATTCAAGTTTGATCAGTAGTGCCCACTTCAAAACCACTCTTTGGATTACCTATGGAATCAAAGTTTTCTTTATCCTTTTCCTAGGGAAATGTTCCATCTTTTTTTCCAGTGGGAATTGAAATTTAATATGTGCCACTCTCATATCAATAATAACACCAACAATTCTAAGTAAAGGTCTTCCCAAAATAATAGGACAAGGAAGCTTAAAATCAAGATCCATAACAATAAAATCAACGGGAACATAATTACCATTAACCATGATGAGAACATCATCTATTTTACCCAAAGGTGTATGCGAAGTGGCATCAAGAAAATTCACATTCAAATCACAGTCTTCTAGTGGTCCAAGATCAAGGGCATCATATAACTTTTTTGGCATATATAATGGAGATACTAGAACCAAGATCACACAAAGCATTGCACTCAAAATCATTAACTTTCATCTAAATGGTAGGTTCCCAAGCATCCTCTAATTTCCTAGGAATAGAGAATTCACATTTAAACCTTTCTTCTCTCACTTCAATGAGAGCATTAGTAATATGCTTAATAAAAGCCAAGTTCATTTTACTAGCATTAGGTGTTTTAGCAAGCTTTTCTAAAAACTTCATAACTTTAGTAAGATTAAAATTATCAAAATCAAGATCATTGTCATAAAAAATAACGGGAGCATTGTCACCTAAATAATCCATATCATCAAAACTAATTTCAGCATTTTTATCAACAACATTTTTTGTGTTGACTGAAAGTTTTGGGTTCTTTTTAGGTATCGTGGAAAATTTTCCAACTCCAATTCCTTTACCATTGGTATACTTAGGTGCTGTAGATGAATCTTGAGCATTTAACATTTTAATATCCTCATTAGTATAAATAGTGCAAACATTAGCAACCTTACTTATTTTAGCAATTTCAGCCTCTCTTTCTTCTCTTTTCCACCTAGCATGTAACTCGGCCAACATTCTTATATTGTTGTCAATTGTAATTTGTATGGCATTTAAAGTTTTATGTTCCTTAACATCATGAGGCAAAAAATTTATTTTAAGAAAATCAACTTCATGAGAAATGTTATCAACTTTAGCAACAAGATTATCAAGTTTCTCAAGCTTTTCTTCAACAATTTTATTGAAAGATTTTGTGAAGTGATAAAATCTTTAAGCATGCTTTCAAGATCAGAGGACACACCTCTATTATTCAGTGTTGGATTAGGCAGCGCCTAGGCGATGCTTTAGCTCGCTTAGGCACTAGGCGATGGGCAAACGCCTCGCCTAGGGCATAAGCAGTACTCTAGGCAGTGCAACCAATAAATTGTGTTCTCCACCAAGAAATCATGCCATATTGCGTTGAAGAACCAAATGGGCCATAATCCAATGTCAGTTGCTGGTAGCATACTCATTTTATATGGCCTAAATTAGCATGTATAGATACATAATAACCCAAATGAACACCCGATGGTGCAAATATATGTCCGCTAGGCTGCGCCTAGTGCGCTTAATCATCGCCTAGGCGCTAGGCGAATGCCAATCGCCTCGCCTACGCCTAGCGCCTTTTCCAACCTTGCTATTATTGTTGTAAGAATTACTATAAGAATTGCCATAAGGATTACCATTATTTGGAGGATAAGATTTATAATTATTATTACCAAAGTTATTCCTATAAGCATTGTTGTTGAAATTATTTTTAACAAAATTAACATCAACTTGCTTCTCTTGAGCAACCAAAGAAGCTAAAGGAACATTATTTGTATCAGTAGGAACTTGTTTACTAGCAAGCATAGACATAACCATTTCAACCTTATCAGTTAGAGAGGAGATTTTCTCCACAGAATTTACCTTCTTACCACTAGGAGCTCTCTCGGTGTGCCATTGCGAATAATTTGCCATCATTTCATCCAAAAGCTTTGTTGCAGCACCTAATATGGTGGACATGAAGGTATCTCCAGCGGCCGAATCCAATAGGTTCCTTGAAGAAATTTTGTAATCCTGCATAAAAAGTTTGGATGACCATCCAAGTAGTCAGTCCATGAGTGGGACAATTTTTAACTAGAGACTTCATTCTTTCCCAACATTGAGCAACATGTTCATTATCAAATTGTTTAAAGTTCATAATGTTACTCCTTACTTGTATGATTTTTTTAGGTGGATAATACTTCCCAATAAAAGCATCTTTGCATTTAGTCCAAAAATCAATACTATTCCTAGGCAAAGACAATAACCACTCTTTAGCACGTGATATCATCATTGTTTGTGCTAGTGATATCACCCAACTTAGTGTTCTCAGCTGAACCCATTTCAACAATATTAAAGCAAGATACTAAGCAAAACAAAAAGAGACTACATGTTGGAATTTTAATTTTTCTGTGTTTTCGAGTTTTAAAGCAAACGGAGGGCAAAACAAGACTAACAAAAATTATACTAAGCAAGACAATAACAAAGTAAAGTGAAAGAATGTGTGAAACTCCCCTAGCAAGAAGCTTCCAAGTCCCCGGCAACGGCGCTAGAAAAAGAGCTTAATGACGTGGATCACACGCTCGCTGGGGAACCCCAAGAGGAAGGTATGATGCAGCAAAGCAGCAGTTTCCCTTGATTACAAAACCAAGGTTATCGAACCAGTAGGACTTGGAGAAGGCTTAGCAAGGTGTCAACGACACCGTTTACGACAATTGATGTTGACCAGCACACAATCACAACAAACTACTTTGACCCAACGAAAAAGAGAGGTTGTCAATCTCTCCGGCTTGCTGAACACAAAGAATTAAATGTGCAAGTGTAAAATATGATGAGAATGAAATATGACCAGCGAGCAAATGAGAACGGAAGGCTAGCAAAATAGTTGTAAACAGTGTAGGAAAATAGGACCGGGGTCCACAGATAACTAGTGGTGTCTCTCCAAAAGATACACATGATGGGTAAACAAATTATAGCATGGCAATTGACAGAATTGTAGGCGCAAAACAATGCTATCACAAAATAATATAGTTCATCGTTTCATCTAATATGGGCATTACGTCAAAATACATATACCGTTATCCAACTACATCTATGACTAATAATCCACCCCCGAGATCGCTATCCAGCATGTCTCCCAGAAGTTTTAAGTTGCAAGCAACAGATCATTGCAATAAGCAAAGTGCATAATGTAAGCAATGTAAATAACACAAGGAAATAAAACCGCTATTTTCCCCCTAGTGGCAACATCACATTCGTTGGCATGAGCGTTTCTGTCAATTGCACTCGGCACAAGAAGGCATGAACCCACTGTCTAGCATAAATACCCTCTCTGAAGATACTAAAAATTACTTGGCCAAAGCATCCACTAGCATCGGAGAGCATGCAAGATCATAGATAAAACATAACACATAGATGAACAAGAGTAATGATTTACACAATTCATCGGATCCATGCAAACACATCATGTAGCAGTTACAGATAATAGGATCTTGATCATGATAGGCAGCTCACAAGATCTAAGCAATGGAGTACAAGGAGAAGAGACAACCATCTAGCTACTTCCATGGACCCGTAGTCCCGTAGTGGACTACTCACGCATCACTCCGGAGGCAACATGGTGATGTAGATGCCTCCAGTGATGATCTCCCCCTCCGGCAGGGTGCCGTGAAGAGCTTCAGAACCCTCCCGATCTAGGGTTGGCGATGGTGGCGGCCTCGGATGTTTTCTGAAAAATATGATTGGGTATCGAGGGTTTCCGCGTTGAAGGTAATTTATAGGCGAAAGGGCGACTCGAGGAGGCGACGGAGTCGCCCAGTTGGGACCCCGGCGCGGCCAGCACCTGGGCCGTGCCTGGGTAGCGTCTGGGGGCTGTGGGCTCCCCCGCAGCTCCCCTCCTGGCTCTGTCTTTGTTTCTTTGTGAAAATAATTCATGTAAATTTGCAGATGATTCCGAGAAACTTCCGCGAATAACTTTTCTGAAACAAAACGACAGCAGAAAACAGGAACTGGCGCTGGGCATCTTGTTAATAGGTTAGTTCCATAAATCATGTCAAAATGATATAAAAACATTATAAAAAACATCTGGCACTGATATATAATCAAGCATGGAACGAACATAAAAAATTATAGATACGTCTGGGACGTATCAACGAGTCTTGATTAGCACGCTGTAGCCTAGGATTAGCGTAGTAGATGTTTGATTCGCATGTAAACTGTCGTAGTTCCTCCGATCTATAGCTTAGATTCGCATGCAAAGCTTGATTTGGGGTATTTTTTTGCCCCAAATGCACATATCCACGATTTGGTTTTTTTTTGCTTCTTCAATCTTTCTCAATGCACTGCTTCATTTGGGGTTATATTTTCCCCAAATGCACATATCCAGTGCCTACATGCACTGCTTGATTTTGGGTTACATTTTCCCCAAATGCACATATGCAGTGCATTTGGGAACTGCTTGATTTGGGGTTATTTTTTCCCCAACTGCACATCTCGATTGCCTCCATGCACGCCTTGATTTGGGGTTATATTTTCCTACAATGATTGTTCATTGTTATGCTACTTCGTCGTCCGTTGCTAACACACGTCGTCCTTGATGACAAGGTACCCAAGGCCGAGCAAGACATCCCCAACGTGCCTCCTGGGTTTGAGCCACTAGTGCCCAAGCCCGAGATCACCCCGTTCAACAGCAGGCTTCAGAAGCCACTGGTGCGTGGGAGAGAGGAGGAGGCTTTGGAGCTCTTGAGGATGACGAAGGGGAAGAGGCCGAAGATCAGCGACATGCCAAGACCTCTCCTGCCGCGGCGCTTCTACACGCAGCTGGCCCGGGGTGACCTGCACATGCTCGTCATCCCCAGGTCCTTCCATGCTACGTTGAAGGCGTGGCTGGCGATCCCCCTTCCTCGATGCATTCCGATCGGCGCCTGCAAATTCTGCGACGAGCATGTTCAGGTTAACTACTACAAGAACACCGACGAGATTGTCCTAGGGAGGCACTGGCCAGAGGTCGTTACTGCTATGATCTGAAGCAGGACGACGTCGTAGTCTTCAAGCTCATGGCAACAGGCTTCAAGATCGACATCTACAAGAGCATGGACTCGACTGCCAAGGGGCACACTTGTCCAGACCACGGCTAGTACCAGTGTGGTAAGTGTTCAGTAGAGCTGCTGCATTTTGCTCAGGGGGTCCCTGTTTAGTGTTCATCAGGGGCATGGGATGCCCCTGTTTAGTGTTCATCAGGGGCATGGGATGCGCATGCTTAGTGTTCATCAGGGGCATGGGATCCCCCTGCTAGATGTTGACCCAGGCTTAGAATGCCCTAAACTTGTCTTGATCAGGGTGTTTAACTTCCCCTAATGTGATGTTATCTATTTAAGTACTTCTCTAGCTTATGATCCCGTATAGTTAGTTATGATCATGTGTGATCCTGATTGTGTGCATGTGTGTTAGGAGGTGGTAACATCACCATGTTTGAAAGTGATGACAACATCTCTAAACCAGGAGGCAACCAAACATATGTGTTTTGCATGCAAACAGACAAAACTCAAGTTTGTAGGCAACCAAACACAAAAATGCAACAGGCAGCTAAACGGGCTGCAGAACATGGCTCTGGCCACGTTTCCGTCGAATCAGGCCCGCCAAGACCACGGAGGCGGGAAGGCTAAAATCGGCCCGAGCAACCAAACGCACCCTAGACATCCTCGATGTAGCAAATTCATCCACTGGTATATACACACAGCACGAAGTAACTCGGATATATAAATTAGACATCTACATGAAGGAACATGCATGGAAGTCGAGACCATGCATATGATAAGGTGTTCTCGGTGTGCGCCACTGCTTTCCGGTCGCGTGGAGCAGTCTACCCCGTATCTTCCGCTTAGGTGGTGGACACCTCCAATTGCTCGCAAAAGAATGTTGTTTGTGTATACACATCTGATAGCTTTGCCCCTCAAGCCTCCACCTCACGTCAACGTCTAACAAGAACATCTAGCTACTACTCTACTCTAATAGTCTTTTCCCTCGATGCAACACTAGAAGCAATAACCTTTGAGATTTTCTTTCTGTTCACAATCAATCAGTTAGCAATGCGATCTGGAGTATCAGTATGTTCATCTCAGCATGTATATGTTAAAACAATATGATTGTAGCAATTACAGCAATTTTTGCTTCTCAGTCAAGTGCTCGTGGCTAGCCGTCATATCCAGATTTTCTCATCCCCTTGCACTTGCACAATCGAACGGTTCTCAGCGGTACGTGACTTAGAAATAGTCAATAAAATGGTGTGTGGGTCACTCGATGCAGAGGTCGGGGTATTCCTCCATTTCGAATGAAAAAAAAACTTAGAAATAGTCATTTCCAGTCGCGTGTTAGAATGCAGAACTAAAACAAATACTCGAGAAAGCATGTCAACATGCCATTGACACAAAACAATTATAAATCAGTTAGTTATTCAACTACCATGCAAAAAAAAGTTAGTTATTCAACTGCCACTCTACGTGTACGAACCAATGGATATGGACATGGAAGAAGCTATACGTGACTAATTGTGTCATGCATGACATGAAGAACCAGAAACATCAACGGGGTATCATGCAATGAATCATGCCCGGCCACAGGATTGGGAATAACTAAGGCCTAAGGGAGTGTACTCCCTCCAAAATATCACCTCATTTTCTATAAGATTTAATTTGCAGATCGATACCATCTAATCAAAGCACAATCGCAGGTAGATGCTTACTCGGGGAGTATGTATTCCAGACAGGCAGAGGACTTGGCGGCAGCTAGTCCATGTCCTTTGAAGATGCCGGAGCTGTCTCTTCTAGAAGCTGACCCCTACATGGTGCACGGCCTCTAATTATAATCAGGCCAATGGCTATTGGCGTCACTATGTTAATATTTTTGATGGTGGTATAATAATGGTGTTACCTTTCTAGAAAAGAATAGTGTACATAAGTTTGATTGATAAGGTGGCACGCTTTTGATTGGTACTCCCTTCGTATCATAATAAAAGATGTTTTAGCTATTCCATGTGAACTAAATATGGAGCAAAATGAGTGAATCTGCACATTAAATACGTCCGCATACATTCTAATATAGTTCGTACGGGATTACCTACAATATTTATAATATGATACAAAGGGAGTAGTAGCTGTTTTGTGGTAAATAAGTGAAATTCGCTTCTACACCCGAGCACACCAGCTCCTGGTGTTTTCAAAAAAATTAAAAAAAGTAAAACATTATAAAAAATTATGAAAAAAATTAGAGACAAGCACATATGAATTGTTCAACCTCGTGCAAAGTTTCGGAATGAAAAGAAATTTTATGTGCTCTGTACAAAAAAGATAAAATCTGCGTTTTCAAAATGCATTTTTAGATCTCATTCTGACAACTGATTTTGTTTTTTTTTTGTACAGAGCACATATAATGTCTTTTCATTCCGAAACTTTGCACGAGTGTGAACATTTAATATATACTTGTCTCCAAATTTTTTCAGAATTTTTTATAATGTTTTACTATTTGTTTTATTTTTTCGAAAACACCAGGAGCTGGTGTGCTCGGGTGTAGAAACGCCAGCTCCGGTAAATAAGCAATTTTATAATTAAGTAGGCATCACCATTCAGACGTCGACGCTAATGTAGTCATCATAATATCTTTGTTTATTTAGTATTAGGGATGGCACAACAATAATTTTATAGTACCAACTGTAGGGCAAGTGTGACCTGTGATTTTCATGTTCTAGAATACTTGCATTGGGATTTTCAAGATCTGGATCTTCTCCAACAAAACAAGTCTGTCAAATATTGAAGAATCAGGACGGTCGATCACTACAGCGAGGACATGAAAGTAGGCGTGTATTTAGACTATAATACAGTTGTTCCAGAACAATACTGTCGTGATCAACATGACCAACCACTACAGGAATGAGCCTAGGTGCCGACGGACTTTTGCCGTCGGCGTAGTACCCCGTAGGTATAGATAAATATACCGTCGGCGTAGTAGACGCCGCCGGCGTAGGCTACGCCGACGGTTTTGCCGTCGGCATAGCTCCCCATACGCCGACGGCAAAGCCGTCGGCTTAGGTTTTCCAATTGTTTTTAATTTTTGAATTTTTTTGATCTTTTTTTAATTTTTTTATTTGTATTTCGAAATTTTCGACTTAGTCACATACTTAATCCTTAATTGCACACTTAATTATTATAGGTCAAAGTACTTACCCTAGTCGAACTTCGTAGTTGGTCACTCATCCTCCAGCCCGAGCACGCTTAACTTTTGAGTTCCTTCCAACCTAGCTTCCAAATGAGAAATTAGAACTTACTGATATTAGTACCCTATCAATCATATTAACCCCTCGGTTATGATGTTACACTTTTTATTGTTTAAATTTTAAAATTTTATTTGAGTAAAGTAACAATGATTATGTAATAGTATATTTGGAATAAATAACAATAAAATGAAGTTTACTTTATTTTTTCCTTTTTACATTTAATATGGAATAATTCATATCTTTAAATCCGTAAATCGAAATTTGACAAATAAAATACCTAAATCGATTATAAAAATGAGAGGAATTCAAATATTTCATCCATATCATCTTTTGCATCACAA
The DNA here is from genome assembly GCA_012064385.1 of Puccinellia tenuiflora. NCBI lineage: Eukaryota > Viridiplantae > Streptophyta > Magnoliopsida > Poales > Poaceae > Puccinellia > Puccinellia tenuiflora. The sequence goes on along the minus strand of QRDG01000131.1, from coordinate 1,296,877 downwards.
AAACCTTTGGATATAAAAACATAATTAGGTATTTCAAACATTTTAAATAAGTTCCTAACGATTTCGCTGGAAGTGGGTCTCGGTTTCGGGCTAGGGTTAGACATAATTAATTCAAAAAAAATCAGAAAAATAGAAAAACCTTCACATAGCATCCTTTTATTTGACCTACCACCTGGAAAAAATTATAAACATGAGTTATGGAGGTTTTTATAAAAAAACCTTCACAGAAATGAGCTACGAGGTATAAAGATGTATGGTTTTCGACTGAAATAAGCTAGGGTATGACATTTAACATAGCAAAAAATGCCGGAATGAGGCAATATTTGACACACTGGTGTATCTTGGTTGTAGAATAGTATTGACTAAGGGGTTTAGGGTTTTCGTTGAATAAAAAACCCATTTTTCATTTTTTTAGTGTCAAAACAAGCTTTTTTTGTGAAGTAGCTACCAAAACGGCTCACCGAAAGAGGAACATCCAAATAGATAGAAAATAGTTGACCATCTTATAAGTGCATTTAACTCTGGGTTTTGATATAAAAACATACTTAGGTGTTTCAAACATTTCAGATAAGTTCCTGCCGATTTCGCTGGAAGTGGGTCTGATTTGAACTACGAGTGCCGCATAGTTTGGTCATGATTTTTTAAAAAAATCACTTTTAGATCCGTAATGTATACTTTCTTTAGAGATCTTTGACAGTTTTTGCTGGATCGAAGTTACGGTTAGGTTTAGGTTTATCGTTAGGGTTTACGGTCTCGGTTTCGGGCTAGGGTTAGACATAACTAATTCAAAAAAATCAAAAAAATGGAAAAACTTCACATGGCATCCTTTTATTTGACCTACCACCTGGAAAAAATTATAAACATGTGTTATGGAGGTTTTTATAAAAAAAACTTCACAGAAATGAGCTACGAGGTATAAAGATGTATGGTTTTCGACTGAAATAAGCTAGGGTATGATATTTAACATAGCAAAAAATGTCGGAATGAGGCAATATTTGACACACTGGTGTATCTTGGCTGTAGAATAGTATTGACTAAGGGGGTTAGGGTTTTCGTTGAATAAAAAATCCATTTTTCATTTTTTTAGTGTCAAAACAGGCTTTTTTTATGAAGCAGCTACCAAAACGGCTCACCGAAAGAGAAACATCCAAATAGATAGAAAATAGTAGACCATCTTATAAGTGCATTTAACCTTGGGTTTCGATATAAAAACATACTTAGGTGTTTCAAACATTTCAGATAAGTTCCTGCCGATTTCGCTGGAATTGGGTCTGATTTGAACTACGAGTGCCGCATAGTTTGGTCATGATTTTTTGAAAAAATCACTTTTAGATCCATAATGTATACTTTATTTAGAGATCTTTGACGGTTTTTGCTGGATCGAAGTTACGGTTAGGTTTAGGTTTATCGTTAGGGTTTACGGTCTCGGTTTCGGGCTAGGGTTAGACATAACTAATTCAAAAAAATCAAAAAAATGGAAAACCTTCACATGACATCCTTTTGTTTTACCTAACACCTGGAAAAAATTATAAACATGAGTTATGGAGGTTTTTATAAAAAAAACTTCACAGAAATGAGCTACGAGGTATAAACATGTATGGTTTTCGACTGAAATAAGCTAGGGTATGACATTTAACATAGCAAAAATGTCGGAAAGAGGCAATATTTGACACACTGGTGTATCTTGGTTGTAGAATAGTATTGACTAAGGGGTTTAGGGTTTTCGTTGAATAAAAAACCCATTTTTCATTTTTAGTGCCAAAAGAGGCTTTTTTTGTGAAGCAGCTACCAAAACGGCTCACCGAAAGAGCAACATCCAAATAGATAGAAACTAGTAGACCACCTAATAAGTGCATTGTTTAAGTGCCAAAAATAATTTCCAAAATATTTTCATAAATATGATTTTTCATTTTTTAAGTGCCAAATATGACTTTTTAAGTAAGCTAGTACCAAAAATATGTTACAAAAAGTCATATGCATGGTGAAAAATATTATATGGATGTCATATTTGGAATTCTTTCATTTTTCTAATCGATTTAGACATTTTATTTGTTAAATTTCGATTTACGGATTTAAAGATATGAATTGTTTCATATTAAATGAAAAATAGAAAAAAAATCATATCTATGCCGACGGCTTTGCCGTCGGCGTAGCCCTGTGAACCTATGCCGACGGCTTTGCCGTCGGCACAACCATCCTACGCCGACGGCAAGCCGACGGCAAAGGTGTGCCGACGGCCACCTTGACCGGCTGGCCCGTCAGGAAGCTACGCCGACGGCCGGCCCCGACAAATTGCCGTCGGCGTAGCAGGTGGCCGTCGGCACCTGGGCTCATTCCTGTAGTGAACATTTACAAATACTACAATCGATGCATAATTCGATCATTCTCAATCTTCGTTTTGTAGTAACTAATAGGAAGGTTTCTTCTAGAACAGGTAGTGCTATGTATGTAATGTGCACAATCGCAATTTATTGTCAGTAAGGATACGAATTGCATCATGTGTAAAGTTTCTTGCATTTTACAACGAAAGGGATTTATTCCCATTAGTCTCCTTTATCGGTCTATCAGTACCTCTAAGGATCTTTATTTATTTTACATCAAGAATGGATTATATGCCCATTTCCATGAGAATAACTTCATCCTAATGCATCTCATGCTAATTCTCATAATCAATCGTGATAGGCGTCTGACTGTCTGACGTGTACAATAATTCATACTGGGGGAAATTTGTGATCACATTAGTTGCAACAGAAACATATTACTCCAAGGAGAATCATGCATGTCACATGTGAAATAAAAACACTACTACCAAGAAGAAGAGGGATATCAATCTTCTTTGGGGGTTGCACAGACCGCTGCCTGAGGAAAAATAACACATCCCTCTGTCGCCCCTGTCCAGGGCGATGCGAGGGCACCTCCCTAAACCCTAGGCGCCACCATCCTTTACTCCTCCCTCCCCGCGCCACCGCCGGGCGAAGCACGGACGGTTGACGGTAGTGGAAGGGTGCTCTCTCGCAGCTCCGTCAGGTCTGCAGGCGGCGGATCTTGGTGGCGGTTTGTCGTTTCCCGAGGTGCACAGGATTGGGCGAGCGGCGGGCTGTGGTGGGCGAGGTTTTACGGAGGTGATTCCATGGGTCAAGCCTGTGACGACGGCGCAATGGCGTGCTCGGGACGCTGCCCTCGGCCAGATCTGGTCGTGGATGTGGTGCTCTCTCGGACGGTGCGGGTCGTCCACTTCTTCCGGCCTGGCCTACGGGTTGCTGATGGGGATTGGGATGACAAGCCCCGCAGGAGCCAGCCGACGGCGTGGGGGTGCTAGTTTGGTCAAAATAATGGCGGTTTGACCCTAGCAAGTTCTGTCGCCGCCCTGTGCAACCTCTATCGAGCGTCGCTGGTTCGAATCAGGAGGAGGGATTCGGGCATGGCCGCGGCGTGCCTCCTGCAGTTGTGTCCTGACATCGATCTTGCGACTCTGCGATCCACTTCGGCCAGACAGAGGCACTGCAATTCTCCTAGGAGGAGTTTCTGCGTGTCTGGATCTATAGGCGTCGGATCGAAGTAAGTGTTGTTCTTGTGCTGCCGTCGTTGATGGCGATGTGAAGATCCATGTTACTTTGGCTAGTGGCGACCCCCGAATCTCACCTTGGGTCCGCCTTGGCACGTTGAAGTGATTTCAAAGGTGTTGATGGGGAGATCATGGAGGTCGTGATCGAAGAAGACCGGTTAGGCTATAGAAGTTTCATCTGTAAATTCCAGTGAGTACTCGCAGCGGTTTGGGAGAATTTTGTGTGTCGAACAATCGGCATTTTACAGCAGTGGTGACACCGCTGACTTCTTTCTTGGCGATCTCAGTCTACGGGGTGACTGCTCTTCGATGTTGTACCTGGCAATGGCGGCTCCACAGTCGTTTCCTTGTTGAAGGCATTGTTTCGAGACTAGATCTTCTCCAGCGTGAAAACCTAGGATCTGACCATGCTGCTTAGACCGGACGAAGACGGTGTTTGTACATTGCTAAGGAGTCATTGTTTGAGAACTTTTTCGAAATCTAGCTGTCGCCACGAGCTATTGCTGCTGCGAGTCTTTGTTTGTTTTGCCAGGGGTTTTTGTTTTTCCTTTTTTTCTTCTTTCTTTATTTTTTATGTGTACATCCGTGATGTCTAGACTTACTCTACATATTATGTTGTTGCAATGGCCGGATGTTATTGGTATCATCTTGATATTAATATATTTCCTTTCTTTGAATTTTGTTTCCTAGGACAACACCATCAGGAAAGAGATTGCTGCCAGGTTATGGAATCCTATGTATTTATTTTAAACTATGCAATGCTTGATGGTCAGGGCAGCTTAGTTTATATAGTTGGAGAAAGGTAGGACAGCTTTCCCATGTACTTAACTAATCTAAGACGCGTTTAACAACATAAGAACGTGTGCCCTCTCACACATGTGTGGGCCTTATGTCAGTAAACCCTGCCTGCCCGTTAGCAATCCTGATTATTAAAAAAAAATTGACATGTAAAGCAGAGTAACAATGCCAACGCACTTAATTAGTTTGTCGTTCAAAAGCAAATCACACACAAACTAAGGCATATCTACTATAAGTAACCTCATGATCGTCCCTAGGAAAGGACAGGTCCCTATCTAGTAGCACTCGTGCACATCCATTTGTCCCTTTTGGTGCATGTTACAAGGGCCAGAGTGTGAGGAAGGAACGGCCAAGAATGCTTACTAGGTAAGGATTTGTTGAAAAGCAAACGAAGTGGAAATGAGCATGGTCCTAGATAGCTAGGTAGAGGAAGATCGAGCCACTCTCTTTTGCTTTCGCCGCCTCCTCAAAGATCCTGATTTACACATAGATATCATCAAAGCATGCAGGAGGCAAGAAAAAGGCAAGAAAAGTAGGTTAATTATGTGTTCGTGTCTAGCTTTTTTCCATCCTAGACAGGGATCCATGATCAAAGCACTCTTAGCCCTTTTTGTACAATGCCCATGAAACCTTAGTGATCGATGTACTATCTTGTTTCCTTTTTTTCACTTTCTTTCCGTCATTGGTGGACCAAAAAAATCGCAAAATCCGAGCAAACCACAAATCAAGGTGCCTATAATATGAAAATTTCAGATAATCACTAAAGAAAATCATCTAAAGTAACGTGCTGCGCTGCTGGCAAGCCCGGGGACAGCCTGGTAGGAGGGGCGGTAGACCCGCCCGTTCTTCCGATGTTGTTTTAAGCTAGCATGTTTGAGCTATATATATCAGCTTCAATGCTGCGATGTACCTAAATTTGCTAGGAATATAAGGACAACTTATTATACGTACACAGCTACACATCACTACATCTATTGAAAACAAAGTGATGTGCATGCTAGGAAGCATGCAGTCAAACTTCTCTAGGTTCGAGGCGTAATATCTACCAAAATATTTTAGAGTGGCCAGATGAAAGTAATATCGATATAGTGTTAACATATTTTCATAATATCACATCTCCTTAAATAATATCGATGTAACTTTTTAAACGTATCATGAAAATATCAAAAAAAATCTGACAAAAATTTCACGCATACGTCTCGACATTTTACGCGCTCACAAAATCATTTCATGAAAATCCCACATTTATTATGTCGTGTGTAAAAACGACAAAATTCGGTACTAAAAAGTATTTTCGTGACACTTTTTTTTTCTTTTTACACAGGCCACACAAAAAATACCGTTTTTCTTGAAACTTGGTGTGGGCATGTATATTGTCGAGATGTACCACAATTTTTTTGCCTTTTTTATTTACATTTTCTCAGTAAATGGTCATGGTGAGAAAAATTAAATTAGACTTGAGGGCAAGGGCATAGAAGGGTATTTCAACTTTAGACTACTAACTTGGGCACTGCACCGTTGTCAAAATGTTAAACTCCTTCGTGCACAATTGCATTCCGCTCTGGGTTTAGTCAAAGTCAAATTTTATAAATTCTGACAAAATATATAAGAATAAATATTAACACATACAATATAAATTTAATATTATCAGAATCATCAAACAAATTTTCATATTATATTGTTTGATATTGTAGATGTTGATATTTTTCTTATATACATGGTAAAACTTTTAAAAGTTTGACTTTGAAAAAACCCAGAACGCGATATAAATAAAAACGGAATGAGTTTCAACTTTGCATGACCTATCCATTTGAAAACATACTGTTCCACTTCAATATCGCAGGTCACATAACACGTCAACTATTTCCAAATGGAAGGAATTTATAAAATTTGCTTCCCTAAAATGTAACTATAACGTTCATAAGGCCATGGCATGATTTTCTCGCACCAATCAGCTGACGCTTTATTCATGTTTTCAAGCGTGCTTCAGCGCCTCTATGAAACTTCAGTGTGTCGGCAAAGATTTTATCTCCATTAAAAACAACAATTAAGTGCTTGCAACACTACCACTCTGCTACTCTTTGCAGTCTGTCCAATTCTAGGTTTCCATTAGAACTGAAACAGAAGTGAATGGAGATGTACATATGCAAAATGTCAGGCAAAATTTGAGTATTTGCCAGCAATTAAAAAAAATGCAAATTTGAAGGTCCAGTGTAAGAATTACACTTCTGCACACCTTTGTCTACTTTCTGTACAGACTTTGTACACTACTGCTGTTGCTACTATTGTTTTGCGAGAAAAGATCATCATTTGCAGTGTGATAATGGAATGGCCAAAGCAAGCATAGCTTTGCTGGGGGCAGGTTACATCACCATCTCCATTCGGTGGCTGCTTTAAATTTCCTTTTGGGTCAGAGCCGCTGATACCGGTCCTGTGTTCTTCCCTAGGCCATGGAAATATGGCAGAAAGATGGAGAGGAATTTGCATGCGGATGACTAACTCGTGGTGGTGATCGAATTTTTCGATGTGACACATATATACATGCACTGTACTTGAGACCATTCTATGCTTGCAATATCTGAAATCTATACTGATTCTTGTCTAAGAACCTAAGTACTAGCAATGACGTGTTTGGTTTGCAACCACATTTTAACTTCAACACGTTTATAGGTACGTGTAACACTTCCCATGTACGCTCAAATCACTAGTGTAAAACCCCCCTATTGTCCCGGTTGGTTCGGGCCATTCGTCCCGGTTCCCCAACCGGGACTAGCAAATCGGGACGAATGCTAGTCCCGGTTGGGACACCAACCGGGACGAATGGGGAGGGTCTTTCGTCCCGGTTCGTAATACGAACCGGGACTATTGTCCCGTCAGATTTTTTCAATTTTTTCAGAAATTTCAGAAAATTGTTTAAATTTGTAAAATCAATAATGTTTATTCTGTAATTCATAAAAATATGAATAAAATACCAAAATATTCAGAAAAATAAGAACTATTTGATTATGTCAAATGCATGCATGTTTAAAAAACTTAAATTAAATATTTTTTAGAACTACAAAAATGCCACTACTAGTGAAATATGGTGAACCACTATTACACATATCCTCACGAATATATTACACACATCTCATTCGTCGTGCTTGGTCGAACATATTACAAACGGTACATGTAGTACACACGAGTTTCATTCTTATATATATACATCTCTTTTACACTCACTATTTAATTTCAACCTAGCTTATAATAGTATTCTCCTTTCGGATCTAGGACCTCTGCATCTAAGAATCCGGCAAATTCCTCTTAAATTGCTCGTACGCGATCCTGTGGTAGAAGGCCTTCTCGCAACCGCTCGATCTAATTAAAGAAGGGTCAATATATATGAATGAAAGTAAACACAATTGATGGCAATAAACTAAAATTATGAATATTGCATACGCACTTTAAGTTGTTTTAAGATTCTGCCCTTCTCACAGCACGTCTGACGAATGAACTCGCAGACGTAGTATCCACATAAATGATTCCCACTTCCCTGGCTCAAGCACTTTACGGGAACAGAGTTCAATCAAAATAATAATCAAGAATGGTAATGGTATTGAACTAGAATCAAATAGATGCGCGGATCTAGGTAGTAATACTTACATTTGTTGAATAGCTCGGCCATCTTCTTAAGAGCTCACGCCTTGACTTTATCTACTAGAGCTTTTTTTCGGGCATCCATCTCCTCCTCATCTGGCTCCCCCTCCTCTGGATCCACCTCTGGCAACGGCAAGGTGAAATTAACCATGACCTTTTCAAAAAGCCGTTTTTTGCCTTCGGGGCCGAGCCAGCTAACTTCATGATCCCTTGGCTTATTCCATTCTCGGATGGTGATCGGGACGTAGTCCCTAACAACAACACCGCATTGCTTCACAAATTTTTGTATAACATCAATTGGAGCAATGGGTTCGCCGTCTGCAGCAACTTCTTCGATCCTGTACCGGAGATGGTCCTCCAACTTTTTGGTTGGGCCTCGTTTCGTCCTCACAGAGGATTTTCTCAATCCGGATGGCTAAAAGAAGAAAGACCGTTAGTATGTGTATATAGACAACAGAGGCTAAATTAATTAATATAAATATATATGCACCTCGTCGGAGTTTGTAATAATCAATGTTGCACCGGAGCCGCCAGCTTCTGCCTTGTCGGCTTCTCCCTCATCGGAGACGCCGAGTTCGGCCTCTTTCCAGACGTTGGAGACGCCGTCTCCTCGGTTGAGAGACTCATCCCCCTCACCGGAGTCGTTCAGAAAGTGACTTGCGTCATCCTCGCCGCGGATCATATCCTCGAGGATATTTTCCTCATTTTCGTCTCTGCCGTGTGGTTCCATAGTTTCTGCAAAATACGAAAGTTATTTCGTAGCCGTCTCTGCCGTGTAGTTCAGAAAACTTGTAGGAATAGAACGGTACTAGAAGGAAAGGCGCGCGTTGCTGCGCCCGTTGTTTCTAAGCATCGTCATGGTGATATATCTGACAAATAATTCAGCATTTCATCTTGTATGAAACGGAACAAAATTGAATTGTAGTAATAATATGACACCTACGAAATAGGAATCATTAACTAACTACACATTTCGATATCATTGTACTTCACATGAACATCACTTGAGCAAAATTGTACACAGCTCGAATTACACGGTGCACCGATTAAAAACATCAGAGTATACAATTCTATCAATTCCATCAATTCATACAAATAATTCTATCAATTCCATCAGTTCATACAAAACTGTATCAAATCCACTTATATCGTAAATAAATAAATAACTGTATCAAATCCAATTCTATCATACAAATAAATATGAAGCCTAAAATTATTGGATTTTGGATAAATATTAATTTATACAAATATGAAGCCTAAAATCATAAATAAATATGAAGCCTAAAAGTAACTAACTAAAACTAAAACTAACTAACTAAATTACTAACTAACTAAAATTACTAACTAATTTAAATTACTAACTAAAACTAACTAACTAAAACTAACTAACTAAATTACTAACCCTAAAAGCAGCAGCAAATTCAACAATTTAAATTACTAACTAATTTAAATTACTAACTAATTTAAACTACTAACTAATTTAAATTACTAACTAAAACTAAAACAATCATCAAATAACATTGCTTTGCTAAATTTTCAAACTTTGCTAGAAAATTTAACTTTGCTACATTTTCAAATTTTCTAAAATAACAACCTAAATTTTCTAAATTTGCAAGATAACCTAAATTTGCAAGACCTAAAATAACAACCTAAATTTTGAACAAACATTAATAAAATAACTTTGCAAAATTTTCTAACTCTTCTAAATTTGCTACATTTTCAAATATGCTAAAATTTCTAAATTTACTACACTAATTAATAATTTGCTACACAAATTAATAACTTTCAAATTAATAACTTGCTACACTAATTCCTAACTAAGCTACACAAAATTGCTAAGTTCACTAAAATGAAAAAAAAACAAACCTGCGGTGGTGGTGGAGGCCGGAGTAGGCCGAGGCGGTGGTGGTGGAGGCCGGAGTAGGGCGCGCGGTGGTGGTGGCCGAGGCGGTGGTGGTGGCGGCCGGAGTAGGCCGAGGCGGTGGTGGTGGCGGCCGGAGTAGGCCGAGGCGGTGGTGGTGGAGGCCGGAGTAGGGCGCGCGGTGGTGATGGCCGAGCGGTGGTGATGGCGGCCGGAGTAGGCCGGGCGCGCGGTGGAGGCGCAGCCGGGGGAGGAGGCGCGGCCAGGGGAGGGGGCGCGGCCGGAGGAGCGGGCGGCGGAGGGAGGCGACGCGTGGAAGCCGGCGGTGGCGGGCGCGTGGAGGCCGGCAGCGGATTTGGGCAGCCTGACGGTGTCGGATCGGTTCCTATAGCGCGCTGGTCCTTAGTCGAAAAATGAGAGGAGTTGGGGGAAGAAGAAGAGGCCGGCCAGATTTAAAGTAAGGACCTTTAGGTCCGGTTGGTGCCACCAACCGGGACCAAAGGGTCTTTAGGTCCGGTTGGTGCCACCAACCGGGACCAAAGGCCTACCCTTTCGTCCCGGTTGGTGGTACCAACCGGACCTAAAGGTCATTTTCAGCGGCACCGAAAAGGCGCGCGCCAAAATACCCTTTGGTCCCGGTTCGTGGCATGAACCGGGACCAATGCCCTGAAAATTTTAAAATTTTAAGTTCTTAATGTTGTTCCCACCTTTTTATTTATTATTAAGGTGTTTGAATATGAATTTCATATGGTTTTGAATTTGAAAAGACTTTCAACATGAAAAGTGTTTAAATTTGAATAAATAATTTTTGGAATTTGAACTTAATTAAGTCATTAATTAAATTTATAAATTCAATATCTTTTCATCTGTTTATCAGAAAAATGCAATTAAAATATCAAATTATTGATAAAAATGTAATCTATCTATTTATGGAAAATTATTTTTTTAGATTATAGGGGAATTCATTTAATTACAAAATTTGGAATTTGAACTCCATTAAGTCATTAATTAAACTTATAAATTCAATAACTTTTCATCTGTTTATCAGAAAAATGCAATTAAAATATCAAATCGTTGATAAAAAATGTAATCTAGCTATTTTATGGAAAATTCATTTTTTTAGATTATAGGGGAATTCATTTAATTACAAAATTTGGAATTTGAACTCCATTAAGTCATTAATTAAACTTATAAATTCAATATCTTTCATCTGTTTATCAGAAAATGCAATTAAAATATCAAATTGTTGATAAAAATGTAATCTATCTATTTATGGAAAATTCATTTTGGAAAATTCATTTTTAGATTATAGGGGAATTCATTTAATTACAAAATTTGGAAAGCTCCTCCGCCTGACGGTAGGTTAGTACGGTGGAAGTCACGGAAGAGTGATGAGGTTGCAGATATGAGTTTAGATGTGATATATATAGTGAGAAATTGCGGGAAGACGAAGGAGGGAAGCGGTGGAAGAAGCACACGGATCGTGTGTTTCCTTCGAGCGCTTGTGAGCCGTTGGATTAGAGTTGTGTTTCTTTCGAGTGCTTGTGAGCTGTTGGATCGTGTGCACACGGATCGTGTGTTTCTTTCAAGCGTTTGTGAGCTGTTGGATCAGGGCCTTTAGTACCGGTTCGTGTTACCAACCGGGACTAAAGAAGCACACGGATCATGTGTTTCCTTCGAGCGCTTTTGAGCCGTTGGATCAGAGTTGTGTTTCTTTCGAGTGCTTGTGAGCTGTTGGATCGTGTGCACACGGATCGTGTCTTTCTTTCAAGCGCTTGTGAGTTGTTGGATCAGGGCCTTTAGTACCGGTTCGTGTTACCAACCGGGACTAAAGAAGCACACGGATCGTGTGTTTCTTTCAAGCGCTTGTGAGCCGTTGGATCAGGGGTGTGTTTCTTTTGAGGGCTTGTGAGTTGTTCGATCTGCACTCACACCTCATCCACAGGTACACCTTCTAATCGCCTATAAATAGCGACGTCCCTGCAGCGAACGGCACACAATGAGCGTCTACCTTTGCCACCGAACCCAATGATTGGATTTAGCCTACCTGCTGGCATGTTCCCTGGCATTATTGTGTTTGTCCTTGTTCGTCGGCCAGCCATTGGAGCCACCTCCTGTAGGTCGGTGAATAAGGACAACACAACGACGCTGTTGGAAACACAAGCCCTCAGGTAGGTTGAATCCAACCACTGGATTAGGGTGACACAATTATGAATTGCCGAGGAGGTGGGAGTGGTGGTGGTGGAAGTGGTAGCCATGCCCCTCGGTCGGATCCAAGCAGCTGCAAGGCTCTTTGATGATCTACAACATTCCCAACACTTTTTGGGACGGTCGTTAGATCATCAAAGAAGTCTTGCGGCTGCTTGGATCGAAGGTCGATTTGCTCCTCACGACGACGCGAGACGGATGCGCAAGCTTCCGGATGGGCAAAACCAGTGTTGGATCAGCCACATGACCCTATATGCAAATCATTCGGATTCCTGTCATACAGCCCAACGGTGCATTTGATATGCAGGCACTCACGAGCCACCGTTGGGCTGTATGACGGGGAAACCGTGTGCATTTGATAAAAGGTTTAATACATTAATTATTACACATCACCAACAACATCCCTATCTAGTGTTCACTTGTTTCTTCGTGTGTGTCCCTTTCTTCTGATTGCGCCGTAGCCATGGACAATCTTCATCATTTAACACGATGCATCAAAGCGAACACCACTGTTTTGGTTGGTACTCTTTTTATCTTGGACGATCATGTAAAATGTATTCCCATTTATCTCGTACCCTTAGAAAGTCAATACAGTCGAAGATGGTGACGCGGCCAATAAGTAGAGTTGATCTCCAACATCGGTGTCATTCATGAGATGTAATCGCAACCAACTGCCGAAAGTTTCCATGTGTTTTTGTTTAATCCAGGAGTCAGGCTTCCCTGGGTTTTTGGAGCGTACAATATTCTTGTGTACCTCGATATACGGAGCCACGAAGGTGTAACTTTGTAGAACTGTGTAGTGTGCTTGAGTGAAAGAATGCCCATCCCTACATATCATTGCTTTCTTTCCTAGCGTGCCTTTTCCACTAAGTCTCCCCTCATGCCGCGATTCAGGAAGACCAATCGACTTAATGTCGGGAATAAAATCAACACAAAACTCAATGACCTCCTCTGTTCCATAGCCTTTGGAGATGCTTCCTTCTGGCCTAGCACGGTTATGAACATATTTCTTCAAGACTCCCATGAACCTCTCGAAGGGGAACATATTGTGTAGAAATACAGGACCGAGAATTGCAATCTCGTCGACTAGGTGAACCAGGAGATGCGTCATAATATTGAAAAATGATGGGGGGAACACCAACTCAAAACTAACAAGACATTGGGCCACATCCTTCTGTAACCTTGTCAGACTTTCTTGATCGATTACCTTCTGAGATATTGCATTGAGAAATGCACATAGCTTAACAATGGGTACTCGAACATTTTCCGATAGAAGCCCCCTCAATGCAATCGGAAGCAACTGCGTCATAATCACGTGGCAATCATGAGACTTCAGGTTTTGGAATTTTTTATCTGCCATATTTATTATTCCCTTTATATTTGACGAGAAGCCAGCCGGGACCTTGATACTGCTCAGGCATTCAAAAAATATTTCCTTCTCTGCTTTCATAAGAGCGTAGCTGCTTAAGTAATGACGCCCTTTATCCGTATGCTTGTTGTTTGGGTCTTTCATACGCTGCTGGTCCTCCCTTGCGTCCAGTGTATCTTTTGTCTTCCCATACACGCCGAGGAAGCCTAGCAGGTTCACGCAAATATTCTTTGTCTCGTGCATCACGTCGATTGAAGACCGGACCTCTAGGACTTTCCAATAGGGTAGCTCCCAAAATATAGATTTCTTCTTCCACATGGGCGCGTGTCCGGTAGCGGTGTCTTTCGGAACAGATTGACCGCCAGGACCCTTTCCAAAGATTACTTCTATGTCCTTGACCATACCAAATATAGCATCACCATCAGGGAGGTTAGGCTTCTTCCGGTGATCTGCCTCACCATTGAAATGCTTGCCTTTCTTTCTTACGGGATGACTGCCTGAAGAAATTGACGACACCCCAGGTACACGACCTTCTTACATTTTTTCAAATATGTACCTTTAGTCTTATCTAAATAGTGCGTGCATGCGTTGTATCCCTTGTTTGACTGTCCTGAAATGTTACTAAGAGCAGGCCAATCATTGATGGTTACGAACAGCAACGCTCATAGGTCAAATTCCATCTGTTTGTGCTCATCCCACACACGTACACCTGGTATGGCCCACAACTGCAAAAGTTCATCAACTAATGGCCTTAGGTACACATCAATGTCGTTGCCGGGTTGCTTCGGGCCTTGGATGAGAACGGGCATCATAATGAACTTCCGCTTCATGCACAACCAAGGAGGAAGGTTGTAGATACATAGAATCACGGGCCAGGTGCTGTGACTGCAGCTCTGCTCCCCAAAAGGATTCATACCGTCTGTACTTAGACCAAACCATAAGTTTCTTGTGTCACCTGCAAAGTCCGAGAACTCTCTCTCGATTTTTCTCCACTGCGACCCATCGGCGGGGTGTCTCAACTTCCCGTCTTTCTTACGCTCTTCTTTGTGCCATCGTAACAACCTGGCATGCTATTTGTTTCTAAACAGACGTTTCAACCGTGGTATTATAGGAGCATACCACATAACCTTAGCAGGAATCCTCTTCCTGGGGGGCTCGTCATCGCCCTCAACATCACCAGGGTCATCTTGTCTGATCTTGTACCGCAGTGCAGTGCATACCGGACATGCATCCAAATTCTCGTACTCCTCACCGCGGTAAAGGATGCAGTCATTGATCCATGCATGTATCTTCTGCACATCTAATCCTAGAGGGCAGATAGCCTTCTTTGCTTCGTACGTAGTCTCGGGCAATTCGTTATCCTTTGGAAGCTTCGGCTTCATTATTTTCAATAACTTCTCAAATCCCTTGTCAGATAAACCAGTCTCTGCCTTCCATTTCAGCAATTCCAGTGTGGTACCGAGCTTTGTGCTGCCATCTTCGCAATTTGGGTACAGCAACTTTTTGTGATCCTCTAGCATGGCCTCCAACTTCAGCTTCTCCTTTTCTGTATCGCATTCTCGTTTTGCATCAGAAATGACCCGACCAAGACCATCATCGGGCTCATCTGACGCCCGTTGTTCTTCACCTCCTTCTTCTTCATTGTCTTCCATCGCAGTATCACCGTATTCTTCAGGGAACATAGGATAGTTCTCATCATCCTTTTCTTTTTCATTTTCTTCCATCATAACCCCTCTTTCTCCGTGCTTGGTCCAACAATTATAGCTGGGCATGAAACCTCTCCGAAGCAGGTGGCCTTGAAGGGTTCTCGAGGAAGAGTGCTCCTTAACGTTCCGACAGTCCACACATGGACAAGGCATAAAACCATCATATTTGTTTGCCTCAGCCACATGGATAAATTTATGCAGGCCTGTAATAAAATCAGAACTGCGTCGGTCGCCGTACATCCATCGCTGCCGTTCATCCATCTGCATATCATATAATTAAGTTTATCAAATACAATTAGAATAACATATTGAATACTGAAATGACCACCGTACATCGACACATGCAATATTTCTGTATCAATTATAGATGAAAAGGATAAAGTTGCTAACCTCGGTCGAGGATATCATTTTGTGTGAACTTAAGTGTGGCTCGGGCATTTCATCGAACACATCTTGTGCGTGGCAAAGGAAAAAAAAAACTAGCACCCACTTCCCACCAATCCAAGCAAAAAAATAACAGAGGAGAGAAGAAGGGGAGGGGGGTTACGTATATAGGCAGGGGAGGGGCATTAGTCCCGGTTCTTGCCATGAACCGGGACCAAAGCTCCGGCATTAGTCCCGGTTCGTGGCACGAACCGGCAGCAAAGCCTCCGCGATAGCTTTGGTCCCGGTTCGTGCCACGAACCGGGACGAATGTCCCCAACCGAACCGGGACCAATGCTCCATGGGCTCCTGGCAACTCGAACCGGGACCAATGCCAGGCATTGGTCCCGGTTTGTATGGGAACCGGGCCTAATGCCTTTTTCTGGCTTTCCCAAAGACCATTTTTCTACTAGTGAATCTGATCATCATATATTTCAAGATATCCAGGGGCGCAGTAGGGCAAGGTAGAACAGCCGCCCTATCTTGAGTTTTGACAGAAATATTCAGATGCACGTGTTTTTCCTGAACAATTTGAGTGGCCAAGCATTAAAAACAGACTCCTTATGTTTGTTTTAGTCAACACTATAGAAAGCCGATTACAAAGTGAAAAGAGAGAGCAAGTCTCGTGTAATCAGAAATCTACTCTTCCTCTTTGCAATATCTAAATCTCAATCTAGTAAAACCAAACTCTGAACAATGTTTCAGGTGGGGGTATTTAAGTAGGAATTGAAATTATTTTGGTCAGCTTATGGCGAGGCCACAATCAGCTTTAGTCATATAATGAATTATGTTTTACCATATTTTGAATTTATATATTTTATTGATCTATATTTTAATTGAGTTAGTTTAGTCAATGTTTTTCTCAACAAGTGAGAACACATGTTTACTCAACTGGAAAATGATAGCTGGCTGCTCTCTTATAAAATGTCAGTTTGTGCAAAAATGACATAATAATTTGTAAGTTTTGATGAAATGGTAACAAAAAGGGAAAATCAAGAAAAGATCAAGACATCTAGTCATTCTTGATTATTTTACAGTGTTGACTCCTTCTATTGCTATAGACTATATTAATATCGATTTTGACCATCACTTAAATGAACTATTTTCAGAATTCCTTCATAACTTCTCTTGTATTGAATATTTTTGATTTTTTTGCATTTAACAAAACATGTCGAATGAATAATTTTTTGATAAAATGTCAAAGAATTTCCTTTTTTGCAACCACTAAATGAACGAGATGTCGAAGTGGTGATGACATTATATCTACGAAACAAACAAAAGTGGCATCATAGATCATTTTGATGTTTACATGTTTAATTATTTTACTCATACATATGTCTTTGCTTTATATACAACATCTTTGAACTGCGAGAAATCAATCAACTAATTGACCATGAATTGCGAGAATATATATGTAAGTTTTTCTTGTCTAAGGACAGACCCAGTGCACAGACGCTCCCACACAAGGTGTGGTTTGGGGAGGGATTATAGGAACCTAGTCTTACCCCTACAAAGTGCACTGCAGGGAGACTGGTTCGAACCCATGACCTCTTGGCACAAGTGGGGAGGACCTCACCACTGCACCAAGGCCTGCCCACAAGTTTTTCTTGTCTAAAGTAGCAAATTAATCAACGGGAATAGTTGTGCATTTAACTAATCAAATATCGTCAAGGTTCACTCTAGGCAAAAACCTGAGGTGGCTTAAAGCACGAATTAATTATGTGTTATTAAGTTAGACTGAACTGTCCTTCATTAAATTAGTTTTACAACTTACCATGGGGGATGGGGGCGATTGCCCCCCTGCCGGCGCCAAAATGATTCTAAATACATATGTTTTGACTCCGCCATACCTAAATTTTGGACCGTCCTTCGCCCCTGAAGATATGCGTTATATAATAATCACCATAAATTCAAACAACATTAAAGGGAGCTTCGATGTTACCACATTAATCGAAGAAAAGAGACATGTGTCCGAACTGTTAACCTTAGGTCCAGATTATCTTATAAAGGTACAAACTAGTACTCCCTCCGTCCAAAAATAAGTGTCTCAAGTTTGCTTAAAAGTGGATGTATCTAGACATGTTTCATATATAGATACATCCACTTTTTGTCAAATTTGAGACACTTATTTTTGGACGGAGGGAGTATTAAATTTATATGATTAAAATCTTTTTTTGAAATTAAGGACTGTGAGGCAAAAGCCCCACTGCATTTTATTAAAGATAACAAGACCAAGTGTAACTGTACAAAGAGTTAAAAGAAACTCACCTAGCTATACATGGCTAAAAGAGAAAAACTCACCTATCTATACATGGATAAAATAGAATACAAATTAGGGTAAGTTAGCAATTGTGGCGCCCCGACCCCAGAACTATACAGTGAAACGTTGTGTAACCGGTCATACTACACAATCGAGGGTTACTGGGTTTACCAATCCCAGGCCAAAACTCATTGGCAGGTGTGCTCGGAATGGATCATCGGCACACAACACCTCGATCATGCCATAAGCTCAGACATCGCTTTCACGTATAGTAAAGAGACCGAGACTTGTGGAACAACTGGCACATTGCAGACTCTACGACACAAAAGCATATAGCAACTCATATAAGAGAAGATACAAATATTACACATCAAAAGGTCACAGACCATCAATTCATCAAGCGGAAGCGAAGTAGCGTTGTCTAATACAACAAGATGCAAATTATGGCCTAAGAGGCCTACAGATAAACATCACCCAAGCCAGCTTGTTCCACGGTCCCAAGCTGCCACCTGGGAACCCCGAACTACTAGTCGACGTCCACGAAGAACCAACCTAGCTGCTCGGTGTCGTCCTCCTCTGAAATACAAATATAAAGGCAGCAAAGAGAGACTGAGTACGATGTACTCGCAAGTTTAGTAGGGAGATATAGGCCCAATGCTAACGGAGGCTCTAAAGCTGTATAATGTAGCTATTTTGCATAAAGCTAGATTTTTCATTTAAAAGATACAAAAGACACAAGGCATCGTCTATTCAGAATATTTTTCATAAAGGGGATAACAGAGTAACATTTCATCTTCGGTTCTCGGCGAACCTACTTGTAGCCAAACCACTCATCTCCACCAAAGGCACTCCCTCGAATCACCCTCGAGGAAATGGACCTTTATCACAAGTTGATTATGCAACCTTTAGCTGCCATATCAATTAGGTTAATGTTATCTATGAGCTAATCTGCCTTTCCCAAGAGTTTGTCCATAACCGTGGACACGGCTTTTCGAAAAGATTTAAACCCTGCAGGGGTGTACTAATTTACCCATTGGTACCGTCCGGCTCACCTGATTGGCCCTCTTCCGGGGAAGGCCGGCAAGCGGGCGCGGTTAAACCTTTACCTCGCGTGAGACTATCCAAGAGTCATCTGTGGCCACAGGGCAAGTTTACCCAGCCTATTTCAGCCCCTGCCCCATCGCCACGTCCTAAACACAAAATCCTCATCAACATCATCTTTTCCACTCACACGCAAATGGAAAACCGAACTAGAGGACCCTTGGATACGCCCGCACAAGTTATTCAGTTAGTAAGGCGCCCATACACCCACCAATGGTAGCATGCTCGGTTCTTGGTTCTAGCTAAAAGCACTTTCATCCTAGGCGGCAAGAATGAGGCAAAACACCATCCCCGATGGCAACTCATCCAAGCATTTTAGCAAATTAAGTATCCACCACAAGTAACCATCATGTCCGAACATTCCACCACCATTCACAATAATGGAATTAAATCGCCGGACAAAAGTATATCATTTGACTAAGCATGGCTAAGCATAGCTAAGCATATATAACAACAAATATAACTTTATCTCCGGCCAACACATCAAACCTAGGGTTTATAGGAGGGGAAACATGTGATGGTTCAGGGGATAAACATGCATTCATAGTATACTCTACATCTTGATCAAAAGAGACATTTTAATCGCATGCAATATTATGGTGGATAAAATAAGTTTGTAAAACAATTGGATGCTAGATGCCAAGAAGGTTAGGTTATCTCTTGCCTTGCTGCCGGGGCGTGTAGTACTGCTCGTCGTGATAGGTCGGGGTGACCTCAACTCCGGAATCTATCGATACCCGAAAATAACACAAATAACAAATAAATCACCCAAGGACAAGTGCAAGGCTCAATCACATGATGACATGTCAATTTCATGCAAGGATACCATCATATAAATTAAATAGCAAAATTAAATGGGGAGCCAAATAATCAGTGCAATTATTTGGAAACAACCCCATATTTATCTTAATGACCACATCCTTTATAAATTATTAAATTATTAGAGGAGTGGCTCAACTATGCATGAACATGACATGAATGGATAGGGTTTGTTCTTCGGATCATTTTTGTACTTTATTTGTAATTTTCTGAGTCCCGAAGAATAACTAGTGATTTAAATAAGTATTTGGATTTAACTCTTTTTAATCAAATTATGAATACCAACGATAAATATTTGTGATCATGATGTGATAAGTATATGGTTTAATAGTAATTGACATTTGATCACTTCGATATTTTATTCATAATTTTTTGGATAAATATTTAATGAGTTATGATTTTTCCTAATTTGGGTATTATTTAACCCATTTTGGAATTCTTAAATCAAAGGCAAAATTATTTATTCAAAAGGGCAAGGCAATGTTACCAAATGATAGGAAATGATTTTCTGAGCAAGTTGATATTTAGATTGCAATTTTTGGATCATTATACCAAAGGGTATCAAAGTTTTAATTTGCTTTTAAACTCAAAAGGAAAAACAAACAGGCCAGACAGGCCGGCCTCGGTCCGGCCAGGCCGGGAGAAAGGTCGGGCAGGTGCCCGAAGGCACCGGCCTTTGGCCAGCCCAGGCTGGGGCGCAGGCCGGGGCAGTGGCCGAAACGGCCAGCCTCTGGCCGGCCCAGGCCGGGCTCGCAAGCCGGGCACCGGCCCGAGGCCTCCGGCCTCAGGCCGGCCCAAGCCTCGGCCAGGCCAGGTGCTCTGAGAGGTGACGCCGGCGGCGAGCGCGACGGCAATCGGCGGCGAGAGTGGGAGAGAGGGAGAGGACCAAAAGGGAGCGGAGCTCACCCTGAGTTCATTTGCGAGGACGGCGACTGTGCGGAGGGATGGGAATCGCCGGATTCGTCCCGGCGAGCGGTGCGGCCGAGGCAGGAGGGCGAGGACGAATTCGTCGATACCGGGCCACCCCGGCTCGAATTCGATGGCGAGAAGAGAGATGGGAGCACGACGGTCCTTGCTGTGGCCTTAGATCCGGGCGGCACGGCTCCAGGCGACAGTGGTGGCAGCGGGAAGCGCCGGCGACGGTGGAGCTCAGAGGGAGAAGGAAAAAAGGCTACCACGATCCGGAAATTGCGGGGGAATGGGTCGGAGGTGAGAGGAGGAGCAGGTGAGCGGCATGGGAAGCTCTTAATCGTCCACGGGCCACGGCGGCATGGGCAGCTGGGCATAGCGCCAGTGCCATGGCCGGCACTGTGGAGGAAGAAAACTTTCTGGAAAACCCCCTGGCTACTTTTAAAAGAATTGCAAAAAGGTCCCCCAGCAGATTTTAGCTATTTAATTGAGGCACCAGGACATTTTTATAAAATCCCCAAAAATTCACATAGGCTCCAAATGACCTTTAATTGCTCCAAAAAATTTGGTTTGGCATAATAAAATGTTTTGGCTAACATTTGTTCATAGGTTTTAAATTTGGTCATTTTTGATAAATTGCAAAAAGCATTTAATTGGAGCAATAAACCATAACCAAAAATAGTGAATTTAATCATGGAGGCTCCCAACATATTAATGAAGCTCCCTATGAATTTAGTTTGAATTTTTGGAAAGGTTTAGCCTGATTTCAAACTAGGAGTTGAATTGAACCAAAATTGGATTCTCGTATTCTTTCCTTATTTGACAATATTAAGAAATTGAGAATTGGTTATAAAAGCAAAGTTGGAACTTCCTAAACAATTTGGAAGTTCATTTAGTTTGTTGACATGTTGAGCAATGGTCTTTGGTTTGGATGTTGGGAGGTCTGCCTCCCCATTTCAATTTGTTTCCAATTGGAATTTGGAATTAGCAATTGCATATGAATGCTATGATGCAAACATGAAAACAAAAAGTGGAAAAATCCTTCGTATTTTTCGTTACCAAGTTGGGGCTGTTACAGCAATCCAGAGCATAAATCTAGCATGATATTTCCTCTTTATCCTTTGTCCCAACAGCTCCAGATCATGAATAAAATTGCTTCTCCATCTAGCAAACCGTGGCCTCTCATTTTGGAAAATCCTCCCATTCCTCAACTTCCAAATGTGCCAACATGCAGTTATGACCACTTCCATGAAAAAAGGCTAACCGAAATTCCTCTTAGCTTCCACAATGGCAGGATGCATATCATCATGAAAGGACCAATCTATTTGAAGATAATTCCAAATCCTTGTACTGAAATTGCATCCAAAAAATAAATGAAGTCTGTCCTCATAAGCTCTTGCAGCACACAGAACACAATGTGTATCTTCCGTGACATTCCAATGCCGCCTCTTTAGCATGTCCCTTGTGTTCAAACGGTCAGATAACAAGAGCCAAGCAAACATTTTTGTTTTCATGATGCATGCGGAGCTCCATATCCATATGTAAACCGACGGTACTACCATGTGGGCATGCCTCAAGTTATAGTAGCTGATCGATCTGAAGGAATCTCCCCACTCATAAACCCAAATGTCCTTCTGGTCTAGTAATGGATTGCTGACAATAGCATCTCGTAATAAGCCAAATTCTTCAAAAGCTTCTGTAGATAGAGGAAGATAGAATAGGTCTGCCAGGTCCTGAGCAGCAAACACATCAGCCATAGAGAGATCATCATCCAACGCAAACGAATGCAGTCTTGCAAATCTCTGGCATAATGGCAGACAACTTCCCATGAAATTCCTAATTTTTGGATAAATATTTAATGAGTTATGATTTTTCCTAATTTGGGTATTATTTAACCCATTTTGGAATTCTTAAATCAAAGGCAAAATTATTTATTCAAAAGGAAAAGGCAATGTTACCAAATGATAGGAAATGATTTTCTGAGCAAGTTGATATTTAGATTGAAATTTTTGGATCATTATACCAAAGGGTATCAAAGTTTTAATTTGCTTTTAAATTCAAAAGGAAAAACAAACAGGCCAGACAGGCCGGCCTCAGTCCGGCCAGGCCGGGAGAAAGGCCGGGCAGGTGCCCGAAGGCACCGGCCTTTGGCCGGCCCAGGCTGGGGCGCAGGCCGGGGCAGTGGCCGAAACGGCCGGCCTCTAGCCGGCCCAGGCCGGGCTCGCAGGCCGGGTGCTCTGAGAGGTGACGCCGGCGGCGAGCGCGACGGCAATCGGCAGCGAGAGTGGGAGAGAGGGAGAGGGGAGAGGACCAAAAGGGAGCGGAGCTCACCCTGAGTTCGTTTGCAAGGACGGCGACGGCGCGGAGGGATGGGAATCGCCGGATTCGTCCCCGCGAGCGGCGCGGCCGAGGCAGGAGGGCGAGGACGAATTCGTCGATACCCGGCCACCCCGGCTCGAATTCGACGGCGAGAAGAGAGAGGGGAGCACACCGGTCCTTGCCATGGCCTTCGATCCGGGCGGCACGGCTCCAGGCGACAGTGGCAGCAGCGGGAAGCGCCGGCGACGGTGGAGCTCGGAGGGAGAAGGAAAAAAGGCTACCACGATCCGGAAATTGCGGGGGAATGGGTCGGAGGTGAGAGGAGGAGCAGGTGAGCGGCATGGGCAGCTCTTAATCGTCCATGGGCCACGGCGGCATGGGCAGCTCGGCCGGCAGCTGGGCATGGCGCCAGTGCCATGGCCGGCACTGTGGAGGAAGAAAACTTTCTGGAAAACCCCCTGGCTACTTTTAAAAGAATTGCAAAAAGGTCCCCCAGCAGATTTTAGCTATTTAATTGAGGCACCAGGACATTTTTATAAAATCCCCAAAAATTCACATAGGCTCCAAATGACCTTTAGTTGCTCCACAAAATTTGGTTTGGAATAATAAAATGTTTTGGCTAACATTTGTTCATAGGTTTTAAATTTGGTCATTTTTGATAAATTGCAAAAAGCATTTAATTGGAGCAATAAACCATAACCAAAAATAGTGAATTTAATCATGGAGGCTTCCAACATATTAATGAAGCTCCCTATGAATTTAGTTTGAATTTTTGGAAAGGTTTAGCCTGATTTCAAACTAGGAGTTGAATTGAACCAAAATTGGATTCTCGTATTCTTTCCTTATTTGACAATATTAAGAAATTGAGAATTGGTTATAAAAGCAAAGTTGGAACTTCCTAAACAATTTGGAAGTTCATTTAGTTTGTTGACATGTTGAGCAATGGTCTTTGGTTTGGATGTTGGGAGGTCTGCCTCCCCATTTCAATTTGTTTCCAATTGGAAGTTGGAATTAGCAATTGCATATGAATGCTATGATGCAAACATGAAAACAAAAAGTGGAAAAATCCTTCGTATTTTTCGTTACCAAGTTGGGGCTGTTACAATTCTACCCCCCTTACAGAAATCTCGTCCAGAGATTCTAGGCTTGAGTGAAGAAGGCGGGGTATTCCTGACGAAGACTAGTTTCTCGCTCCCATGTGGCTTCTTCCTCGGAATGGTTGGACCATTGAACTTTTAGGAACTTGATAGTCTTGTTGCGGGTTTTCCTCTCCGCTGCATCCAAGATGCGGATAGGATGCTCGCGATAGGTCAAATCCTCTTGAATGTCCAATGCCTCATGATCAACCCCACGGATTGGATCCTTGAAGCAACGACGGAGTTGGGAGACATGGAACACATCATGCACATCCGGAAAGTTGGAGGGCAACTCAAGTTGATAGGATAGATCTCCTCGCTTGGCTAGAACGGTGAAAGGGCCAACATAACGAGGTGCTAATTTGCCCTTGATTCCGAAGCGACGAACGCCACGGAGAGGAGAGACTCGAAGGTAGGCCTTGTCACCAATCTCACAGTGGACCTCTTGATGATGCTTGTCATAGTAACTTTTCTGACGGGATTGAGCAACCTTGAGATTTTCTGAATGACACGGCCTTTCTCTTCGGCTTCATTGATCACATCAGGACCGAAGAGGGACCTCTCTCCGGTTTCAGACCAATTAAGAGGAGTCCGGCATTTTCTCCCATATAGGACCTCAAAGGGAGCCATTTGCAAACTGGCTTGATAGCTATTGTTGTAGGAGAACTCGGCGAGAGGGAGGTACTTTTCCCAACCCTTGCCGAAGGAGATAACACAAGCCCGAAGCATATCCTCAAGAACTTGGTTCACCCTTTCAGTTTGACCATCGGTTTGAGGGTGATAGGCGGTACTGAAGTTGAGACGGGTTCCAAGAGCCGTTTGGAAGCTTTGCCAAAATTTGGACACAAACAGGCTTCCACGGTCTGAAATAATCCTCAAGGGAACCCCGTGCAAGGGAACAATCCGGGCCATATACAGCTCCGCCAATTTAATGGAGTTGATATCCTCCCGAACCGGAAGGAAATGGGCGACTTTGGATAGACGGTCAATGACTACCCAAATGGCATTGTTACCCTTTTGTGATCTTGGAAAACCGGTGATGAAGTCCATGCCCACTTCATCCCACTTCCACTCGGGAATGGCTATGGGACGGAGGGTACCGGCTGGCCGTTGATGTTCAGCCTTCACTCGGCGACAGACGTCGCATTCAACAACATACTCGGCGATCTCGCGCTTCATGCAAGACCACCAGAATTGAGGGCGAAGATCTTGATACATTTTTGTGCTACCCGGATGAATAGAGATGGGTGACTCGTGAGCTTCTGAGAGGATCAATTCCTTTATGTTCCCACTCTTGGGCACCACTAAACGGTCACCGAAATAGACAACACCATTGTCATCAACCGAGAAACAATTGGCCTTCCCATTGGCTATCTTCTCTTTGATCTCGAGGATTTCAGCATCATTTTGCTGGGCGGCCTTGATTTCATCCTGAAGAGTGGATTTGATCTCGAGGTTAGCTAGATAACCGGAGGGAACAATCTCCAGATTCAACCTAGCAAATTCCTCGTGGAGAGCCGGTTGCGCCTTTTCCACCATCACGGTGTTGCAATAGGCCTTGCGACTCAAGGCATCGGCCACGACATTTGCCTTGCCGGGCTGATAATTGAGGGTCACATCATAATCTTTAATCAATTCCAACCATCTTCTCTGCCTCAAGTTCAGATCCGGCTGGGTGAAGAGATATTTTAGACTTTGATGGTCGGAGTAGATCTCGCAATGGTTGCCCAATAGGTAGGGCCTCCATTGCTTCAGAGCATGTACCACGGCGCAAGCTCCAAATCATGAGTTGGATAATTTTGCTCATGTGGCTTGAGTTGACGGGAAGTATAGGCGACAACATGGCCCTCTTGCATCAACACACAGCCCAAGCCTTGGAGTGAGGCATCACAATAGACGACAAATTCCTTGTTGGTGTCGGGAAGGACAAGCACCGGAGTGGTGGTGAGCTTGACCTTGAGAGTTTGGAAACTTTCTTCAGCCTTGTCTGACCACACAAATTGTTTATTCTTCTTGAGGAGGTCAATCAATGCCTTGGCTATTTTGGAAAAGCTGAAAGTGCATGGTTGATCCCATGCATGGTTTTGGTAATTAATGACAATCTCTATGGACTAATATTTGCATTGAGCTCTATGTGTAGGTTGTCCTTTAGCTTGTGTCAAGATCATTTGTTGATCAAGGCCAAGCTTGCTTGTCTCCATTGGTTGGAGTCAAGGTCAAGGTAGAAGATCATTTGTTGATCAAGGCCAAGCTTGTCTCCATGTGTTGGAGTCAAGGTGCTTTGCTTGATCTCCATTTGTTGGAGTCAAGCTCAAGGGAAGAAAAGTGTTGGGTTGATCAAGGCTTTGTGCGTGTTGATCAACTCTCAAGTTCAAGTGAAGATATGCCGAAGAGTGCTCTCCCCATCTTGGTGTATGGGGGAGCATCATGTGATTCTTCACCAAGCGAAGCGCAATCAAGAAGATGGTTCGCCTTGAGGAGATGAAGATCGTCTCCATCGACCTCAAGTGGATTAATGCGCAAGGCAAAGGTATGATCTTGGTAGGGCTTTTATTTTACCGGTCTCATGTTGTTTAGTGAGAGACCGGATTATAGGATAGATAGCCGTACTATCAAGAGGGGCTCTCGACCGAGTATCGTGATCGTATCGTTCGTGGAGAGCTCAAACCTTTGCATCCATGCAATCATCTTTATTGGTTCTTATTTGGCTTTTATCCATGTGAGAATTTAGAGCTTGTGTTCATCTCCATACCAAGCTCTAGTTCACCAAAAACGGATTTAATGATTATCTTCTTGCGTTTTTGGTATTGGAGGTTTTACCGGTTTTGGTTTTGAGGTCAAACTCTCTCCTTATATTTTCCTCCTCACATGATAGACTATGATGTGTATATGCATGATCTTGTAGGGCTTGTGATTACCTTCGAAACAAGCCCAAGATCATAGAAAACGGAGTCTTGATGAAAAGCTTGTGCGTTTTCGGTGTTGGAGATTTTGCCGGTTCATCCGCTTGGAAAGGTCTCACCATTCCATCCCTCCGCACAATCTCCTTTGCTTGTTTTCATATTTTCAGTTTTTGTAGGGTAATCTCTTGTCGTCCTCTTTCCAACAAAATTGGATTCACTCGATTCGGACTTCATTTGCAAAAGTTATGGCAGTTCTGGTTTTCTCTGTTTGGATCTACCCCGGAGAGGGTCCGGAGTCTCCGGTCACACCGGAGTCTCCGCCCCCAAGGACCCAGAGTCTCCGTACTGTGTTTTTCGCTGCTGTTTTGTGTTTTCTATGGTGCTCCACTGTATAGGGGTCCAGAGTTCCCCCGGAGAAGGTCCGGAGTCTCCGGCCCAAGGACGGAATCTCCGGCCCTCATTTTCCTCAGCCTTCTGCATCTGTGTGGTGCGCCTCTGGATAGGGGTCCGGAGCTACCCCGGAGGGTGCCCGGAGTCTCCGGCCTGGCCGGAATCTCCGGCCCCAAGGACCGGAATCTCCGGCCTCCCCGATGATCCAGCAGGCCGGAGTCTCCGGCCACTTACTCCGGAGTCTCCGGCCTAGACAGGCTCCAACGGCTAGTTTTTGGGGGAGGCTATAAAAAGCCTCCTTCCCCCCCCCCCAAAACCTGGTTGCTGACCTTGCTCACTTGTTCTTGCTCTTCCCCTTTGCTCTAATCCTTGTGAGCTTGATTCCTCTCTTCCCCTCCAATGATTCTTGCCCAAATTTAGGGTTTCAAGAGAGGAGATCTAGATCTACCATTCCACCAACCAAAATCTCCTCTAAGTGAGGGGAACCTTGTGGATCTAGATTTGGGGTTGCTTTGTGTTCATCCCCTTTGTTCTTCCTCTCTTATTCCCTCCATAGCATTAGTTGCTTTGGTTGGAATTTGGGAGTGAAGGATTTGAGCACTTTGTGTGTTCTTGCCTTTTTGCATTTGTTGCATCGGGTTGCTCTCTCCACGGTGATACGTGAAGTTGAAGGTTGAGAAGCTTGTTACTCTTGGGTGCATTGTGTTCCCAAGAGCTTGTTGCCTCTTGGGTGCATTGTGTACCCTAGACGGTTGGAGGTGCCGTGAAGCCTTCGAGTTGTGAAGCTTCGGCACGAGTTTGGGAGCCCCCAATTGAGTTGTGGGTGTGTGCCCCAAAGAGAAGTTGTAAAGGGCTCCGGAATCCGCCCCGAAGGATTCCGATAGTGGAAGGTGAACCAATCCCTTGGGTGAGGTTCATCGGAGAATAGGGTGAGGCCTTTGTGGCGTCTTGAGTAGGCCTCTTGTGGCGAGCTCACACCCCTCCAACGAGACGTACTCCCTTAACAAGGAGGAACTCGGGAATACATCCTCGTCTCCGCGTGCCTCGGTTATTTCTATACCCGAGCTTTACTTATGCAATTTACATTGTGATAGCCTTCGTGCTTGAAGTTCATATCTTGCTATCATCTTGTTGCTTGATTTGCTTAGCATAAGTTGTTGGTGCACATAGGTGAGCCTAGTAATTAGGTTGTTGGCTTGTTAATTTAAACACATAGTTTTATTCCGCATTTATCAAGCCCCTAAATAGAAAAAGTTTTAATCGCCTATTCACCCCCCCCTCTAGGCGACATCTCGGGCATAGTTGTTCTTTCAAAAGCCCTCGATGAATCGACGGTAATAACCCGCCAATCCTAGGAAGCTTCGGATATCTTTGGCGGACTTGGGAGTTGGCCAATCCAGGATTGCCTGAATTTTGTCTGGTATCACCGCTACTCCAGCAGCTGACACCACGTGACCGAGGAAAATGAGCTCCTTTAGGCAAAACTCACACTTGGGGAACTTGGCATAGAGGCGGTGATAACGGAGCTTGGTCAAGACTAGTCGAAGATGCTCAGCATGTTCTTCTTCGGTTTTGGAGTAGACAAGGATGTCATCGATGTAAATGATGACAAACTTGTCGAGGTACTCATGGAAGATGGAGTTCATCAGCCTCATGAATGTAGCCGGAGCATTTGTGAGGTCGAAGGACATGACGGTGTACTCATATAACCCATACCGGGTAGTGAAAGCCGTCTTCGGAATATCCTCCTTTCGGATTTTTATCTGATGGTAGCCTGACCTCGGATCCATCTTGGAGAATACCGTTGCACCAGCTAACTGATCGAACAAGTCAGTTATTCGGGGAATTGGATACTTGTTCTTGATGGTCACCGCATTCAGAGGGCGGTAAACAACAACCAGACGAGGAACATTTGTATCCCTCTTCTTGACAAAGATGACCGGGCAGCCCCAAGGTGAGCTACTCGGTCGGATGAATTCTTTTTCTAGCAGCTCATCAAGTTGCTTCTTTAGTTCAGATAGCTCTTCCGTTGGCATGTGGTAGGGCCTTTTGGAAACTGGGGCAGTTCCCGGAACCAACTCAATCACAAACTCCACGCTGCGATCAGGTGGCATGCCGGGCAATTCCTCAGGAAAAACATCGGGGAAATCACACACCACAGCAACTTCATGCATTTCTGGCGGTGTGGTTCCTTCCAGGAAACATAAGCTGGTCTCCGGTGAGAGTGAAGTGGCCGCGGAGGGAATTGCGGACGAGGGTGACCAATAACTCACCAGCCCGACGGTTGGGTGGATCACGGTGACAGACTTGGGGGCACAGTCCAGGTTGGCATGATATTTGACTAACCAATCCATCCCCAGAATTACATCTAGCCCATCTGACTTCAAAGCTATCAGCTGGAACGGGAAAGACCAATATCCTATGGTAATCTGGACTTCCGGAGCAACCCATTTTGTGTGCCAACTAGAGCCTGGGGTCTTGACCACTAACGGGGAGTCCATGTTCACAAATGGGATTTGATGGTTGTGTGCAAATGCTATTGATATGAATGAATGAATGCGATGCTCCAGAATCAAACAAGACTGAAGCAGGGTAATCATTGATTCGAAGCGTACCCATGAGAACTCCGGGGTCCTCCTCAACGCCTTCAGCCGAGACATGGTTCAGGCGGCCACGACTGACGGTGGTAGCCTTGGCGGCTGGGATAGAGGGTGCTGGTGCAGGTGCTGCGGGAGTCGGTGCCTTCTGGGGGCACTCCCTGGAGTAGTGCCCCGGCTGGCCACAAGCGAAGCAAGTGAGCCTCGGGTGTGGTGGAGGCAGCTGAGGGAGGGGGCCACTTCCAGCCGCACCCAAGGTCGAGGTAGCTGGGTGAGGGGGAGGTGGCTTGAACCCTGAAGGCTTTGGCGCGAAGGGTGCCTTAGGCACAGCGCTGAAGGGCACAAATACCCGGCGCTTCTTGCCCTCAGAAGAAGAGGAGCTCTGGTTGTCAGTGGAAGCTGGCCTCTTGGAAGCCTCCAGCTCCTTCCTACCTTGCTCCATAGTGAGAGCCTGGTTGTAGTGCTCCTGGTAGGAGGTGAACTTGAAGGGTAGGAGCTCGTATCGAAGACGAGGTGCGAGCCCCTTGCGGAAGAGGTATTGCTTGTCCTCATCATTCGTCACGTCCCGCGGGGCGTAACGGGAGAGGTGGTTGAACTCCCGCCCATAGGCTTGGACGTCCATTCGTCCCTGGGTCAAGTCCAGGAACTCCCTCCTCTTGAGCTCCAAGATGGGCTTGGGGATGTACGCCGCACGGAAAGCGGCGCGGAACTCCTCCCAAGTGAAGACATGGCCCGCGGCAACCACTCCCACTAGGAGCTGGCGGCTCCATCCAGCAGGTAGGTGGCGAAGTTGACATGTTCCGCCACCGGAACGTGAAGAGCGGCAAACTTGCGCTCTAAAGCCCGAAGCCAATCATCCGCATCAAGCGGCTCCTTAGCTTCAGAGAAAGTGGGAGGTTGGGACCGCAAGAACTCGGTTAGAGTGGTGCAGTCCGTGTTCCTCCTGGCCCCTTGCTGCACCAGCTGCTCGAGCAGACGCTCATTCCGCAGTCGGTTTTGCTCAGTAGCCATCAGGACCTCCGCCATTGAAGGTGGCGGCGGTGCATCAGGATTGCTTGTTTCCCCATGACGGGTAGGAGCCATTCTGAAGAATTGGAACAATGACATAGTTAGTAAACACCTTCGACAGATAGGCTAGATCATTAGGGTCCTTGCAGATATAGAGATTTGAGATGCAATAACACAAAGACAGATTTAGGCAACCACGGTGACATCACGTCATCGCGGCGATTGCAAGTGGATACAACGGACTCGAGACATAACTGGACGGTAGAAACCCAAGCCCCGAGAACCTAAACATCGACACCAAGCATAAAACAAATAGAGATAAGAATCAGAGTAGAGCGAGTTGGATGAGGAGTAAAAAGAATCCTAGGAAGGTTTTCACAACTCATTTTTAGGTTATAAATAATTTTCAACTAGACTCGACATCCACCAATAGAAAGGGTTTCCTACAGGCAGTCCTGCTCTGATACCAACTTGTGGCGCCCCGACCCCAGAACTATACAGTGAAACGTTGTGTAACCGGTCATGCTACACAATCGAGGGTTACTGGGTTTACCAATCCCAGGCCAAAACTCATTGGCAGGTGTGCTCGGAATGGATCATCGGCACACAACACCTCGATCATGCCATAAGCTCTGACATCGCTTTCACGTATAGTAAAGAGACCGAGACTTGTGGAACAACTGACACATTGCAGACTCTACGACACAAAAGCATATAGCAACTCATATAAGAGAAGATACAAATATTACACATCAAAAGGTCACAGACCATCAATTCATCAAGCGGAAGCGAAGTAGCGTTGTCTAATACAACAAGATGCAAATTATGGCCAAAGAGGCCTACAGATAAACATCACCCAAGCCAGCTTGTTCCACGGTCCCAAGCTGCCACCTGGGAACCCCGAACTACTAGTTGACGTCCACGAAGAACCCACCTAGCTGCTCGGTGTCGTCCTCCTCTGAAATACAAATATAAAGGCAGCAAAGAGAGACTGAGTACGATGTACTTGCAAGTTTAGTAGGGAGATATAGGCCCAATGCTGACGGAGGCTCTAAAGCTGTATAATGTAGCTATTTTGCATAAAGCTAGATTTTTCATTTAAAAGATACAAAAGACACAAGGCATCGTCTATTCAGAATATTTTTCATAAAGGGGATAAGAGAGTAACATTTCATCTTCGGTTCTCGGCGAACCTACTTGTAGCCAAACCACTCATCTCCACCAAAGGCACTCCCTCGAATCACCCTCGAGGAAATGGACCTTTATCACAAGTTGATTATGCAACCTTTAGCTGCCATATCAATTAGGTTAATGTTATCTATGAGGTAATCCGCCTTTCCCAAGAGTTTGTCCATAACCGTGGACACGGCTTTTCGAAAAGATTTAAAACCTGCAGGGGTGTACTAATTTACCCATTGGTACCGTCCGGCTCACCTGATTGGCCCTCTTCCGGGGAAGGCCGGCAAGCGGGCGCGGTTAAACCTTTACCTCGCGTGAGACTATCCAAGAGTCATCTGTGGCCACAGGGCAAGTTTACCCAACCTATTTCAGCCCCTACCCCATCGCCACGTCCTAAACACAAAATCCTCATCAACATCATCTTTTCCACTCACACGCAAATGGAAAACCGAACTAGAGAACCCTTGGATACGCCCGCACAAGTTATTCAGTTAGTAAGGCGCCCATACACCCACCAATGGCAGCATGCTCGGTTCTTGGTTCTAGCTAAAAGCACTTTCATCCTAGGCGGCAAGAATGAGGCAAAACACCATCCCCGATGGCAACTCATCCAAGCATTTTAGCAAATTAAGTATCCACCACAAGTAACCATCATGTCCGAACATTCCACCACCATTCACAATAATGGAATTAAATCGCCGGACAAAAGTATATCATTTGACTAAGCATGGCTAAGCATAGCTAAGCATATATAACAACAAATATAACTTTATCTCCGGCCAACACATCAAACCTAGGGTTTATAGGAGGGGAAACATGTGATGGTTCAGGGGATAAACATGCATTCATAGTATACTCTACATCTTGATCAAAAGAGACATTTGAATCGCATGCAATATTATGGTGGATAAAATAAGTTTGTAAAACAATTGGATGCTAGATGCCAAGAAGGTTAGGTTATCTCTTGCCTTGCTGCCGGGGCGTGTAGTACTACTCGTCGTGATAGGTCGGGGTGACCTCAACTCCGGAATCTATCGATACCCAAAAATAACACAAAGAACAAATAAATCACCCGAGGACAAGTGCAAGGCTCAATCACATGATGACATGTCAATTTCATGCAAGGATACCATCATATAAATTAAATAGCAAAATTAAATGGGGAGCCAAATAATTAGTGCAATTATTTGGAAACAACCCCATATTTATCTTAATGACCACATCCTTTATAAATTATTAAATTATTAGAGGAGTGGCTCAACTATGCATGAACATGACATGAATGGATAGGGTTTGTTCTTCGGATCATTTTTGTACTTTATTTGTAATTTTCTGAGTCCCGAAGAATAACTAGTGATTTAAATAAGTATTTGGATTTAACTCTTTTTAATCAAATTATGAATACCAACGATAAATATTTGTGATCATGATGTGATAAGTATATGGTTTAATAGTAATTGACATTTGATCACTTCGATATTTTATTCATAATTTTTGGATAAATATTTAATGAGTTATGATTTTTCCTAATTTGGGTATTATTTAACCCATTTTGGAATTCTTAAATCAAAGGCAAAATTATTTATTCAAAAGGGCAAGGCAATGTTACCAAATGATAGGAAATGATTTTCTGAGCAAGTTGATATTTAGATTGCAATTTTTGGATCATTATACCAAAGGGTATCAAAGTTTTAATTTGCTTTTAAACTCAAAAGGAAAAACAAACAGGCCAGACAGGCCGGCCTCGGTCCGGCCAGGCCGGGAGAAAGGCCGGGCAGGTGCCCGAAGGCACCGGCCTTTGGCCGGCCCAGGCCGGGCTCGCAGGCCGGGCACCAGCCCGAGGCCTCCGGCCTTAGGCCGGCCCAAGCCTCGGCCAGGCCGGGTGCTCTGAGAGGTGACGCCGGCGGCGAGCGCGACGGCAATCGGCGGCGAGAGTGGGAGAGAGGGAGAGGGGAGAGGACCAACAGGGAGCGGAGCTCACCCTGAGTTCATTTGCGAGGACGGCGACGGCGCGGAGGGATGGGAATCGCCGGATTCGTCACGGCGAGCGGCGCGGCCGAGGTGGGAGGGCGAGGACGAATTCGTCGATACCGGGCCACCCCGGCTCGAATTCGACGGCGAGAAGAAAGAGGGGAGCACGGCGGTCCTTGCCGTGGCCTTCGATCCGGGCGGCACGGCTCCAGGCGACAGTGGCGGCAGCGGGAAGCGCCGGCGACGGTGGAGCTCGGAGGGAGAAGGAAAAAAGGCTACCACGATCCGGAAATTGTGGGGGAATGGGTCGGAGGTGAGAGGAGGAGCAGGTGAGCGGCATGGGCAGCTCTTAATCGTCCACGGGCCACGGCGGCATGGGCAGCTCGGCCGGCAGCTGGGCATAGCGCCAGTGCCATGGCCGGCACTGTGGAGGAAGAAAACTTTCTGGAAAACCCCCTGGCTACTTTTAAAAGAATTGCAAAAAGGTCCCCTACCAGATTTTAGCTATTTAATTGAGGCACCAGGACATTTTTATAAAATCCCGAAAAATTCACATAGGCTCCAAATGACCTTTAGTTGCTCCACAAAATTTGGTTTGGCATAATAAAATGTTTTGGCTAACATTTGTTCATAGGTTTTAAATTTGGTCATTTTTGATAAATTGCAAAAAGCATTTAATTGGAGCAATAAACCATAACCAACAATAGTGAATTTAATCATGGAGGCTCCCAACATATTAATGAAGCTCCCTATGAATTTAGTTTGAATTTTTGGAAAGGTTTAGCCTGATTTCAAACTAGGAGTTGAATTGAACCAAAATTGGATTCTCGTATTCTTTCCTTATTTGACAATATTAAGAAATTGAGAATTGGTTATAAAAGAAAAGTTGGAACTTCCTAAACAATTTGGAAGTTCATTTAGTTTGTTGACATGTTGAGCAATGGTCTTTGGTTTGGATGTTGGGAGGTCTGCCTCCCCATTTCAATTTGTTTCCAATTGGAAGTTGGAATTAGCAATTGCATATGAATGCTATGATGCAAACATGAAAACAAAAGGTGGAAAAATCCTTCGTATTTTTCGTTACCAAGTTGGGGCTGTTACAGCAATCCAGAGCATAAATCTAGCATGATATTTCCTCTTTATCCTTTGTCCCAACAGCTCCAGATCATGAATAAAATTGCTTCTCCATCTAGCAAACCGTGGCCTCTCATTTTGGAAAATCCTCCCATTCCTCAACTTCCAAATGTGCCAACATGCAGTTATGACCACTTCCATGAAAAAAGGCTAACCGAAATTCCTCTTAGCTTCCACAATGGCAGGATGCATATCATCATGAAAGGACCAATCTATTTGAAGATAATTCCAAATCCTTGTACTGAAATTGCATCCAAAAAATAAATGAAGTCTGTCCTCATAAGCTCTTGCAGCACACAGAACACAATGTGTATCTTCCGTGACATTCCAATGCCGCCTCTTTAGCATGTCCCTTGTGTTCAAACGGTCAGATAACAAGAGCCAAGCAAACATTTTTGTTTTCATGATGCATGCGGAGCTCCATATCCATCTGTAAACCGACGGTACTACCATGTGGGCATGCCTCAAGTTATAGTAGCTGATCGATCTGAAGGAATCTCCCCACTCATAAACCCAAATGTCCTTCTGATCTAGTAATGGATTGCTGACAATAGCATCTCGTAATAAGCCAAATTCTTCAAAAGCTTCTGTAGATAGAGGAAGATAGAATAGGTCTGCCAGGTCCTGAGCAGCAAACACATCAGCCATAGAGAGATCATCATCCAACGCAAGCGAATGCAGTCTTGCAAATCTCTGGCATAATGGCAGACAACTTCCCATGAAATTCCATCTATCCTTCCAAAAGATAATTGTATCACCTGACCCTGGAGATATGATAGCAATTTCTCTAATCTTTCCTTCCAGCTTAAAGATATCCCTCCACCAAAAAGAGCCCACTATATTCTGCTGATTGGGAACACCTTGAGAATAGTAAGTGGACCATATTAGACTAACCCAAGGAATGTCCATTTTATTATAAAACTTGTCAAGCTGCTTCATCAACAGAGCCTCATTTTTAATAACAAAATTAATAATGCCTAGACCACCATTTGCTTTAGGTTTACAAATCATCTCCCAAGCTGCTAAAGACTGTTTTGGGCCGTCCTGATCTCTCCATAAACATTGTCTCAAGATTCTATCCAATTGAATTATCAAACCTTGGGGGAGCTTAAGCGATAGAAGGTAATAAATTGGCATGGAGCATAATGCCGAATTAACCAACTGTAGCCTGGCACCTTGAGACAGAAAGTTTGAAGTTGCCGTCAAACACCTCTCCAGCTTGTCCACCAGAGGCAAAAGTTCCTGAATTCTAGGCCTTGTTGTACCAAGAGGCAAACCTAGGTAAGGAAAAGGCATGGACCCAATCTGACAACCCATTTCTGCCGCCAATTCATCAGTAGGAACATTGATAGGTACCAACATGGATTTATGATAATTTATCTTTAGCCCCGTTGATTTAGAAAACTTTTGCAGGAGACCCTTCAAAGCCACAACTTGATCCATATCAGCAGACATTATCAAGATAGTATCATCTGCATACTGGATTACCGGAAAATCTGTCTCATTCGTTTCAATTGGCATTGTAAAAATACCCTGAGCCAGGTAATCATTAATGGCTGATTGCAAAAGATCACCTCCACACACATATAACAGAGGAGATAGGGGATCCCCTGCCTGACACCTCTCTTGCAATAAAATTGCTTTCCTGGGACCCCATTTAGAAGAACAGAAGATGAACCCAAAGACAAAACATCCTTTACCCATCCAATCCATCGATCATCAAAACCTTTATGCTTTAGAATTTGAAACAGAGCTTCATGTGCCACATTGTCAAATGCTTTTGCAAAATCGAGCTTTAGGATGATAATGGGCTTTTTGGACAGATGGCACTGATAAATGTACTCATAAGCCCAAGCAATGCAATCCTGAATCGCTCTTGACTTTAAAAACCCATATTGGTTCTTATGGACACATCGAAGAATATGATCCTGTAACTTGTTTGCTAGAATCTTTGTGATGAATTTGAAACAAACATTAGTCAAGGAGATGGGTCTAAAATCGTTTACATCTTTAGGAGAGGCTTTCTTCGGTACAAGAGTTATGAGTGACCCATTAACACTCTCCAAACTGGTTTTGCCCTCATAGAACTCCAGTGCCAGCTTATAAAACTCATGTTTAATTAAGTGCCAACATTTTTTCAGAAATTTCCCATTAAAACCATCAGGTCCAGGGGCCTTATCCGCTGGCATGAATTTGATTATATTATCCATTTCCTCCACAGAAAAAGGTCTGGACAGATCCTCCAAACCATCCACTTTCTGAATTATTCTGCCCAGGTCAAGCTGCATCTCAATATCTTCCTTAGTTCCCATCCTTTCCTTATAGCAAGCCCACAGCATACCAGCCATCTCCAGGTGATCAGAGACTTCTCTTCCACTTTCATCTTTGAGAATAGGGATACAATTTTTCCTATACCTCTCAGCCACCATTGCACGGAAAAATTTAGTATTATCCTCTCCCATATTTATCCATCTGATTGTACAACGTTTCCTCCAATAATTACATTCAGCCAACAACAGGTCCTCCAAGTGTAATTTACCAACTTTCTGAAGTTGAATTCAGAAATGAATAGAGGCCTACGGTCCTCTAATTCATCAAGAAAAAATATGGCTTTATTGCAAAGTTGTATCAAGATTTTAAGCTTGGAGAGACTAGTTTTCCAACGCTTCAGATCATATCTTAAATTTTTCAATTTATCCGCAATTACAGCTGCCGCAGATGATTTCCTAGAAGGTTTATCCCAAGACTGCCTGACACAATCTAGGAACCCTGGCATTTCTATCCAGTAATTCTCAAACCTGGCAATTCTGGCCTTTGGGATGTTTGTGTCAATATTAACTACGCAAGGGACATGATCTGAGGCTGGCTTCCCAAGGGGAAAAACGAAAGTGTTAGGAAAATCAATGGTCCAGTTATTGCTTGTGAAGAACCAGTCCAGTTGTTCCAGCAACGGGGATTTTGCATATTGGACCAAGTATAAGATCTACCCTTTAGAGGGAGTTCAATTAAGCCCAGGTGAGCAATAATCTCATCAAACAGAAACATATCTTGTGCATTGCCTCCTAGCTTATTCCTATTGCTGACCGATCGAATAAAATTAAAGTCACCAATTAGTAGCCAATTTCTGTCTGGTTGTACATCAAGATTATAAAGCCAACTGACAAACTGTTCACGCTGGACACCATGAAACGGCCCATATACAGTCACCAAGTTCCAGGTAGCGTTATTATGGACAGAGGTAAATTGTATAACAATGCCAAATCTCTGAATTTCATCAAAGTTCCAGAGAAAATGGAGGAATTCTAGGCAACCAAAATACCACCCGAGGCCCCAACCGAGGGAGCATATGCAAAATTATCAAAGCGCTTAGGGAAAAACTTTCTAAGAAGACAATGATCAAAGAAATCACACTTTGTTTCTTGCAAGCACACGATTGCACATTCACCCTCCTCAATCTTTGCTCTAACTGCCTGTTGCCTATCTTCAGAGTTAAGTCCTCTGACATTCCAACACAACACTCTCCATTTTCTATAATTCATGGCACACATTAAAACAGAGATAGAGAGTAGCAAGCGGGCACCACTGCATAGCAGAGTACCTGAAAGAGTGCAAATCCATTACACTAACCAACATGTAAATATTCCCATGACAACTGACACTGACTGACAGCAAAAGCATCTCATGACAACTGACACCAACCACTGAAACTAAAACTGATAGTAAAACAAGCCAACAAAATAAGACATTACCCAGACCAACCAGACAAAAGACCATGATTAACTTCAACATTGACCTCACTTCTGAGAATTTCCAGCTGAAGGAGCCGCCATAAGCTTCTCCTTGGTCAACTTTGCTGGTTCAATACCCAACTGTATGCCCACTGCCTGCATGACATGCAGAGGTGTCTTAGGAACCAGCTCATCCTCCTTCTCACCTTCTTTGTCTGTTGCCTCTGCATATTCTTCAGATTCTACAGGCTTGTCTCCTTTCTTTGATTGCTTGCGAGCTCTCTTTTTCGGTCTACGTGTAGCAACCAGCACTAGTTGTGAGCGAAAACCATCAGTCTTAGAATCTTGATTAAAAATCTTGAAATTGAAAATTAGTATATGTTAGGAGTGGAGCAACCATTTCATCGGCAACAACAAACTTAAGAGGAGGCTAAATTGTGGAGCTTGGTCGGAGCCACCTCTTTGGGCAATGCAATTTTGGGAGAGTAGTCTTATTGCAAGTCCTATATAATAAAGAGGTCGTATGCATCAATCGGTGCAGAGAATGGGGTTGTTTCCCCTTTTTTTTAAATGCAAGTCTTAGGGTATGTCCTAGGCATTAAAACTTAAAACCTCTAAAATCTTCTCCTTATTTAATGAAAATGACAAGTTTTTTGTCTCGTAAAAAAAACTAACTTGAAATTTGTGTTGCCAAAGAGCTCAACTTGTAGTTAGACATGGTGATGGAAACACATCCACTCTAGCCGGACGAGCGTGGATTATGGCGTCTACTCAACTGTAAGCTATTGTGCAGAGCGCCCGAGCCTCCCTTTAGAGAACTGATGACGTTGATCACACGTTCGCTGGGGAACCCCAAGAGGAAGGTATGATGCAGCAAAGCAGCAGTTTCCCTTGATTACAAAACCAAGGTTATCGAACCAGTAGGACTTGGAGAAGGCTTGCTAGGTATCAACGGCGCCAGAAAAAGATCTTGTGGCGTGTTGATGTGGACCTTCACACATTCACAAACAAACTACTTTGCCCCAACAAAACAGAGAGGTCGTCAATCTCTCCGGTTTGCTGAACACAAAGAATTAAATGTGCAGATGTAAAGTATGATGAGAGTGAAATATGACCAGCGAACAAACGATGATTGGAAGCTATTAGAACGGTTGTAAACAGTGTAGGAAAATAGGACCGGGGTCCACAGATCACTAGTGGTGTCTCTCCAAAAGATACACATGATGGGTAAATAAATCACAGCATGGCAATTGACAAAATTGTGGGCGTATAACATAGCTATCATAAAACAATATAGTTCACCGCTTCATCTAATATGGGCATTACATCAAAATACATACACCGTTATCCAACTGCATCTATGACTAATAATCCACCCTGAGATCACTATCCAGCATGTCACCCAGAAGTATTAAGTTGCAAGAAATAGATCATTGCAATAAGCAAAGTGCATAATGTAAGCAATGTAAATAACACAAGGAAATAACACTGCCGTTTTCTCCCTAGTGGCAACAGCACATTCATGAGCATAAGCGTTTCTGTCAATCGCACTCAACACACAAAGGCATTAACCTACTATCTAGCATAAATACCCTCTCTGAAGATACTAACAATTACTTGGCCAAAGCATCCACTAGTGAAAGAGCATTTTCTAAACCCTAATTGGTTTTGTGTGTTATTTAACAACACTAGTGATTATCTAATAAGATGCTAACTGATGCAGGATCATAGACATAACTATTCACATATGCATCTGGCACCAAAAAGGAAGATTTGGGCAAAGATTAATTGTTGCAGGGTTTTCTTGGCCGGAGTCTCCGGTCTGTCAGGGCCGGAGTCTCCGCCCCCCCCCCCCCCCCCCCCCCCTCCCTCCAAGATTTTCCCTGCCTTGCAAAAGTGTGGTGCGGCTCTGGTCTCTCACCGGAGGTTCCCCGGAGTCTCCGGCCCCAGGACACCGGAGTCTCTGCCCTATCTGCATCGAGCCCATCAAGACTCAAGTGTGGTGCGCCTCTGGACTCCTATCCGGAGGTACCCCGGAGGGGGCCCGGAGTTTCCGGGTTGGCCGGAGTCTCCGACCTCTGGACCCCGGAGTCTCCGGTCAGGCCATCTCAAGCCCAGGAAGATCCCCGGAGTATCCGGCAGGGCCGGAGTCTCCGCCCCCAGGGAGACCGAAATCTCCGGTCTGGCCAGGCGACTCAAAGTTTCCGGAGCTAGGCAGAGTCTCCGAGTTACACCGGAGTCTCCGGCCCACTTACCCCGGAGTCTCCGGCCTAGCCAGTGTCCAACGGCTAGAAATGGGTGAAGGGTATAAATACCCTTCACCTACCTTGGAAAGGGTAGCTCGACCAGCATTGAATGAACCCTAATTTCTCAGAGCTCAAATCAACCAGATCTCCCAACTCCTCCACCCAAACTCGTTGATCTTTGGAGGATTGAAGGAGAAGGCCCGGATCTACATCTTCACCAAGCCGTTCTTCATTTCCCCCTCATTCACTTGAGGGATTTCATTTCTAGGGTTTGCTTGTAATCTCTAGATTTGTTTTGCTTACTACTTGTTGTAATTGTGACAGATTTGTTGATTTGGGAGCCCCCGATTAAGTTGTGGGTGTCTGCCCCAAGAACGTTGTAAAGGCTCCGGATTCCGCCTTGAAGGACTCCGATAGTGGAAGGTGGACCGAGCCTTTGAGGCGAGGTTCATCAGAGAATAGGGTGAGGCCTTTGTGGCATTGAGTAGGCATGTGGTGGCGAGCTCACACCCCTCCAACGAGACGTACTTCCTTAACAAGGAGGAACACGGGAATACATCCTTGCCTTCGCGTGCTTCTACTTTCGGTTATCTCTGTCCCTTAGTTGCTTTTACTTGTATCGTGATAATTGCCTTGTGTTAGGTGCTAGCTTGTCATATAGGTAAATTCACCATAGTTGCATATCTAGAGAATTTACCTTTTGTGTCAAGCCAAAACTGAAAAAGAATTAAAATTTGGTGTAGCACCTATCCCCCCCCCCTCTAGGTGCCCATACGATCCTTTCAACTAGCATCGGAGAGCATGCAAGATCATAGATGAAACATAGCACATAGATGAACAAGAGTAATGATTTCCACATTTCATCGGATCCATGCAAACACATCATGTAGCAGTTACAGATACCATCTTGATCATGATAGGTAGCTCACAAGATCTAAACAATGGAGTACAAGGAGAAGAGACAACGATCTAGCTACTGCTATGGACCCGTAGTCCCGTGGTGGACTACTCACGCATCACTCCAGAGGCAGGCATGGTGATGTAGATGCCTCCGGTGATGATTCTCCCCTCCGGCAGGGTGCCGGGAAGAGCTTCAGAACCCTCCCGATCTAGAGTTGACGACGGCGGCGGACTCAGATATTTTCTAGAGAATATGATCGGGTATCGAGGGTTTCCGCGTCGAAAGGAATTTATAGGCGAAAGGGTAACACGAGACGATGACGGAGGCGGCAAGGTGGGCCCCAGGCGCGGCCAAGGCCTGTGCCGCGCCTGGCTGCCACCTGGCGGCTGTGGGGCCCCCTGCAGTCGTCCTTCTGGCTCCGTGTTTGTTTCTGCTTGGAAATAATTCCTGGAAATTGGCAGCTCATTCCGAGAAACTTCCCCTAACAACTTTTCTGAAACAAAAAGACAGCAGAAAACAGGAACCGGCACTGGGAATCTTGTTAATAGGTTAATTCCATAAATCATGCCAAAATGATATAAAAACATGTGGCACTGATATATAATTAAGCATAGAACATCAAGAATTATAGATACGTCGGAGACGTATCAAAAACCATAGCATGACAGAGTTCACGGGTGTAGATGTCATTAGTATAGATTGGGCAATTTAAATTCCAAATCACAGACGGATGAAGCGGGCGTGCGTTATTCCCTGTCCCTTACACTGCAATATAAAAAAAAATGCGTGTGTCTGCCTTTGACTCACGTTCGAAGGCCAAATAATCGCATATTGTTTGTTTTTGTGAAACGTAGAATCATGTGTTTTTAATAAAGAAAATATATTAATATCACGAAGATACCAACTACTCCCAGCCTCTGCACCAACAAGGATGCACACAACCAAGAACAAAAAAGAGAGAAAAATAAAAACAAAGACCCCGTCGCAGTGGTGAAACACTCGGAACAACAACACTCTAACCACCACCAAATACAACACCCGGACCGTAAAAGAAGTTCTCCAAAAACGACGCCTCCAAGAAGAAAACAATACAGAAACGTTGTCGTCACCCGATCAAGGATCTTGAGTTTTCACCCTGGAAACAATGTGGAAAACATAGAAGTATTGAGAACTAAAAAAGTAAGTGTAGTTCTAAATTTTCTCCTCCACTTCCATTCGACGCTAGTAGAGTCTTCTCACTTTTCTCCCGTGTGCCAGCATTAGTGATGAGGTAGCTCCCTCGACCGTGATGAAGAGCCTTATAAAATGCTCCTCGCCGCCATCCGAGTGGAACACGACAACGTCACACAGTAGAATCACAAGTACAATGGTACGTCAGAAAATGACCGCTAACCTTTCATGTGTCTCTCAGTGGCGCCTTGCCACGCCCACCGTTGCGTCCAAAAACTCCTCCCGTCTGTGGATTCTGGGAGCTCATCCCCATCCACGCGTCGTCGCCACATCGAGCCCGCGTGCCTGGAGGAGGAGAAGGCGGACTCCAATTTTTTTTCTTTTTTTGGAGAGTTCACGAGAATGTGGCGACGACGATTCCTGAGGATTACTCGCCGCGGCTCGAGCCGTGGAGGAGGCTGAGCTGAAGGCCGAGTAGGCTGCAAGGCAATGGAGGCTGCGCGCGACACCGAGGAGACCAGGAAGAACATATTCTAAGAGCATCATGTGGTAGAGTAGTCCATGACCACGAAGCTCGTAGAAGAGAGAGCGGGCGTGAAAAACAAAGACCCGGATTTGACTAGTATAGAGTTTATGACCAAAACTAAACTCACGCAGTGGTTGAGTCGAAATATACTATTTTTCCTCGGCACAAAAATGATGTTGTAACTCGTAAGATCTACCACCTAGTTGCATGGAGAATTCAGCGGTCAATAGCAAGAGGATAAAAAGGAAGCACTGCAATTCCCTTGTCGCAATCACTACGCGAGTGTACTGAAAATGTTATGGAATCAGTCCCAACTGCCAATTTACAACTGAAAAACAGTGATCCCACTACACTGGAGCCAATGTGCTGTCCCAGTAGCAGTAGAACGCATGAGATTCCAATCTTTCACTTTTGCAATCTAGCTGCATAAAAATAATCTCCCAACTTGCAATCTGCATAAGAATCTGTACAGAGCATGCATGCACTTTTTATGCATTTAGGCAGGATCTATTCCTCCCTTTCTATCACCTCTTTTATGCATTTTTCAATGCTCTGTGTGCCTCTCTTTTAGCAAGGCGCATATTTTACTCCTACTTGTTAGCATCTGACCTATCGTAGATTTCCTAACAATAGGTGAGGTGTGCGTACTCAAAGTGTTACCTATGTACTATAATATCACATTAGTTGGTCTGGTCTAGACGTCTAGTCCTAGTGTGGTGATTGATCCTGGTGTGTCACTTGCCTAAAGACCTTGCGTATGAAGTATAAACCACTCATTCTGCTACATGCATGCTTTCTTTTTCCCCGGACCATGTTCCTGTATCATTCACTCATTTGAAGGTTCTGAAGAGGAGAAGACCTCCCCGTATTATTCCTTGAATATGATTCTAAAATGTGGTTCAGAATTTTACTCAAACTAGTATTCAGCGTCCCCGCAAGAAAATGGTACTCAGTGACTTTCTTCTACCCACCACTCACCCCCTACAAGCAGACATCAACAAATCAGCATATGCTTCCATCCATCTGGGTGGCATGAGGAAATATCTAGTGATACCACCCCTTAGGTGATACAATGCTCAAACCAATTTTAA
This sequence comes from Puccinellia tenuiflora, assembly GCA_012064385.1. Taxonomy (NCBI): domain Eukaryota; kingdom Viridiplantae; phylum Streptophyta; class Magnoliopsida; order Poales; family Poaceae; genus Puccinellia; species Puccinellia tenuiflora. Next base: position 1,251,923 of record QRDG01000131.1, on the reverse strand, counting down.
AAGTTTCAAAAAAATCTATCAAAAAATGTGTGTGTTGACACGGTATATTTGTACTACCTCCAAAAATTTCAGCCACAAATTCAAAATGAAAATTTCATTTTGAATTTGTGGCTGAAATTTTTGGAGGTAGTACAAACATATCGTGTCAACACACAAATATTTTCGTAGATTTTTTTAAAACTTTTAAAATTGGTTTTTTGAAATGGATGCATTGTATCACCTAAGGGGTGGTATCACTGGATATTCTCTCTGGGTGGCATGAATCATTTAAAACAGCCTCGCCCTTAATAGGCTCCCCCGAATGGACAAACTGTCAGTGGACTACCTTTTGGCCGCAAACAAGACGCAAGTTTAGGGCCGGTTTGGGGCCAAACAAATATTGTCTGCAACCCGCTCGCGTCCGTTCTAACACAGCGGTCATCCCCATCTCTCCCTCTTTGTCTCGTGAAGCTCAATTTCTTGCTCCCACCCATCCGTCGTCGGCCGCCACCACCTATCCCTCTCCGCTTCCGTCCACGTCCAACCGCCGGATGACCTGGAGTTGCCAGCGTTGTTGTTTTCGCCTCTTTCTGTCGCCGGATGAGCTCATTGGGAAAAAAAAGGAAACGTTCATGCGTCTTTTCGTCGCCGCCATTAGTAGCCGCTACCGACTCTTGGCTTGCGGCCGACTGTTCATGGGAGCGATTCAGCCAATGGAGTTTGACGACTCGAAACCATGACGGGAAGCCGGAGGAGTAACTCTAGTCATGTTCGACTGAACGTGAACCTTTAGGGGCACATGCTTATGACGAAAAGGAGCCATTCAGAAGAGATTCAACCGAAATGCGTGCGACCGCGTAGAACTCGAGTCGGCATGGATCGCAAGGGTTGCGTCACAGCAGGCCCAAGTAACCAGCTCACCAACCCACATATATATAGGAGATGGTGGAGGTGGCGGGCAAGGAAGCAAGTGATCATGAGTGTGAGACACTCAGGGCGTGTTTGGTAGCCCGTATGGGCTATCTCAATCCATACAGGTTGAGTCTAGCCATGCTGACTACATACTAGTCTGTTTTACCGGGTTGTGTTTGGTAGCTCGTATGAGCTGAGCCGAGTTATGTTGAGATATTGTTTGGTACCCCGTATGATTGGAGCCAGGCCAGAAAATTATAAAAAGCAAACAAGTCCTTGGATAGAAATATAAAAGCAATCAAGTCCCTGGAAAGAAAATAAAAAAGCAATCAGGTCCTGGGCTCCGGCACCGGCGAGTGGAGCCGCCGCCGCCGGCGAGCCACGTGCTGCAGTCCTACGCGGTCGAGCTCCTCCTCCACCATGCGCGCCGCGGACGAGCTCCTCCTCCTCCATGCGCGCCGCGGTCGAGCTCGTCCTCCACCATGCGCCGCGGTCGAGCTCGTCCTCCACCGTGCGCCGCGGTCGAGCTCGTCCTCCAATCGCATCGCGGTCGAGCTTGTCCTCCATGCGCGCCGCCAGGAGGCCGGACGGGGTCTCCTAGCGCGAGGCGAGGCGGCGCCAGCCAGACGCGGCTCCGGTTGGTGGAGCTCCAGATTGAGCTCGGGCGGCGGGCGTCGGTGGACCTCCGGGTGGCGGCGCGGTGGGAGGCGACTCTGGGAGGCTCGCTGGCCGACGGGAAGGCGCGCTGGCGGGGCTGGCGCGGTGGAGGGCGGCGGGAGCACGGTGGAGGGCGACGGGAGAGAAGGGAAGAGAGAGAGAAGAGTGGGGGAAAATGAGAGCGGTTTTCGGTCGGGGTGGGAGGCTCACAGTGCGGGTGGGTCTCACGCGTGGGATTTTTCGTATGAGACAGGCAGGGCTGAGCTTCTCTCCTCGGCAGGGCTGAGAGGTGTTTCGGGGCGAGGTGGGCAGGGGCGGAGACGCACCGCACAGGCTACCAAATAGGAAAAAACGGGGTGGGCGGAGATTTTCTGAGAGCAACCGGGCTACCAAACACGCCCTCAGACACTAACGTGGAAAGGAAAAAAAAGGTTCCTTCTACGTTGCCGCAGCCGTACTAGGATCTTGACGACCGGGTCTGGCAACCCATGCCCGGAGGTCCTCCTTGCACGTGTGTGCTCTGACAGATGTGTCACCAGCGCTTGACGAGTTCATGATCAAGTCGGTGAAGATGTCTGAGACGAGCAGAACAAGGACTGCACTGCCTTGACGTGCTTCACCGATTCCATACTTGCGCGTCTAGTGGTAAGTCTCCATGGCATCATCTAAAAGTTGGAAATTAGTGTTGTTGCGCTAGAAAAGTTTTTGTGTGTAATAGTTGCACCCAGCATGACCTAACAAAGTTCGGTAGAAAATTGCTAAAACTGATAGAAAAGAAGAAAAACTACCCAGTTCGGCCATGTCCGCCCCAAAAATGGGAGAGCCGTTGGGCGCATCAGGAGTTGTCTGACAGCTGTATTAGGTTATGGTTAAGCTGGACTGCAAGAGTTGCATCACATCAGGCCCAAGTAACCACTTCACCAAACCCCCTATATATAGGAGGTGGTGGAGACAGCGGGCAAGCAAGCAAGTGATCATGAGTGTGAGACACTACGCGGAAAGGAAGGGTTCCTTCTCTGCAGCCACCGTTGTCCCAAGATCTCGGCGAGCAGGTCTAGCAACTCGCCGCCCGAAGCTCCTCCTTGTACATGTGTTTACTCTGGATGTATCATACGTTCGGCTTTTGACAAGTTCGTGATCATATCGGTCGAGTTGTCTATAACGAGCGGAACAAACACTAGTAGAAAAGAGGGCTTTTGTCTAGGCCGCTACGGAGCATTAGTCCCGGTCGGGACACGAACCGGGACTAACGTTGGCATTAGTCCCGGTTCGAGCGGCTCGGACGCCGCATGGGGCTTGGGAGGTTTTCGTCCCGGTTCGTAGAGAACGAAATGGAGGACCTCTTGGTAAGGGCGTTAAGGAGATAGGAAACCAGAAGGGAAATACTATTTCCTTACAACTTCGGGTGAGTGTTACTATCTTATACACCTTCTATTCGCTTACTCCATGTTAAGTGTAATTGACGAGTAATGCGTGCGCAGATTCCATTTTATGCTGCTAATCATTGTTCCTGACAAAGGACTAGTACAAGTCATGGACCCGCTACGTAATAAACATTAGAAGTGTGCGGACATGGGTGAAATGCTCCAGAGGTAATTTCAATCATTATGGCACTATATCGGCAACTTTCATTAATTTCCTGGTATCTAGTAATTAATAAGTTCTTTATTCATTTTCTTTGCCTGCCAGAGCTTGGAAACGGTTCACCAATAGGGCTCCGGGTGATTGAAAAGATGAGCTTACATTTGAAGAATTAAGTGTAAGTAGTACTAGCTAGACACGCGCACCTATTTGATTCTAGTTTTAATAACATTATCATGCTTGATTATTATTTTGATTGAACTTTGTTCTCGTAAAGTGCCCGAGGTAGGGATCCGGAAATCATTTATGTGGATTCTACGTCTGCGAGTTCATTCGCGAGACGACCTGTTAGAGGGTCAGAATCTTAGAACAACTTCGAGTACGTAAAAACATTCACAATATTATTTTATTAACATCAATTGTGATATATATATTCCAGCTATTCTGCACTTCCGTACAGAATAACTATTCTGAACAACTTTCTGAACTTCCTAAACAATTAACCGTGAACCTCTCGGCGGAACACCTAGATCTATGTTTTTGCGGACAGTATTTTGACCGCCATTTTCAAACCGTTTATCGGAATGATGCATGCGATATGCCGTTGGATTCGTATTGTAAATGCGCAACTTTTACTCTTCTGGATGGTTTTCAAATTATGTACGGTTTTAGAACAATTTTGAATATACTAAACACGGATTTTACGATTTTATCCGTTTCCGTACAGTATTTGGGGCGCCATTTTCAAACCGCTCGTCGGATTGATGCAAAAAATATGCCGTTGGATAGGAATGGAAATTGCGCAACTTTTAATCTTCTGTCAGGTTTCGAAATTACGCACGGTTTTAAAACAATTTCGAATATACTAAATACTGTTTTCGCGGATTTGTCCGTTTTCATACTGTATTTTCGACGCCATTTTCAAACCGTTCGTCGGATTGATGCAAGTAATACGCCGTTGGAAAGCTATGGAAAATACGCAACTTTTCTATTTCTAGCTAATTTTCGAAATTCATTACGGTTTAAGAGCAGTTTTGAAAATACTAATTCGGTTTTTTTAATTTCTAGATCTAGCGGACTGTTTTTTTGCAATTACTTTTAAACTGATAATCCAAAGTTAACAAATAATATTCCATTGAAAATATATTGACTAGGCACAACTTTTCGTGAAGAAATATTTTCGAAATTCAATACAGTTTTTGATTAATTTTAAAAATACGGAAAACAGAGAAGAAAGATAATACCGGTGGTAGATCTTATTCTGAACTTCTCACGATACATATGTGAACTTCCCTTATTAAACTAATTCTGATCTTTTTTCTCACAAAGTTGGTGAACTTCCCCGATACTTAAATGAACTTTTCTATTTTTTTTTAAAATGAATCTCTTTGCTGGAGCATCTTTGATGTAGCCCCACACGTGGACAACACCATGGACACCATACCAAATGGCCCAATGACAAGGTCAAGAGTCAAGGCTCTTCATGAAAAGGTGACCTCGCTCCTCTCGATGTGTGATCTTGACCTTCCTTTGAATTGCTTGCTACCTCATGCCACTACCTTATGCATACTCAGGATCCACCCGGAAGAAGACCCACAATGGAGTCAAGAAGATGGCCAAGAGGAACTCCAAGAAGATGGGCAAGAAGAAGAAGAAGGAGGCGAAGACTGCTGGACCGGCCTCCAGGCCGGCACCCCTCCAGAGCTGGCCAGCCTCCCAGCCGGCCTAGGCCGGACCCCAGGCCGGCCACCCGGCAGAACCCGCCGGCCCCCAGGCCGGCCTAGGCCGGCCCCCAGGCCGGTTCCCCGCCTTTCCAGCCCGTTTTGTAATAGACTATAAATAGCCTTCCACTTTCCCCATTTCGGGGCAGACTGAATCTGAGACTTGTGAGAGCTATGCTCCTCCTCCCTCGTAGCTAGGGTGCCTCGTTGAGGTAGATCTTGTTGTTGCTACTCTTTCACTGCGGTGTCTCTAGTAGTGCAAACCAATCTTTCACTGCGGTGATTCTATTGGATCGGTGGACCGGCCGGTAAGAGCAATCGGTTCCAACAAGAGTAAGTTTGGCTTTGATTCTTCGATCCAAAGGCTACCTTTTTGAGGGTTTGTTGTTGGGTGTAGATCTTAGCAGGATTTGCTAGTTATCCTTGTGTTTTGCCCACGAATCTCCCTCGTTTCCCCTCGTGTTCTTCGTGTTCATCCCCGTTTCCCCCTCAAATCCGTGAAGATCGGGCCTAGCCCTACATCATTTGGTATCAAGAGCAAGGGTTTCCACGGATTTGGATCGTGTTTCCACCGTTTATTAGCCATTTCTCCACCAAAATTTTTCTTTCCCATACCAATTTCGAAAATTCCAAAACAAAAAAAAAATAGCCCATATGGATTTCGTTCGATCTTTCGATTTGGTGAGCGATTTGTGGTTTTGATCCACGGATCTCGTGCTTAAGAACTTTTCCCCACTTTCCGTTGGTGTTTTCCGGAGGCCTTTTCCGCTCCAAGCCCAAGCGTGCCGCGCAATTCGTCGCCGGCGGTACTACCGTCCGAACGGCCGTTACTACCGCCCGCAATCGGTCTTACCGCCCGTTCGGCCGGTGCTACCGCCGCACGACTATTCACCGACTTCATCTTCGTGTCGCTTCATCGCTACCTCGACGACATCAAAGGTATAGCTTCCGACACATCCCTTTCCATTTCGCGAAACTTTTTTCCTAGGAGCTAGCTCTTCATAGTGTGAGCATTGCACTTGTGTGACACCAAGTAACCATATCATAATCTTGTGAGCATCTAGTTGTAGCGGACTCGGCTCGGGCAAAAGCATAAAAGCAAAAGAGAAATAGAAAAGATTCAAAAAAAAAAAGAGAAAAGCCGAGCCGTGATCCTAGTTATCCTCAAGCTCCAATTATCAATAGAGAAATGGGTACACTTGTGCAAATCGGTTGCTCTTTCCCATACACTTGAGCTAGTTGTCCTTCGAGAGGTGGTGCGGCACGAGCATAGTCTTCGTTAGGTCCAAGTTGCTCCTCCCTATAGTCGCACCATCCACGTTTGTCTCCACGTGTGAGTCTCTTTTGTTTCTCGGATTGTGTGGTTAGTCTCTTTTGTTTCGTGGTCCTTGTGGTTATCCTCCACTTCTTGCAATAGCCTTTTCGTTGGGTTCGTTTCGATTTCTTGCCACTTTACCATACCCAAGCTCCTCATAAGTGTGTGTGTGGGTCGCTTTTGGATTGCTAATCAAACACTTTTACTCTTGTGACACCATTGTCTCGGACGGCAAGCCCACTTGTCCAATATTATCAACCAAAGGTAAGAGCGGTTTTTAGCCACCAAATTTTCCACATATCACTTGTGTTGTCTAATCATGGCTAGGGAAGAACAAGACACCGACTTCGGCAAACAAGCGGAGGCCCTTAGGCGGTACATGGACGACAACTTCCGCCGCTATGAGGAGCGCCATCAAGCCGCTCAATGTGAAAACAATGAGCGCTTCGCTCAAATCCACGAGCTCCTCGAGCGAGATCGTCGTCACTCTTCAAGGTCAAGTTCGCGACGCTCTCGCCACTCCACCGCAAGAAGCCATGCAAGGAGTGAGAATGATCAAGGGCATCAACATCGTCAAGAAGCGCCTCATCCACAAGTGAACTTGGACCATCACCAACACCAAGACCAACATCGGCAAGAAGAGCCGCCCCCCCAAGCGATCGTACAACATCAACATCCTCAAGATCGTCATCGACAAGAGATACCAATTCCAAATGCTAACTTGGATCCCCAACACCGCTATGAAGATAATCGACATCATCGTCATGACCTACCTCCACCTCGAGCCCGCCGAGTGCCATTGGCCGACAATCATATTGATCTTGAAGACAATGAGGATTATGTGCCGCGCCACCATCAAAGGCATCGTCCCCGAGACCGCCATCGACACCATGATGATGATGATGATGAGGATGATCGCAGGAACCGTTTCAACCCTCCCAAGCTTGTCATTCCTAAGTTCTATGGCACCAACGACCCGGAAGACTATATTGCATGGGAATCCAAGGTCTCCAAGCTATTTCGAGTCTACAAGGTGCCGCAAGACAAACGAGTTGACCTCGCATCCCTCGAGTTTGAAGGCTATGCGCAACTATGGTGGGAACAACTCCAAGCATCCTTTGAAGACCCAATAGACACATGGAATGACATGAAGAAGGAAATGCACAAGCGCTTTGTGCCACATCATTATGCACGCGATTTGTACAAGAAGCTACAAGAACTCAAGCAAGGTCTCAAGACGGTCGACGAGTACTACAAGGAGATGGAGTCCACTCTCTCCCGTGCACACATTGTCGAATCCGAGGAACAATCAATGGCACGTTTCTTGAACGGCCTCACGTACCCCATCAAGAAGATAGTGGAATTCCAACCTTATGAGAACCTTGTTGAGCTCGTGCATCAAGCCATGAAGGCCGAGCGCCAAGTTGCCGAAGAGCTCAAGTATGTCAAGGCCAAGTCCTTCTTCGCCACTCGAGCTTCATCATCAACACAACCCATGACTCAAGTACAAGCTCAAGGCAATGCCAAAAGTTCTACACCGCAACCCACTACCACTTCCAAGAAGACGACGCCCTCACCACAAGCCGTCAAGTCATATCTCACTTGCTACAAGTGTGGAGGTCAAGGGCACAAGTCATTTGAATGCACCAACAAGAAGGTGATGATAGTCAATGACAATGGAGACTATGAGTCCATGAGTGAAGATGAATACCACGCATTGAACAAGGTGGCCACGATGCAAAGCTTGGATGAAGACGATGACTACATCTATTGTGATGGTGACCCCAACCCCACTCTAGTTGTCACTCGAGTCTTGACTACAATCAACCAAGGTGATGACGCTCAAAGATGCAACTTGTTCCAAACCAAGGCCGGCATCAACGGCAAATCAATCAAGGTAATCATTGATGGTGGGAGTTGTCACAACTTGGCAAGCAAGGAGCTATGTGAGAAACTCAACTTGACGTACAAGAAGCACCCCAATCCTTACCATGTGCAATGGCTTAGTGACTCCGGCACCGTGAAGATCCAACACACGGTTCAAGTATCCTTCAAGATTGGCTCTTATGAGGACACGGTGGATTGTGATGTGGTACCCATGTCGGTTTGCCACTTACTTCTTGGCCGCCCTTGGCAATTTGACAAAGCCGCTACTCATGATGGGCGCACCAACTACTATAGCTTCAAATGGAACAATAAGATCCTAGTGCTCCGCCCAATGACTCCAAGCCAAATCATCGCCGACAACGCCAAGACAATTGTAAGAGCGCAAGACAAACAATCCCCTAGTGAGTTGAGTGGTGAGAGAGCGAACCACATTCACGTGAGTGAGAGCCACAAGCCAAATATGAGTGAGAAAGGGAAAAGAGTGAGTCCCGGCGTAGTCTTGTTAGCCACCAAAAGTGAGATGAGAGAAGTGAGAGCAAACCCATCCACTTTCCACTTCGTGCTCTTATGCAAAGGAGATGGCAAAGACACTAACGACTTAACCCAAGTTCCTCCGTCTATGTTGTCTATCTTGCAGGAATTCAAAGATGTCTTTCCGGATGAGCTACCTCAAGGACTTCCTCCCCTACGTGGAATCGAGCATCGCATCGACCTCATTCCCGGCGCCCCTCTACCCAATAGAGCGCCATACCGCACCAACCCCGAGGAGACGAAGGAGATCGAGCGCCAAATTCAAGAACTCCTCGCCAAGGGACATGTTCGTGAAAGCTTGAGTCCGTGCGCCGTTCCGGTAATCCTCGTCCCCAAGCAAGACGACACACTCCGAATGTGCATGGATTGCCGTCCCATCAACAATATCACGGTGAGGTATCGACATCCTATCCCACGACTTGATGACATGCTAGATGAGCTTAGTGGTGCCACTATTTTCTCCAAAATTGATTTAAAGAGTGGCTATCACCAAATCCGTATGCATGAAGGAGATGAATGGAAAACCGCATTTAAAACAAAACTTGGTCTTTATGAGTGGCTTGTCATGCCCTTTGGTCTTTCAAATGCTCCTTCAACATTTATGCGTCTTATGAATCACGTCTTGCGGACTTTCATTGGCAAGTTTGTGGTTGTCTACTTTGATGATATCCTTGTTTATAGCAAATCCTTGCATGAACATGTCGACCATGTGAAGCAAGTTTTGTTGGCCCTTCGTAATGCTTCGCTTTTCGCCAATCTCAAGAAATGCACCTTTTGCACCGACAAGCTTGTATTCTTGGGTTATGTGGTTTCTTCAAAAGGGATTGAAGTTGACACCTCTAAGGTTGAGGCAATCACAAATTGGCCACCGCCAACTAATCTTGCTCAACTTCGTAGTGCTCTTGGTTTGTTTGGGTTTTATCGTCGCTTTGTGAAAGATTTTAGCACAATTGCTTGCCCCTTGAATGAGCTTACAAAAAAGAATGTACCCTTCATTTGGGGCAATGCTCAAGAATCGGCTTTCAATGAACTCAAGAAGAGATTGACCGAAGCTCCTTTACTTGCTTTACCGGATTTCTCCAAAACTTTCGAACTTGAGTGTGACGCTAGTGGCCTTGGCATCGGTGGCGTCCTCATGCAATGTGGCCGTCCCGTTGCCTATTATAGCGAAAAACTTGATGGTGCTCGCCTAAACTACCCAATCTACGACAAGGAACTCTATGCCTTAGTACGTGTTTTGGAAGTGTGGCAACACTACCTATGGCCCAAAGAGTTTGTTATCCATTCCGATCATGAATCTTTGAAATATTTGAAAACCCAAGCCAATTTGAACAAAAGGCATGCCAAATGGGTTGAATTCATCGAGTCTTTTCCCTATGTGGTGAAGTACAAAAAAGGCAAGGACAATATCGTTGCGGATGCTCTTTCCCGCAAGATGATCTTACTCACCCAACTTGAAATCAATGTTTTGGGTCTTGATGACCTTAAAGAACTCTATGCTTCCGATTCTTTCTTTGGTCCTATCTTTACCAAGTGCACAATTGACAAAGGTTACGATGATTTCTACTTGCACAAGGGTTTCTTGTTTAAGGCTAACAAACTATGCATTCCCGAGTCCTCGCTCCGTTTGCTACTTCTACAGGAATCACATAGTGGAGGACTCATGGGACACTTTGGACGTGACAAGACACTCGCCATGCTATCTACACACTACTTTTGGCCACGAATGACGCGTGATGTGGAGCGCTTGGTGCGCCGTTGCCCAACTTGCCTCAAAGCTAAGTCCACGTTGAACTCTCATGGTCTTTATATGCCTTTACCAATACCACACACACCTTGGTCCGACATTAGCATGGATTTCGTCTTAGGATTACCTCGCACAAAGAATGGCAAAGATTCAATATTTGTTGTTGTCGATCGCTTCTCTAAAATGGCACACTTTATTCCTTGCAATAAGACCAACGATGCTTCACACATTGCAACTTTGTTCTTTAGGGAAATCGTTCGTCTACATGGAGTGCCGAAGACCATTGTTTCGGACCGCGATGTCAAGTTCACAAGCTACTTTTGGAAGGCATTGATGGCAAAGCTAGGAGTCAAGCTCCTCTTCTCCACCGCTTACCACCCACAAACCGACGGCCAAACCGAGGTGGTGAATCGAAGCTTATCAACTCTCCTTCGCGCATTAATCAAGCCAAACATCAAGGGTTGGGAGGAATGCATACCGCACGCCGAGTTCGCCTACAACCGTGCCTCCCACCGGGCGACCAAGCGAAGCCCATTTGAGGTTGTCTATGGGTTCAACCCCAACACCGCCCTAGACATCCTACCACTTCCTCTACACGAGCGCACCGACATGGACGTAGACAAAAGAGCCGACTACATGAAGACATTACATGAGTCAACACGCGCAACTCTAGAGGAGCACACAAAGCGCCAAGCCACCAAGATCAACAAGTTGAAGAAGCCCATGGTATTCGAAGAAGGCGACCTTGTGTGGCTACACCTACGCAAGGACCGTTTTCCGGATGAAAGAAAATCCAAGCTCGCTCCTCGCGGTGACGGACCCTTCAAAGTGCTCAAGCGCATCAACGACAACGCATACAAGATCGACATACCAACCTCAAAGTACTTGGCGCATGACACGTTCAACGTCGCCGACCTATCCCCTTTCCACGGAGATGCAAGCGTTCAAGAGGATGACGAGTCGAAGACGACTCTTTCCGAAGGGGGGGGAGATGATGTAGCACCACACGTGGACAACACCATGGACACCATACCAAATGGCCCAATGACAAGGTCAAGAGTCAAGGCTCTTCATGAAAAGGTGACCTCGCTCCTCTCGATGTGTGATCTTGACCTTCCTTTGAATTGCTTGCTACCTCATGCCACTACCTTATGCATACTCAGGATCCACCCGGAAGAAGACCCACAATGGAGTCAAGAAGATGGCCAAGAGGAACTCCAAGAAGATGGGCAAGAAGAAGAAGAAGGAGGCGAAGACTGCTGGACCGGCCTCCAGGCCGGCCTAGGCCGGCCTCCAGGCCGGCACCCCTCCAGAGCTGGCCAGCCTCCCAGCCGGCCTAGGCCGGACCCCAGGCCGGCCACCCTGCCGAGACCGCCGGCCTCCCAGCCGGCCCAGGCCGGTCTCCAGGCCGGCCACCCTCCAGAAGCCACCGGCCCCCAGGCCGGCCCAGGCCGGCCCCCAGGCCGGGACTCCACCTGCGCCAGCCGCAGCTCCAGGCGCCTGCCGGCCCACAGGCCGGCCTAGGCCGGTTCCCAGGCCGGCCACCCGGCAGAACCCGCCGGCCCCCAGGCCGGCCTAGGCCGGCCCCCAGGCCGGTTCCCCGCCTTTCCAGCCCGTTTTGTAATAGACTATAAATAGCCTTCCACTTTCCCCATTTCGGGGCAGACTGAATCTGAGACTTGTGAGAGCTATGCTCCTCCTCCCTCGTAGCTAGGGTGCCTCGTTGAGGTAGATCTTGTTGTTGCTACTCTTTCACTGCGGTGTCTCTAGTAGTGCAAACCAATCTTTCACTGCGGTGATTCTATTGGATCGGTGGACCGGCCGGTAAGAGCAATCGGTTCCAACAAGAGTAAGTTTGGCTTTGATTCTTCGATCCAAAGGCTACCTTTTTGAGGGTTTGTTGTTGGGTGTAGATCTTAGCAGGATTTGCTAGTTACCCTTGTGTTTTGCCCACGAATCTCCCTCGTTTCCCCTCGTGTTCTTCGTGTTCATCCCCGTTTCCCCCTCAAATCCGTGAAGATCGGGCCTAGCCCTACATCAATCTTTTTCTGAACTTCTCATTAATCACAGGTGAACTTCCTATTCGCGAATCACCTGTGAACTTACTTACAGTGTGGATGAACTTTTCCGAACACATAACTGAACTTCCTTTTTTTCGTAACTGAATTTCTCGGCAAACCATATTTTTTTCTGAACCTCTCGTGATACGTTACTGAACTTCCGATTTTTTCGTAAGTGAACTTTATTTTTGCGAACTACTTTTTTCTGAACTTCTCACCGATGCGTAAGTGAACTTCCTATTAATTTTGCAAGTCAACTTACTAACGGACCATATTTTTCTGAACTTCTCGCGATAAGTAAATGAACTTCCTATTAATTCCTTCATTTATTTCGTCAATGAACCATTGTGGCTTAAGAAGTGGACTTTCTGCGGAACACAAGCGCAACTTTGTTAGGATCTTAAATAATTTTACGGTGTTGAAACCTCAAAACTTGGGAAAAACACGCGAACACAGTATCTAAAAATAATCTCACGTGAATTTGTATCATGAACTTCAGACTAACAAACAAGTGAACTATTCGTAATAAACAAGTGAACTTGCAAAATATATAGCCAACAATAAACTTCAGATTATACATGAATCATCTATCCCGCAACCGAAATTATTTTCTCAGTCAGAACACAGTCCAGTATAAGCATCGCAACAGTTCAGTTAGCTGCAAACAGCCCGAGTATTTCAACTTTCAGACAAGTAGAGATCTGAACTCGACGCTGAAGATGGAGGAGGTTCAGATCGATATGTGCGAGTGGTTCAGTGCGGCAGGTCCGGACGCGCTTGTCGGGCAGGCCAGCGGGCGTACGTCACGCCTGGTGAAGGTTGTCGGTGCTGCCGTCTCCCGATCGGGGGTGGGTAGCGCGGTGGCCAGCGGCGTGCCTGTCGGTGGACTACCGGTGATGCGTGACGCACGCGGGTCGCCCCTAGGGTTGAGGCCGCTCCTCCCGGATGAGGTGACTCGGTGGCGTCGAGGCCGCGCCTCCTGGGGAGCTCGAGCTGTCTCGAACGGGCGGGTCGGGGGGAGTCAGCACGGTGGCGTCGGAGAGCTCCCGATCTGGCGTCCGGCACCCGATGTGGCCGGGAGGTGGAGTTGGCCGGAGGTGGGAGGGAGGCAGGGTCGCGCGTGCGGGGAGGGCGGCCGGCGGCGGGGTCGCGCAGAGGCAGCGAGCGCGCAATGGGATGTGTCGGCGTGCAGGGAGGCCTCAGGGCGGCGCGTGACGAAGGTGGGGGACGAACGGGGCGGCGTGCTCCAGTGGATGGGCGGCGGCGGCTCGGCTCGATCCGGCGGCGGCGCGCTGCGGCGGTGGGGATACGGCGGCAGGGCGGCTCGATCCGGCTCGGCTCGATCCGGCGGCGGCGCGCTGCGGCGGTGGGGATACGACACGGGGTGGTTGAATGGAGGCCGCGACGGCCAGGAGGAGGGGCGCGCCGGCAAGGGAGGCGGCCGGGGGCGGGGCGCGCCGGTGGGGGAGGCGGCCGGGGCGGGGTGTGGGCAGAAAGGTGGAGGTGCAGCGCGCGTGGCCAGGAAAGTGGGGACGCCGCGGTGGGTGGTTGACTTTGGTGGGTTTTTTTTCTGCGGGTTGGGTGGGTTGGTTGGTTCGGATCGGGTTGGTTGTGCTGAATAGCTATTCTACAAACAGTTAAGGGGTTGTGCAGAATAGTCTCACCCTATATATATATATATATATATATATATATATATATATATATATATATATAGGTCTGCTATTCTGGAACCACTTCTGAACTTCCCTCGCAATGTTGATGAACTTCATTTAATGGTAATGTGAACTTCCTGACGGAACACACTGATTCTCCACCTTCGTCGGAAAATTTTTTAGTGCGATTTTTGATCCGCTTATCGGAATGATGCATATGATATACCGTTGGATAGCTATCGAAATTACGAAACTTTTTCATGTTCACGGGTTTTCGAAATTAGTTACGGTTTTTAAAGAATTTCATATATACGAGCACTTTTTTTCGCGACCGTACAGTGTTTTGGTCGCCATTTTCAAACCGTTAATCGGATTGACGCAAATGATACGCCGTTGGAAAGCTATGAAAAAGCCGCAACTTTGTTATCTCACGCACTTTTTCGAAATTCCTTACGGTTTAAGAGCAGTTTTAAATATACATAATTCTGTTGTTTTAGAATTCTCGTTTTTTCTGAACTTCCCACTTCGCATCTGTGAACTTCTTCCGAACACATAAGTGAACTTCTTCACGGAGCACCAGATGCTCGAGTTACGTCATTTTTTTTTGACTTGTTTGATTTTTTTTACCTGTTCGGTTTTTTGTACTCAGACCATTTTCTGAACTTCACTCTGCACGAAATTGAACTTATATGGGAGACGTCAGTGAACTTCCTCACAAAAAAAAGATCACAGCTATGCGAGTAAAATTCAATTTTTGTGTGTCATAGCGGTGATCTTTGGCATAGTGAACCTCAATATTGGATGATGTGAATTTCAATTTTTTTCCACGATGAACTGTTAAGTGTAGATTTTTATCGATCAGCCAATTTTTTTACATAAACTTAATTCGTGTGGCCGTCTGAACTTCAATCGCAAAAAAAGTGAACTACGAAAAATAACACAAAAAAAGGCCAAGCACCGCCATGAACTCTCGAAAACATAGACGTGAACTTTCTCATGTAACCAAAGTGAACTTCGTTGTTCCATCAAACTTGAAGATTCAGAAACCCACAACACCTCTATTGGGCTGTCGTGAGGCCCCTTTGCTTAGCTCCCATATTGCAGACCACCGAAATGTCACCTGGAATGAGTGTCTACCGGCGATGGCCAGCGCTGCAAAAGCTAGTAGGAATGAGTTCAAGTTAGCTTGAGTTGGTGGATGAATTTACAAGTGCAGGGCGATGAACTCCGGTGGTGCCCGGTGTGGACTCTCATGACGGCCCATGTGGAGTCCGATGTTCAGCCAGAGGAGATGCAGGGCGAGCTCGTGGGGCAGCGGCGGCAAGCCGCTCGACGACGGGTGTAGGAGGCGTCGCGCGGCGGAGGCGGATGAACTTCGGTGGAGGCCTTCCCGGGCGGCGGACGGCCGGAGGATCGCAGTGGAGGTGAGGGCCCTCCCGGCAGCGCGCTGCGGTGGTGGGGGGCCTCCCGGGGCGGCGCGCGGTGGAGATCGGAGGCCCTCCCGTGGAGGCGCGCGGTGGAGACGGGGGGCTCCCGGGGCGGCGCGACGCGGAGGCGTGGGACCCTCCCGGGCGGCGCGCGGCGGAGGTAGGGGGCCCTCCCGGGCGGCGGGGATCTGCGACTACCTGTGGGTGGCGGCGGAGCGTGTCCGCCGGGGCGGCTCGCCGGTGGGCGGGTCGTGGGAGGCGGCGTGGGGATCGGGGTGCGGGACGGGTTCGGTTGTGGGTGGGTACGGGACGGGGGTGAGTTGTGTTTTTTTTTCTTTTTGGATCGGTCCGGTAGGTTCGGTTTGATCCGGATAAGAAGGTGATTAGGATGGGTGGGTTCTAGAATAGCTATTCTAGAACCTCTTAAGGGGGGTTCTAGAATAGTCCTGCTATATATATATGAATGATATATATATAGGTAAATTAACTCGTGATCCATGGTGCCTGGGCACCAGGATGGAATACTGTAAGTTTTGGGTATCTATTGACCCCCTTCTTTAAATTAGATCGAACGGATGTGGGACGGGCTCCTACCAAAGGAACGCGTGCGAGCAATTCAAGAGGAGTTGGCGGCATTCTTCTTAGATCATGTCATATCTAAAGACGGAGAATATTATCCCTACAAGTAGGGATCGTAAGAGATATTATATATATTGTATATATATGATACTATATATGTAATAGGTTCGACTGTAAGAGGATGAAGAAATAGGTCACACTTTGATCTTATATTTATGACGATGTTGTGTAATGGTTCCTTCTTTGTTGTATATATGTATTACCGTCGAATTAAATGCAAACCTTAACCCTAAAAAGGAAAACAATAAATAAAAAAAATTAAAACGAAAAACAGTAAAAGAACCCCTAAACCCTAAAACCCAGCGTGCAGACCTTTAGTCGCGGTTGGTGTTACCAACCGGGACTAAAAGGTCTCCGACCCCGGGCGCTCGTCAGCGGCCACGTGGGGACCCTTTAGTCCCGGTTCGTAGCAGAACCGGGACTAAAGGTTTGGGCCTTTAGTCCCGATTACGCAACCGGGACTAAAGGCCCTCTGGGCCCAGGACAAAAGGACCTTTTTCCACTAGTGAAGTACTTCACTGCCCCAATGCGCTTCACTGATTCCCTACATGTACGTGCGTCTAGTAGTAAGACCCCATGTCCTAATATCAGAGTTGGATATGGGTGTGGTTTCTCTAGAAAAGTTTATGTGTGCAGTAGTTGCACCCGGCACAACCCAACAAAATTTGGTGGTAAATAGATAAAAATGAAGAAAATTTGTCCAGTTCAGCCATGTCCGCCCCAAAATGTGGGGGGCGCATCAGGTCGCGCCATCGCAGACACAAATGGACAAATCCGGATACGAGATGGTGGCGCCGTTGGAGTTGCCCTTAGGTCATCCTTATGGCCTCTTTGCTTCGCGGGAATTTTAGAAACGCATGAACAGGAAACATATAAGATTGAAGTTGCATGCCCACATGAATCCTACAAAGTATATCACACGAAAAACAAAGGAAATGTACAAAGAGGTTGGAGTGAATACAATATTTTCTATGGGATATAGTACAGATGATTACTTAGCAAAATTTTCTGTAGGATGCAATCCTAGAAATCAAACGGTCAACATAGGAAAAATTCTTAAAGATTTTTTATTCTCCAAAAATCCTATGAAATTTCTTTAAATCAAAGTGTCTGAGGTCATCTTTTTTCATAAGTTAGGACCCCCATGCCACTATTGTGAAGACAAATTATGAAACACCCTGTGGTTTGCTATTTCAAAAATTCGAACGCCGAAAGGACAATCGTGATACTCATCGAGTAAAATATCGATCTTGAGCAGTAGTCGCTCCCGTCACAATGCATTTGCCTACTCGTTTTCGGTATTTCAATTATGACGAATAAAACACGTGCCATTTGTTTATATATTATTAAAAAAATCAAATACAAATCCAATTATATACCTTTTGTGATGTACTTCCTATTTTGGAGTACAATATATGTTTCATTGATCAAATTTGTGGTTAAACTTAGAACTCTAAAATTGGTCGATTAGGGATGGAGTACCGTTTGTTATCAGAGAGACAGAGACTCTGGTCGATAGGCCAGCCAACCCCCACAAACCAGCGGGGATCAGCGTGGTGATCTATCTAGACATCTGGCATGATGCTCGTGTCCTTGATAGTTGACACGCAATTTTGTTCCAACTCCTTCCGTCCCCAAATTAGTTGACATGGATTTGTCCAAATACGGATATATCTAGACGTACACGTCTAGATACATCCATAGGTGAACCAATCCATGTCAAGTAATTTGAAATAAAGAGAGTACGACTGACTGGGAACAGACGTTCACACGTCCGATGCTGCGACTAACCCCACTTACCTCAAATCATAGAGAAAACAGAAGCGGGGCGAGCAAGTCTACTTGAAGATTTGGAACCGAGTCCGCGACCGACTAATCCATGAATTAAACATGCTTATCGCCGTGACACCGGCCCTCCCAGATTAAATTAGACTAGTAAACACAGATCGGCGACCTGTACTATACATGTGTTCTTAATGCTTGAGTCGAGTCGCGGTCCCAGCTGGATCAGCAGCTCGCATATGCTACGGCGTGTAGCTTTGGCTTATCTCGAGGAAGCACAGCACAGCAGCAGAAGCGTCACTAGTGACGTTTTGGACTGCATTCCCAGGTCAACGACATTGCCGGATTATTTCCCCTGCTAATTACAGGGATGTTTCCATGGGCTAATTCATCTCTCGGTTGCGGCTCTCCTTGGAGAACTCCTGATCATAGATCGTTGCTGATAGCGAAATTTGTCCGGTCAATGTAACACATGTCGATTTACCTTTTGGATTCCTGTGGCATGCAGTCACGGTCATTTGTGATCTCCTTAACACCAACAGTTCACGGGTAAAAGTAGAAGTGCATATCCTCATTCCTACTTTCCTAGCTCCTCCCCGGAATTAGTGGCTTCCTTACTTAAGGCCGAAAGGAAGCATACACAAATTTGGAGGATCCAATTCCTCGTTTGGCACACTTTATTCCATTTCATTTGACATAAATGAAATGATTTAAAAAGAATGACAGGGTTAGAGACATGAATTGGCACCTTGAAGTACCATAGTCATTTGTTGGAATTCCAATTTAAATGATGTTTCTAATTTCATGGCAGACAAACATGTTGGGTATGAAATCTTGATTGAATTCCATGATTTCAGATCGAAATGATTGCTACCAAATGAGCTCCAAGAAAAATCCTATGGTACCATCAAAGAAATAGGAACTTTAGATTCCTCGAATTCGTATGCTACGACCTATTCAATAGAAGTTTTGGAGGAAAACGAACACGAGGTTTTACCTCATGTTCTCATCTCTTTGTGACAATAATTCATGTGTGATATCCAAATCACACTTCTGAAGTTTTCATGTTTATTTAGGAGGCACTTCTGATATCCCAATGGACATTTAGGAGACCTAGAGTTGCAAAAATGGTGGGCAACTTTAGTTCAAAAATGTGCAAATGTCGCGCATTTCTAACACTAAAGTTGCACATATTTTATAGAATTTACAGCTACTAAATTTTAGAGTGAATTCCATTTTTTTTTACCCTTGTGCATTTGTGACACTTACCACCCCATTTAGTGAAACAAAATCATAACTACTCTATATATAAAAATTTGAACATAGATTTACCCCCATTTTGGCATTCCTGTGTATCCTTAAAATAGACCGACAACTTAGGTCTATGTGGTGAGTCAAAATATGTAAAGATCGGAGGGCATTATCGACGATAATGTACAACCTTCTTTTCATCATTTGTTCAATTTCTTGTCATTATTCTGATAATTTTAAGACTCAATCATCGGCTCACACCTTGCCAAATAAAAATGCATCAGAAAAAGGATGGTCCAAAGTTTCTAAAATGGGGAATCTAGACTATTTTCACTAGATAGGGTAATTAATTAGTTTCATAAATGCATAATTAGAGAGTAAAAAGTGGAATTCACTATAAATTCTATTGGATATGGTTCAGCGATTATTTGACTTAGAAATAAGTTTTTTAATTCATTCGGAAATAGGCACTCCTAAGGAATGAGGATTTTTTTTGGTTTCTAAGCCTCCATGGAGCTCTTTTTAATTTAAAAAAATTATAAGTTAAACTAATCCAAAAAAAACATTCTACCATGTACTTGCTGGAATGCAATATAAATCTGGTTAGTTCCACGGAAATATAATCTCGAGTGCAGCCTACAAAAAAAAAGGAATATGGTGATTTAAAAATGCAAAAAAATGTGTGCTTTTGGTTCTTAAGATGAACATTAAAGTCGTTATAATTTTCAAAAGTCAAAACGAAACTAAATTGTCCATAGCATATGTGTTCATGTCTCGCATGTGCGTGCAAAGTTTCATGAATAAAAGACATATGTCATGTCCTTGGCATAAAAACAACACTCGGTGTTTCAGAAAAGCCTATCTCTATTGAAGTACTAAATTTCTTCTTTTCACACCCCTTATACAATTTTATGGATAAATGATAAGTTTTGTGGCCCTTGTGAAAAGAAAAAATTTAGTTCTTAGTCGACTTAGATTTAGTTAAATCTCAGTCAGTTGCACCTATTTGCAAGTCATGTGCAACTCTCAGACTAATCACGACACATAATCTAAGGTTACGGAGGCGACTGAGAATTAACTAAATCTTAGTCAGTTGCATACAGTTGCAAACCACGTGCAACTCCTGAATTAAAACGAATCACGACACAAAATCCAATGGCTACGGAGTACGGAGATGACTGGGAATTAATTAAATCTCAGTCAATTGCACATAGTTTCAAACCATGTGCAACTCACAAATTAGCAAGAACCGCGACATAAAATCCCAACGATTAAAAAGTTTACTGAGATTTAGTTAATTCTCAGCCGACTGAGAATTAGCCAAACCAAATTTTATATGTAAACATAGAACATTAACATGAAAAATCAGATTCTTTTTAACATCATAAATGTCATTTGTTTTTAACCCGGGAGCTGATGAGTATTATTTTTTTCTATTTTTGTGTGAAGCTTGAATTTTTTTTTGTTTTGCAATTACCGCTCCTTACATCAACTGCGATTACTTTCGTCGATTGACAGCTAGCCTTCGCGGAGGAAGTAGCAAATGTGGCTTGCTTGGTGGCGCATGCACCCTATATATAAGTCCTAGCCATCTCTCTCTCTTCCTCCAGCGGACTAGCTAGAAGGGAAGTCAGAGTCTTCCACCACCTAAACGACCTGAAAAGGAGGCCGGGTTAAGAATAGATCGAGTAAACACCACTGTCACAGGCTCACGGCTCCTGGAAGCAAGAGCTAGGCCAGGCGCTGGCGACGCGCCGTTAGCCGGAGAGACATGGGTGGCGCAACGGCGGAAGCCAAGAAGGACGGGCCGCCGGCGAAGGCGCGGCCGTTCGGGTCGTCGCTCTCGTCGGTGTTCATGCACGCGGACGCGGCGGACGTGGTACTGATGGCGCTGGGCCTGGTGGGCGCCATCGGCGACGGCCTGTCGATGCCGGTGATGCTGTTCATCACCAGCCGCATCTTCAACGACCTCGGCGGCAGCTCCGCCGTCGTCCTCCAGGAGTTCAGCTCCAAGATCAACGAGGTGCGTACGCATCCACAGAATTCCACATTTATTTATACCCATTGTTTAATCCGTGACCATCCCTTGACGATCGACCTTGTCATTTTCTTGTGGAATGGTCCACTCGATCAGAACGCGAGGAACCTCGTCTTCCTGGCGCTGGGCTGCTGGGTCATGTCGTTCTTAGGTGAGCAAGATATCTGGATGCCAACAATGGCGTACGTGCAATGCCGCAGCTACACAACTGCTTACCATGTGTGTGATGTGCCTGACGACTGACATGACACTACGTCCGATGTGTGCATCTAGAGGGGTACTGCTGGTCACGGACGGCGGAGCGGCAGGCGTCGCGGATGCGCGCGCGGTACCTGGCGGCGGTGCTCCGGCAGGACGTGGAGTACTTCGACCTCAAGGTTGGATCCACGGCGGAGGTGATCACCAGCGTCTCCAACGACAGCCTCACCGTCCAGGACGCGCTGAGCGAGAAGGTCCCCAACTTCGTGATGAACATGTCCATGTTCCTGGGCGCCTACGCCGTCGGCTTCGCGCTCCTCTGGCGCCTCACGCTGGTGGCGCTCCCCTCCGTCCTCCTCCTCATCATCCCGGGGTTCACCTACGGCCGCATCCTCATCGGCCTCGCGCGCCGGATCAGGGAGCAGTACTCCCGCCCGGGCGCCATCGCCGAGCAGGCCGTGTCGTCGGTGCGCACCGTGTACTCGTTCGCCGCGGAGCGGGACACCATGGCGCGGTTCTCGGCCGCGCTCGAGGAGTCGGCCAGGCTGGGCATCAAGCAGGGCCTCGCCAAGGGCATCGCCATCGGCAGCAACGGCATCACCTTCGCCATCTGGGCCTTCAACGTCTGGTACGGCAGCCGCCTCGTCATGTACCACGGCTACCAGGGCGGCACCGTCTTCGCCGTCTCGGCAGCCATCGTCGTTGGCGGACTGTACGTAACACGAATTACTTTCTACTAGTTCGTACTACATGATACATATATGCTCGCACCGCGCGCCGCCATTGACGAACCATGGTGTGTGTCTGCGTGCAGGGCTTTGGGGTCGGGGCTATCGAACCTCAAGTACTTCTCGGAGGCGAGCGCGTCGGCGGAGAGGGTTCTGGAGGTGATCAAGCGGGTACCCAAGATCGACTCGGCGAGCGACATCGGTGAGGAACTAGCGAACGTGGCCGGCGAGGTGGAGTTCAAGAACGTGGAATTCTGCTACCCGTCGCGGCCGGAGAGCCCCATCTTCACCAGCTTCAGCCTGCTCGTTCCGGCGGGGCGCACGGCGGCGCTAGTGGGGAGCAGCGGGTCCGGTAAGTCGACGGTGGTGGCGCTGATGGAGAGGTTCTACGACCCGTCGGGCGGGGAGGTGGCGCTGGACGGCGTGGACATCCGGCGGCTGCGGCTCAAGTGGCTGCGCGCGCAGATAGGGCTCGTCAGCCAGGAGCCGGCGCTGTTCGCGACGTCGATCATGGAGAACATACTGTTCGGCAAGGAGGACGCCACGCCGGAGGAGGTCACCGCCGCCGCCAAGGCCGCCAACGCGCACAACTTCATCTCGCAGCTGCCCCAGGGGTACGACACGCAGGTAATAAATTACTCGATTTCCCTATCTAGCTGGAGTAGTACTGATTTTTTCACCTTTGCAAGTCGCTGTCGTGTTCGTTTTCATCTACTCCTACTTTTGTTCTTATTCCGAAATGCAAAATCTTTCTGATGAGTATATGTTCGGTGGTTCAGTACGGCGTCATACAAAAATGTGGTGACAAAGCCCTTTGTATATATTTCCCTCAAAAGTCAAATAGGAGAACCAATCAGTTACTAGTACGTAAATGGAATACGATCCAGATAGCTTCTAAATATATTTACGGCTATAGTCTATGGATTCTAAAGGCAAAGCAGCAATAGAAATTCTGAAAAAAATGAAGCTCTACTTTGCATTGACATGGATGTGTCCACATAGATGTATACTAAGAGAAAGATTACTCGAATTAGAAAGGACGATGAGGAATAAGATTTCCACAAATATAATCAGATACTCAACCATAAAGGTGCCTGCTTTCATGGTGAAGTAGTATAGCACATCAACAAAGTGGCCAAACTAACAGAATGATTAAACCGAAACCAACATGTCCCGAGGAAGTTCTCCTCGTTGTTTATAGAACAACACTGGTATGCAGCCGCAGCCTGTGGCCTTGGAATCATTCCCTGCTACTCTTTTTAAGTTGCGAGGTGTGCCTCCTTTTGCGGGGGATTCTTCAGGCAGTTTTGATCGGTTTTCGGAAGCAGCACCATTTGTTTCTAGTGTAGTCACCTCTGAGTCAGCATTAGGCACAACCAGCACTAGTTTACTTATCCATCTAGCGCCGCGCAGAGAACATGGGTCTAGCCTCTCAAAAGAAGCCCTCATGGATCTGGGGATCCTGAGAGAGCTTGGCTGTCCCGTGTTCCTGATTCCCGGAAGTGCCACACCTCAATTACTATGTTGACCCTACTGAAAACAATGTACTCTGCACAAATAAGAGTGGAGGGTCATGTCGAAGCCAAAATGAGCCTCTTTGATTTGCAAGATTGGAAAACAATGTAGGAGGAATAAGGATGGCAATTTTACCCATGGGTACGGGTACCCGCGGGTACCGTACCCGTATGGGGAGGGTATGGGCACATTTTTATACCCATGGGCAGTACCCATATCCTATCCGCCAAGTCGTGGGTAGGGCATGGGTACAACCCTGTACCCGTGGGTATACCCATACCCTACCCATTTATACTAACATATGGACACTACTCAGTTGACTTACTAGATATGATCATGAGATTGTGATTTCCAAAATTAGATAATTGTCATGTATTCATCTACCTGTTATTGAGTTGAGATAATTGATTTTTTGTCAAATGTTCTATCAACAAATGTAAAAATATGAAAATTTTGTGTAATATTTGATCTACGCAACGGGTACCTAATGGGTACGGGTACCCGCCGGGTATGGGTATGGGTATACTTTAATCCCCGCGGATAAGGGTATGGGTAGAATTTTGTACCCATAGACTATATGGGTATGGGTATGATATTGCTCTGCCCTGCCCATACCCTACCCATTGCCATCCTTAAGGAGGAAAGACCGGGATTGCAATAGCATTGCCTGCTCGAAGTTTGTTTGATCGATAAAAAAAATGATTCTTTGCAAGAGGTTTGAGTGGATGATATTTTCCTATGACCGTGTAGTGCAAAGGAACCCTTAGGAAAATTTATCCTATAGAATTCAACCTACGAATCAAACAACCCACATAGGAAATACTCCTAAGAATTCTAGTCCTCCAAAATTCCTAGGAAAAACCTTTGAATCAAAGAGTCCCTTAAAGTATGCCACTACAGAAACGGCGATCAAATAAGTATTCCTCGGCGAATTTTGAAGCAAAAGTGCAAAAACAGCCAGCTAGTCTCACTGAATATCGCCGTTCCTGCACTAGGTACCCAACAGGGGCTCAGGTTGACCAAATTCAACAGAATGAAAGTTCCATGGTTAAATTGCACAACATTGTGTAGAAATGTAGGTGTTTATATGTAGAACGACAGTGTAAGAGGTGTATCCTGGGAGCACCCTTAAGGATTCCAATACTGGAGATGCCTATACAAAAGTTTTAATCAGACACTAGAAACTACCACGCTGTCCTAGAAGTAAAGAGTTCACTACATGAGGTAAAAGTAATTCGATAAACCTATTGAAACCTGAGTAGAAATACTACCAAAT
This sequence comes from Puccinellia tenuiflora, assembly GCA_012064385.1. Lineage (NCBI taxonomy): Eukaryota > Viridiplantae > Streptophyta > Magnoliopsida > Poales > Poaceae > Puccinellia > Puccinellia tenuiflora. The sequence goes on along the minus strand of QRDG01000131.1, from coordinate 1,227,024 downwards.
CGGGCCCTAAGAAATGACAACAAGAAATCACACAAACTTAGGTGCATCATCAGATCAAACATTGGACGAGTAACCCGACATATAACTCCAGGCGATGATTTACCATGATTAAAACATCTGACATTGTGGCACATTGCTCGGGATGGAAGAGTTGTCGCCTTGTGGTGTGTGGGTGCATTTAACCATCATTGCCACCAGTTCAGTATACAGTTCTTCTCCACTTAGTCCTCCAGCAGACCTGCCAAACAATATCCATCCACTTCTGGGCAAGAATTGAGTACATTAGGATGTCTCAATCATTTTCTTTACCGAAAGAATACTGTGACAGTGTGACCAAAATACTAGTGCATCGGTACTGCAGTAGCATGAGTTCTAAATAGCACCACTGGTAACATAAGCTTAATTATAAGCTAAGGCCCAAAGTTAGAACCCATGGGAATGCAGTAAATGCTCTCTGAATTCATTTGCTTCCCTGCAAGCTTAAACTGGCAGTACTGTTAATTCTAAAGCTGCTATCAGCCTATCGCACTACTTCACTGCAACTCAGCTCAAGTGGTGGCGGTATGAAAGTTCAAAGCACTCCCTTTGGAGTTTGAAAAATGGCTGATGGCAGGACCTAGGAATCATAGATTGGTGAGCCCAAGTGGAAAAGGGAGACTAGTTGGCCCACCACTCAGGGTGTGTGCCTCCATGGTCGGTGGGCGCTGACGGCAAGCAGCTATGAGGCCTTTTGTAAATGTAGTAACAAGAAAAGGCTTGTCAGCAAACAGTTATGGTGTTCTAACTTTCCCAGCAAACAGGATTTCACCCAGGTCCTGTCATGCACTAGATTCATTTTTTTCGACAGCAATATGTTATGCAGAGATCTGACAGAAGGAAGTGCCCGTGTGCGTGCGCACGTGTCGTGGCATGACTGCTTCCAAAAGTTAACTTTAATCAACCTAAAAATCGAGAAGATTCAGAAAACCATCATTAACGTGGTATGTTGCCGCCGGCCACTGCAAGTGCAAACTATAGCGTTTCAAAGTCACTAGTCGTTAAAAGGGAAAAGGGAGAAGACGTGCCTATTCCAGCTGCCATGCTGTCCCAACATATGCCCTCTTCAATGTGGAGCCCCCAGCTAATAATGAGAAATCTCCCCGATTATTCAACCTCTAAGTGGCATGCATGTAAACCTGAAAAGTTCGTTCACGGACAGAACCCACTACCATAATTTCTACTATGTGCAAATCTGCCATGAGGCACATAAAATTAGGACATGCTAGATTTCGATGTGGGCATACCAGCAGCATAATGATGCGATAAGCACTCAGAATATCCTCCCTGTTGAGTACCTACCAGTTCATATACATGTAACTGAACTTCCATCCCCTCTGTTTAAGTAATAGGAAATGATCACAGTTTAGTGTTCGATGAAAATAATAGACAGCTCAGTTTTTCCACTACCTACAGAAAAAACTAAATTACAATGTGAATTTAATAATGGAACAAGCTTGCCGGAACATGTGTAACTAATGCACACATCACATATGCAAATATTGTGTTAAAAAGGCCATAGTTTGTCAATAAACTTCAGAAGTCAGATTTTCCACGGTGTGAAACTTGAGTAGATATCATATGATCAACTCATGACCAATTAAATGGCTAGCTGCATTCCCTCAAAAAAAAAAAAAAACAATGGCTAGCTGCATGTTTGTAAGATAAAAGGAAAACAAGATATCAAATCTGCAAAGACAAAGCTAGATGGTCAGCATAATGCTAATAATGTAACTAGTTCTGTAACTACATATCCATGTCAATTGCCCATATAGGATAAACAAGAGTAGTGGCCTTCAGGATGCTTACCATATCATGTTAGTTTGATATAGACTTGACCATTCTTTGCACTCATGAACGAATATTCCAGTCCGTGGATAAATTAACATGGAAGGATGGGATGAGTTAGTTCTGAGAATCAAAAATGAATGAAATATTGTTCAAATACAAACGTGGGTATCAGAGCACGATATTATGTGAGATGATGGATTTAGAGTCTGAGAGGGTAAACCATATCTGTATGAGACTGATAGCAATGTTGTTAACTATTTGTAAATGCTGTGCAACGATTACGGAAAGCTCACACAGAGATGAGGAACTATTTCAGCAAAACCTATCTTTACCGTTAGATGGGAATCTTATCATCATTCAGTGATGATCGATTGACACCACAGGGTACAATAATTACTTGAGAAAATCAAATGATGAGCTGAAACATTCATGGAACAAACATGATTTTACCCTTGAAAGGACACGGCTACGTCCCTCTGGTGCTGATGTTTCCAAGTGTCTCTAGGTCTTGACAAAGACGACTTCCTGCCAGATTTTTATTTATCAACTAAGATTGATGTTTTCCTCCCTGCAACACAAAACTTTTTACTGCGATTGACAGCTTCTGTGTTCAAATTTTCTAGGCAGTGTGTAGAGAGGGTAAATTTATATCCATGTATGAATTTGATAACCAACGTTACAATGCTGAGCTAGAGGTTTAAGATAAGCTAGGTATAAATTTGAAATGGAAACATTAGATGTTTATAATCAGTGGAGCATACCAGCCTAGCAGAGCGCCAACTAACAGACTGCAACATACATACCAGTTTCGCATAAGTATCACAGACATTTCTGAATAGAAAATGCAGTTTGGAAGTGGAAAGGAGAGTTGTACATACATGAGTTCAAAAAAAACTTTAGTTAAATTATGTGTCTTCTTTGCAATGCAAACTTGGATTTGATGTATTTGTCACAAGAAATTACAGAGGATTACAGTTGTGAGCTCATCAAGAAACTAGTTCATCTTAAGTTGTTGATTTTTTCCAATCTTCCTTTATGTGAACAAAGTTGTGGTTCATACTCTCAATGTGCGGTATTACCGTATTAACCATATATCCGAAATAAAAACAGGTGGGTGAGCGTGGTGTTCAAATGTCTGGAGGGCAGAAGCAGAGGATTGCTATTGCCAGAGCAATCTTGAAGTCACCCAAGATCCTACTCCTTGATGAAGCCACCAGTGCATTGGACACCGAGTCAGAGCGTGTTGTACAGGAGGCGCTCGACCTGGCCTCCGTGGGCCGGACGACCATTGTCGTTGCACATCGCCTTTCCACCATCCGCAATGCTGACATGATTGCTGTCATGCAGTATGGTGAGGTCAAGGAGCTGGGCTCCCATGATGAGCTAATTTCCGATGAGAATGGCCTCTACTCATCTCTTGTTCGGCTTCAGCAGACTAGAGAATCAAAAGAGGCTGATCAGGTCAGTGGAACTGGCAGTACTTCCGCTGTGGGGCAGTCCAGCAGTCACAGCATGAGCAGGAGATTCTCTGCGGCTAGCAGGTCAAGCTCGGCCCGGTCATTTGGTGATGCAGGTGATGCTGGCAACTCTCAGGAGCCAAAGCTTCCACTGCCATCCTTCAGAAGGCTGCTTATGCTCAATGCACCAGAGTGGAGGCAGGCACTTATGGGAAGCTTGAGTGCAATTGTGTTTGGAGGCATCCAACCTGCTTATTCATACGCTCTCGGAAGCATGATCTCAGTCTACTTCTTGACAGATCATGATGAAATCAGGGCTAAAACAAGGGCCTATGCACTCATCTTCGTCGGGCTTGCAGTGCTCTCATTCTTGATCAATATTGGACAGCATTACAACTTTGGTGTCATGGGGGAATACCTCACCAAGAGGGTCAGGGAACAGATGCTCACAAAAATCCTCACTTTCGAGATTGGTTGGTTCGACCGTGATGAGAACTCCAGTGGTGCCATATGTTCACAGCTTGCCAAGGAAGCCAACGTTGTAAGTACCAGACAAAAAAAAATGTGTTGATACTTCAATGGAACTTTATCTAACCTAGCATAATATTTTTGTTGCAGGTGAGGTCTCTAGTGGGTGACCGAATGGCACTGGTGATCCAGACAGTTTCCGCGGTGCTTATTGCTTGCACCATGGGTCTGGTCATTGCCTGGCGTCTGGCCCTTGTCATGGTAGCAGTGCAGCCTCTCATCATTGTCTGCTTTTATGCTCGCCGTGTCTTACTCAAGAGCATGTCTAAGAAATCAATACAAGCACAATCAGAAAGTAGCAAGCTAGCTGCTGAGGCTGTCTCCAATCTCCGTACCATCACGGCCTTCTCATCGCAGGACCGGATCTTAGGCCTCTTCAACCAAGCACAGAATGGACCGCGTAAGGAAAGCATCCGGCAGTCGTGGATTGCAGGCTTTGGGCTCGGCACTTCCATGAGCCTGATGGTATGCACATGGGCGCTTGACTTCTGGTTTGGTGGAAGGCTCGTAGCTGAGCACCACATTACTGCCAAGGCACTCTTCCAAACCTTCTTTATTCTAGTAAGCACAGGGCGTGTGATTGCTGATGCAGGTGCCATGACAACAGACCTAGCTAAGGGTGCTGATGCAATCGCTTCAGTGTTTGCTGTTCTTGACCGGGTAACAGAAATTGATCCTGACAGCCCTGAGGGATACAAGCCAGAGAAGATCAAAGGTGAGGTGGACATCAGAGGAGTCGACTTTGCATACCCTTCAAGGCCAGATGTGATCATCTTCAAAGGATTCTCACTAAGCATTCAACCAGGCAAGTCAACAGCTCTGGTAGGGCAAAGTGGCTCTGGCAAGTCGACCATCATCGGGCTTATAGAGCGGTTCTATGACCCACTTAGGGGAATGGTAAAGATTGATGGCAGGGATATCAAAACATATAATCTTCGAGCCCTGCGACATCACATTGGACTGGTCAGCCAGGAGCCAACTCTATTTGCAGGCACGATCAGGGAAAACATTGTGTATGGCACAGAAACAGCAAGTGAGGCAGAAATTGAGAATGCAGCAAGGTCCGCTAATGCACATGACTTCATAAGCAACCTCAAGGATGGATATGACACATGGTGTGGTGAGAGAGGTGTTCAGCTGTCAGGAGGGCAGAAACAGCGCATTGCAATTGCCCGTGCCATCCTGAAAAACCCAGCTATCTTGCTACTGGATGAGGCTACAAGTGCGCTAGACAGCCAGTCGGAGCAGGTGGTACAAGAGGCACTGGAGCGAGTGATGGTCGGCAGGACAAGCGTGGTGGTGGCACACAGGCTCAGCACTATCCAAAACTGTGACCTGATCACTGTGCTCGACAAAGGAATTGTTGTGGAGAAGGGCACACACTCATCCCTCATGTCAAAGGGTCTCTCCGGAACATATTATAGCTTGGTTAGTTTGCAACAAGGAGGCAGCCAGAACTGAGTATTTGCATGACAATACAGCACTCGTTTCCAAATTAGAACTGCAAGCAAGGATGATGACCAGGTCACCGACATTTTCTGCAACAATGGGCTATTTTTCCTCCCGTTGCTCTATTGGTGTATAGAAGCGTATGAAGCTTGTCGTTTATCCATATAACTGCTGGATATGTATTGTACTGATGCAAGTGCCTGGAAATCTGAGATAGGCTGTATATTAGGTTGTATCTCTACTTATTCTTCTGTTGCTTCACTATACTTATTGACCAAATAATTTAGTACCAGCATGAGCTAAGCATCACAATTCCTTTGTTGAGGGAGGTAGCAGACTAAACAGTAACTAAAGAATTACATCTCGATAAAGTTGTGGATCTGCAATAAATTAAAAAAAGTAAGTAAATGAGGCCTACATTCTGTAGGAGAATAATAACATGGGGAAGCGGTGAGTCTAAACCTGAAGCCATTTTTACAACCATGCTTTCCAACATCAGTATCACAACGAGCAAAGTTCAGTAGTTCATGTGGCAGTAGTTAAGAGTCATATTTACGTTTGATACAAACACTTGAGACTAAGGAGTAAGAGATCCCCATGACTAATTTTTTTTTTTTTAACATAAAGATATATTAACATAGGCAGATTACATCCAAGGAGCTGCAAAGAAAAAAAAATACAGACCAATCCCTAGACATTGCAAAAAGGACCCTCAAGGAAAATTGAGAAACGCGATCAGGTCCTTGACTCAGCCGCAGAATGAAACCAGCGACCTCACCACCGGGGACGGAACCACTTGGGGTAAGGGTCGTCGCCGCGCCTCCACCTCCGGCACCACGCGGACGAGGACGACACAGACGTCAATCCACGGCTGGACTGCCTCCCTTCATGTACATCGGCTGGGAGGAAATTCTCCTATGGCCGCCCTTCGACCTGAAGATGCGACGGTGTGCGGACCAATAGTCTCGAACAAATCACCGCCGGAATGGAGCTCTGGACTTGTCGAAAAGATGAAGCAGCCCACTCATCTCCTCTTGATCCTCCTTCACCACGAAGACGACGAACAGAAAAAAGAGGAGCAGACCATCTTCCTCCTTGCAAACAACAGGAGGCAAGCGCAGCCTCCATCTCCCTCAATCCTCCACCACCATGGCGACTAGATCGAAGCAGATCAGACACGGCGAGCTTATTGAAAGGAGACACCGGCTCAGCTCTCTCCAGCTTCCCGCGGCACCAAGCCGCCACCGCCGGAGGTCGCCTCGCCGCAAGCCACCAGACGCCGCTCGGAAGCGTCCGCGGCGAGCTCCAAACCGGCATATAGCCAGACGCCACAAGGGCAAAACCTAACCCAAAACCTACTACTACTATATACAGGGAAGGCCAACCACCGGATCCATCTCCTCGCCGGCCGGCAGCGCCGCCGGAGAGCAAGAAGGAGAGGGGCGGCAGCTGGACACGGAGGTCGACTCTCAACAGGCTAGAGGAGAAGAGATAACCTTCCCCATGACTAATCAAAGAATTCTTAATTCGAGGAATCCCTCGGAACCCTACGACGAACATTTCATAATCACGCAACATTAGCAGAAGCAACTCGTATGTAGGCTTGGTGGTGGTATCAGTGGGATTCACCTGGCGGGATCTAAGGGGGGAGGCCGTAGACGTCGTCCCCGTCGAAGGAGCGCGGCGCGGTCGCGTGCGATGCGGTGCCGGCGTGCCGGGGCGGGGTGGGGGTCGGCGCACGGCGCGCACTTTGGGGGAGATATTGGGAGCACGGGACAGATTGCAATGCCGCATCGCTAGGAAGGAGAAGTGGGCTCTGCCGGCCGAGAGCCGGGGCCGCCGTGCCGGCACGCCGTGCTGCGGCGAGGATGGCGGAGACAGGTGTCCAGCGGCCAGAGCCAGGCCTTTGTGAAATTGGAATACGCCTCTCCGTGTCATTTACGAAGTCTACTATACGTTCCCCTTAAACCTGCCTCGGCCCTTCTGCTAGGCTGAAGGGAGTTGGGCCGGTAAGGGGCTGTTTAGTTAGGCTTACATTTTGCTTTTTGGATTTGGATTATAAGCTACTCCCTCTGATCCATAAAAAGTGTCGATCACTTAGTTGGCTCTCGTCTAGGGTCTGGGCGATCTCATCGGCGACCACACCGACGGGAGACTTCTCTCACGATCTTCTCACCGCTTCTTCCCCCTTCCATCGATCTGTTCGAGCTGAACAAGGGACGGCTTGCCTGTCTACCTGGTCTTGGAAGTTTTTTCGGGAGGGACGGTGGTGATCTAGATCGGTTTTGGCCGAGGTGCAATGCCAGACTCGGAGGTAAAGCAATCAGGAGAAAAGGGGAAGAGCCCGAAGATTGACCTGCGGGAGTTGATGAAGAACCTTGATCTAAGGGTGTGTTCGGTTTGGGAATTAGGTGGAATGGAATGTCATGAAACCGTTCCATTCCTGTGTTCTTTTTGGACAAAAAATTGTCACGGAACCGTTCCATTCTTGTGTTCTTTTCTGGGATAGGGTGGAATGGAATGAGAATGAAATAGAATGAGAACGGCATCAAACTCGATTAATTATTTCCTAATCTAGATTAATTACTGCTAAACTTAATTAATTATTGCTATACTTGATTAATTATTGCTAAACTTAATTAATTATTCCTAATCGTGATTAATTATAATTAATCTTTATTAATTATTGCTAAACTTGATTAAATTAGAGTTAATCGCCCAGCATTACTGTGCAATTCCACCCCGTCAGGCCGAATCGGCCGGACCGGTCGGTTCCGAATATTGAGAGAATATTCCTTTTTCTGGTTCCACTCCATCCCGGAACCGAACGCAAAAATGTGTTCTGGGAACGGAATGGTTCCATTCCATTCCACCCGGTTCTAGAACCGAACACACCCTAAAGGATAGAGAGATTGATGATGTTTTCCTTGGTTCAGAGGAGGTGGAGTCGATGAAACAGAACATGAGGTGGATGGCGGTGGCGAAGGTTCACACCATGAAGACCTTCAGTGACATCTCCTTCCATGAGAATATGATGAATGCATGGGGACCAGCCAAAGATTTCTCCTTGGTGGACGCAAATTTGTTCGTTATTCAGATGTTCTATTCGTGTTACAGAAGAAGGGCCCTGGCTTTTTCGGCAGCAGGGAGTTCTTATTGAGCCCTTCGATGGAGTGGTTCAACCCTAGAAGTCTATCAATCGACATAACGTGTTGCCGCCCACTGCTGAACCACAAAGGGGGTGTATAACATTCCCGATGTTTGAGTTCCCCACTGCCCGAGTCTATCAATCGACATACGTTTTATATGTATTAGGATGCTATTCGATGTTGCTACAAGGTTATCGCAACGAGTCTCTTGACAACACTAAGATCAAAGGCTCTCGTGAAAATCATGGATGATGAGTTGAGATTTGTCTAAGCATCTCATATTGTTAGTCGAAGTGAATCTGTAAATTTGAAAACTTTTGAAAGCTTAAATTTGAACTTCCTATAAACTGTGTTTGTACTATGAATAACAGCTTTTAAAAATATATGGATGTACTTCTGAACATCGGTAGATGTAGTACTACCAGTTGGACTTTCTAAAACTTTATTTTTTACTTACTAGAAACTGTGTATGTATTACTCTTTGGTTCTAAATTCTTTACTTTGTGCGTAGTGCAAGTAGAGTACGGCAAGTAGAGTACTGTATTTGTCACAACAGTACTAATGTGTTATTCACCCACATTAAACTTTCGTATTATAATTATCTGACATCATATGACACACCGCATGGCTCTTGGGACGTAAAAACAAACCAGTGTGACCGGCGACGATAATTTAAGTTAGCATGTTATTATGTTTTCGGTGGAAGTCCGGCATATTTTATGAAAATCTATGTAACTAGATTTTTATATTTAATTCAATACAACACATTTTTTTTATATACTAGCAGCGCTTGTGTACATCGGATGATACTAAACATATTGCATAAGAGAATATCAAATAATATTTACATATGCAACCATACTAGAGTCCACACCATTTTATTTTCACTGGTGATTATTCTAAGCAATTTTGTTTCAGTACCAAGTACAAATCATTCACACTTTCTTAAATTTTCACTTGCTAGAAATTTTTTACCATGAAACAATAGTGTTATTTGTTTAGTTTATACTCCAACTTTTTCCTATAAATATACTTATTAAGCATACACTAGAAACACTATTGAGATATTTGACAGATGGTACAGCATACAAATCTTTATCATAAATACCTATAAATTATGCATTGTTGAAAAAATAATTTTAGAAAATTGACTATTGTTATAAAATAGAGTTTTGTATATTTTAATGATATTCAGTAAGACAAACACCAAGTAATATTGCCAATTATGTGCTTAAACTATTCTACTCCTTGGTTCGGTTTATAAGTCCCATGTGTATCCCTATATCGTCAATTTGATTAACAAAATACAAGAAATATGTTACAACAAAAATATACCATCAGAAACTTCAAGTGTTATAGTTTTAAATGATATGATTTGTGTGTTATAAAATTTGTAATATATTTGAAAAATTGGCGACCTTGGTAACGTGCATGCCTTATAAACTGAATCGGAGGGAGTAACCAATAGAAAATTATAATTATAATATGAAAATTAAATAGACGTATAAAAGTTTGTTACAAAATTGATTTGCCCTGGCGTCGTGCTCCGGTGGAGGGGCACTAGGCTCCGTTGTTGTGACAAAATAAGGGACAAAATATAAGGCGCAGATAGTTTGTCACTATCTTTAATTTGCATCTCTGACCACTAGAATATGGTGAAGTGCATTGATTGAATTTCTATGTACTTAATATTATATTTTTAAGTTAGAGGTGTGCGTTGTTTACAAAAAAAAGTGCATACTTTAGTCGAAGAACATTAACATGATAATTATTAGGCCCTTCTCTTCTCGAGGCCCTAGGCGGTCGCGCCTCTTTCCCGGCCTATGGACCGGCTCTGTTCAACACGGATGTTGTCTTGGTCCCACCTGGACGCCGCTGAGCCTGCCGACGACTTGGAGAACGTGATGTGCGCGTTGAAGAGTGGGCGTCGTCCCACGTGCGTGCTCTCGGGAAGCTGGCGGGGCCTGGACGCCATGCCTACATCTTTCTAATGCATGAACGAGAGTAGAGCTGATCCCCTCAAAGCTTCACTCCTCGGCTGCTGCTGCCCCTGCCAATGATTTCCCGAACCGCACGTTGTTGAACTTGAGCGATTGGCTAGTTTTTTATTCGGCTCTTCTCGACAGCGGAGATGTTCTTGTTTTTGCAAAGGGTGTCAACCGCCATCGAGGGGCCAGCAAAGCTGATATCGATCTCCAGTACGTGTACCACGACTATGTTGATGGCATGGTGGCCTGCTTCCCCGCCATCACTTCAGCGCGGCAGGTTATAAGGTGTCCGCCTCCACCGACTGAAAGGATCGTATGGGCACCTAGATGAATAGGTGCTACACCAAATTTTAATTCTTTTTCAATTTAGGCTTGACACAAAGGTAAATTCTCTAGATATGCAACTACGGTGAATTTAACTATATGACAAGCTAACAACTAGAACTAGGCAATTATCACGATACAAGTAAAAGCTATGAGGGGAAGAGATAACCGAAAGTAGAAGCACGCAGAGGCAAGGATGTATTCCCGAGTTCCTCCTTGTTAAGGGAGTACGTCTCGTTGGAAGGGTGTGAGCTCGCCACAAAGGCCTACTCAAGATGCTTCAAAAGGCCTCACCCTATTCTCCAATGAACCTCACCACAAGGGTTAAGTTCACCTTCCACTATCGGAATCCTTCGAGGTGGAATCCGGAGCCTTTACAACGTTCTTGGGGCACACACCCACAACTTAATTGGGGGCTCCCAAATCAACACAACAACTGAAACAATAACAATTAAAGTGAGTACAACGAAACACCTAGGTTATTTTCCCAATGGAAACCCTAGGCACGAATCCCTCAAGCTAATGAGGGGGAAATGGAAAACCGGTTGGTGAAGATGTAGATCTTGGTCTTCTCCTTCAATCCTCCGAAGATCAATGAGTTTGGGTGGAGGTATTGAGAGATCTAATTGATTTGAGCTTTGCAACAATGGAGGAGAGAGAAACTGGATCGGGCGACCTTCATTGGGGAAGAAGGGGTCTTTATATAGGGCCACTTGAAATCGAATCGTTATGTGCAGAAAATCTGCACAGCGGTACTACCGCTATGGAAGCGGTACTACATCCACGGATATCCTGCCGGTATCCCGTGCAATACAGCACCAGCGGCTGCGGTACCTCTCTGAGGTACCGCTGCCACCAGGTAGCGGTACTACCGATGAGATGTCGGTACTACCGTTGGGTACTTAGCCGCAAGGGCAAAGAATTCCCAGCGGTAGAACGTGGCAGCTACCGCTGGGGTACCGACGACATACCCGTAGCCAAAACGGTGCCCAACGGTATGACTGGCGGTAGTGCCGCTACTGGGAAGCAGCGGTACTACCGGTAGGATGCCGGTACTACCGCTGGGGACTTAGCTGCAAGGGCTAAGAGGAATCCCAGCGGTAGAACGTGGCAGCTACCGCTAGGGTACCGAAAGCATACCCGTAGCCAAAACTAGTCCAGCGGTACCTCTGGCGGTAGTACCAGCGGTACTACTGCCAGAGGCAGTACTGCTGGGCTTCTATAGCACAGCTCCAGGAAGGAGCGGTACTACCACTGCACCATCGGTACTACCGCTGAGACCAGATTTGGCAGACAAGGGCGGATTTCAGGCCCTCTCTCTTCGCATCGACTCCCTTTTTCTGGACCAGAATTAATCTAAAAGTTCTGCAAGTATTACACACAAACGTTAGTCCGATGTTGTGTGTTGTCATTAGACTCCAAAACGGATTTAGAGCGAATATGCTCTTTCAATCTCCCCTTTTTGGAGTATGATGACAACACACAACCAAAAGGTTCACAAAATATAGACGGGCTCCCCCTAACGATATGCATCATTTAAATTTGCTTTTGAATGCAAAATGCATAGCCGTTAGGATCAACGCTCCTCCTAGATTTTGTAGACCGATAATGTCTACTACACACTTCTATTCTTGTAGACTTGTTGGGCCTCCAAGCGCAGAGGTTTGTAGGACAGCGGCAAATTTCCCTTAAGTGAGTAACCCAAGGTTTATCGAATCCACGGGAGGAAGAGGTTGAACGTATCCTCTCTCAAGCAATCTTGCAATTAAGATACAAGAAGTCTCTTGTGTCCCTAACACACCTAATACAATGGCTAATTGTATAGGTGCACTAGTTCGGCGAAGAGATACTAAAATGTAAGTGATATGGATTGTAAAAGGTGATTTTGTAATTCTGTAATAAAAATGGCAGCAAGCAAACAAGTGACTAAAAATGGTGTATCAATGCTTGGAAACAAGGCCTAGGCTTCATACTTTCACTAGTGACTACTCTCAACATCATTAACATAATTAAACACATGATAGTTCCCACAAAAACACATGCATGGTAGACGTACTCGGAGATCATTCTTTCGTGGATCAAATAGGATGAGAATTGCGTAGGGCTACGAAAAGCACACCTTAAAGTTCGTATTCCACATCTATGGACACCTCATGCTGTCACTATCCGCATCCAAAGATAGTACTAACAAACACCACAGCCTATTTATTGAATAGTCTCTTTCTTCAATAACACAAGCATCAAGAAACCTCATGATCTATTCAATCCAACAATAATAAAGAACAAACTCATGATGAAGATCCCTCTAAGGTTTTATCATTAGAGTCACACACGACACCCATACTGTCACCGAGATACCGTGATCACAACGGTGACTCCTGAACTTATACTAGATGACACCACTTGAGCAAAATCATATCCATTACATGCAGGGAAACATCATGTATTCAGCTATGCTAACAAATCACATGATCACAACGAGGATCACATCATGGGAGAGAGAAATAACCACATATCTACTTTCATAAACCTTAGCCCCGGTGAGGGACTACTCCCTCCTCATCACGGGAAGCAGCGGCGTTGATGGAGATGGCCCCGGCGGTCGATCCTCGTCCCGGCAGGGTGCCGGAACAGGACCTTCTGAACCCCCAAAACTTGTCGGAGATGGCGGCGGAGCTCAATATCGTATTTGGGAAAATCCTTCGGGGGTTAGGGTTTTCTCGACGGGGATGATTTATAGGCCAAAGGGCGTCGCGAGGGGGTCTCCGAGGGGCACAGACGGGCCTCGGCCGTGGCCCTCCTGTCACCCGTGGGTGGGACCTGCCCCAGGGCTGTGGGTCCCTCCCGGGGTCGCCCTTCTGGCTCCGTTCCTTATTTCTTCAATAAAAATTGTCGTAAATTTTTGTCCAATTCCGAGAATATTTCCAGAAGTAACTCTCTGCAACAAAATCAGCACAAAAACAGGGAACTGGCACTGGGCATCTTGTCAATAGGTTAGTCTGACAAAATGCATAAAAATGATGTAATATGATAGTAAAAACATGTGACAACATCACAAAACTAGCATGGATCAATCAAAAATTATATATACGTTTGACACGTATCAGCATCCCCAAGCTTAACTCCTACTTGTCCTCGAGTAGGTAAGTGATAACAAAATAATTTTTTATGAGACATGCAACCAACACAATCGTGATCAAGATAGTAATGTAAAGCATAGGATGTGAATGAAGTGATACAAAACAATTGTCTATAGTTGATAGCAAGAAAGCAATGATTAACCAAGTTGAATCATTCAAGCAAAACCTTTCATAAATAGTACGTTAAAGAAATGAAAACAATGTGATCCACAAATTTGATTAATTCTCAAAGTTAACAATTCCATGACAAAAGTGTTTGAAAACCAAAACAAATAAGATGCAAGTTTTAGCAAGAAGCTTCAACTTCCAACGGTAAAGTCAATATAAAGATTCATGTTTAATCTGACAATGCAATATGATCAATGATACCCAGGGTCAATGCTAGATATTTTCTTTGGTGGAGATAGAAGGAGGAGGAAAACTGACTCAACATTAAAAGTAAAAGAAAGGCCCTTCGCACAGGGAAGCAGGGATTAGTCATGTGCTAGAGCTTTTTGATTTTGAAAAACAGAGATAAAAATAATTTTGAGAGATGCATGCTTTCGTCAACGATTTCACAACAGAGAAGCTATCTAGTCCCCCATAACAAGCAAGGCTTTTAGACTTGTGAGAGCAGCTGGTTTTTAGAGGAGCGAGTACGCTCCTCTTTCTCCTTGGTTTCACCACTGTCCAATGTTTTGAGCTGATTTCTCAGATTTTCATTGCGCGGAGGAGAATGGTGAGTTATATTTATATTTTTTTTGCTTAAGCTGCTCTCGGGTTGATTCAAGTGAAGACGTAATCCATCGACACGGGGTGAAAGGAGGGGAAATGACCTTGCTCGTCATGAGTTATATCTAGCTCTCCACTGCTCCCTCATGAGCTTAAAAACAGAGGCACAAAAAGGAGTATTTTGAATTTTTAAAGATAGCACATGACAAATTTACTTGGAATGGCAAGAAATACCATGCATAGGTAGATATGGTGGACTTAGCTGGCAAGATAGTTTGGCTTTGGGATTTGGATGCACGAGTGAACTCTACACTCAGTACGAATTTTTAGGCTTAGCAAAAATGGTATTTGAAGCAAACATCTAACATTAACCGGTAACAGAGTAACATAAGACATTACCAATCATAACCATAAACACTCCATACCGTCTCCCTTGTTGACCAAACAGTTCTTTTGATGGAAAGATTAGCTTTATGAATTAACAACTACGAAACACCACACAGTTTCAAGATTTTAACTGTATTTCTTTACTAATCAATTCCACTCAAATAACCAGCAAGTTTAAGCATCCATATTACTATCTCAAAACAATTGAGAAGCATCAAATATCCACACAATGATCTACAAGACTATGCAGGCTTTCATTTCATTCCAATGTCACATGGATAGCGTTTTGTCACTTTGATAATTCAAACAATCTATCAAAAACAACTCTCCAACAAGTATAAGTGAAGAACAAGAGAGTTTAACATCACAACTAGTAGCCCTAAATAAGATAAAAGCTAAAAGCAAGAGCTTACTAGCAAGACCAACATACTTTCCTGCGGAACCGGTAAAAACTTCTGCCACAAAGAACGCAATCAATATAGCGTACCACTACGAGCCTAACGTGGACCTTGTTTAATAATTTTTGTATCCATCTTATCCAGCTAAAGTCTATTCGTTCGTTGCTCATTTCTATAAAGCATTATGTCTCGCCAGCAATCTTTCCCTTTCGGTCAGACAGCACTGGTCAATAGGATCGGGTGGGCTGGGCACATAGCCGGAGATAATAAATGGCAACAAGGCCATATTTTGCATTCTGAAATGTTCCTTTTATTTTAATAAAGAATAAAGAGTAATCCACTTACTAATTTACGAATAAAAAAATTAGTAGAACTTCCTCTTTGGGCGGCGGATCCATCTTATGGAATTTGACTCCTAACCGGAGGTGACTTCGCTACACTTCTTTATAGAAGGAAATCACCGCTGACTTTCTCGTGACCCGGATTTGCTTTTCTGCTCCTGGCTTAGAATAAATGCTTTTACCGGTAATGTCGAATCTAAGAACGTATTTTGCCTCCAGTCATTTTTGCTCCCTGGTCTCGAAACGGCCAGCTTTGGTTCAGCTCTCGGGGCCACCTTACACACTAATAAAATCGTCAGCTTCCTTCCCCACTCATCGCCCTCACTTTCAGACAATAAATCCAATTCGATTCAAAGATCGGAATCATACTTCCAGCGGGCAAGGTCGGCTCAAGAAATGGAAGTTGTGAGATGGAAAGAAAACCACGAAAAAAAGCTGACCCAAGCCGGAAGTTTGTCGAACTTGACAAACAATAGCTAAGAATACTCAACAAGATATAAGCGAAGCAAAGGAGTATTCAAATGAAAAAGCGGAGCGTGTCTCTCTCCCACACAAATAAAGCTAGGATCCAACATATGACCAGCAACCAAACAAACAAACAAAACTGAAAGCAAAAGGACGCTCCAAGCATAGCACATAATATGTAAAGTGATAAAAACTTAGTTCAATGAAGACGACCTCATGATAGTCAATGAAGAGTAGGGGAAGCCTTGGGCATTCAATTTCTTCATTATCCTCTCCTTTGGAACTTAAAAACTCACTTCACACAAAAATTCTCATAAACTGATTAGAGGGTTAGTGCTCATAAATTAAAATACACATGTGTTCAATTCAAGACAAATTGCAAACAACTTTATTGGGCATTAGCTACTGTTTACTAAGCCTCAATGTGGTACTCCTCCTCTAGAGTATCACATTTGATGATAGTAAAAGAGACGAATACAAATAAAAGCAGAATCTGTCAAAAACTGAACAGTCTGTAAAGATTGAATTTTTCGTAGCACTTCTGTAGCTCAAATAAGAAAACTCCAAACTAACAAAAGATAGATAAAAGTATCAGGCTTTCTGTCTAAAAATATCATAAAAAGATAAAATTCAGGGATTTTCTGGATTTTCGAACAGTGAAGGACAGAAATCTGTTTCTGGACAGCAAAACAATACCTCGCACTTTCAATACATTAGAGGCTAAACTTGGAAAAAAAACTAAAAGAAAAAGATACAATGAAGTTGCTACAGGCAACAACTTCATGAGTCAAGAAAAGCAAAAACAAAACTGAAAGAAAAGATGGGTTGCCTCCCAACAGGCGCTTTTCTTTATAGCCTTTTAGCTAGGCTTAGTGGTTTTTAATGATGCTCTCATAAGAATAAGAATTGAAACACAAAAGAGAGCATCAAGAAGCAAATATAAAACACTTTTAAGTCTAACCCACTTCTTATGCATAGGAATCTTGTAAAAAATAAATCATTGAAGCATAAAGCTAATAGCATAGGAAGGCAAAGCAAATGCAACATTAAATCCTTCAACATAAAGAGGGGAAACTCCATAAGATGAAAATTTATATAACCACGCTTCCCTCTCTCATAATAAATTTTAGTAGAATCATAAGAAAACTCAATAACATAACCATCACATAAAACATTTTTCTCATGATTCACATGCATAAAAGTATTATTACTACTCTCCACATAAGTAAAATCTTTCTCATTAGTAATAGTGGGAATAAAACTATCATACCCATCATTGTAATCATCATAAATAGGAGGCATATCATAATCATAATAAACTTTTTCCTCAATAGTAGGTGGACTGAAAGTATCATATTCATCATAATAATCATCATATATAGGAGGCATAGTATCATCAAAGCAAATTTCCTCCTTCAAGCTTGGGGGACTAAAAAGATCATATTCATCAAAACCGGCATCCCCAAGCTTGCAATTTTCCATAGCATTAGCAACAATGGCATTCAAAGAAATCATACTAATAACATTGCTACTAGCATGATTGTTATGCAAATAAAGTTCTATAGGTTTTTTAATTTTCTCTTCAAAAGCATCATGACCAATTTCAAGATAGAGTTTATAAAGCTCTCTCATTTTGTTGTTGTTTTCCATTAAGCCTAACAAGTGAAATAAAAACAAGAAACAAAAAGATTTAATTGCAAGATCTAAAGAAGATACCTTCAAGCACACACCTTCTCAACAACGATGCTAGAAATTAGCTTTGTTGAAGGGAGAGTGAGTACCGCTTACCTTTCCTCCCCGACAATGGCGCCAGAAAAGAGCTTGATGTCTACTACACACTTCTATTCTTGTAGACTTGTTGGGCCTCCAAGCGCAGAGGTTTGTAGGACAGCAGCAAATTTCCCTTAAGTGAGTAACCCAAGGTTTATCGAATCCACGGGAGGAAGAGGTTGAACGTATCCTCTCTCAAGCAATCCTGCAATTAAGATACAAGAAGTCTCTTGTGTCCCCAACACACCTAATACAATGGCTAATTCGGCGAAGAGATGGTAAAATGCAAGTGATATGGATTGTAAAAGGTGATTTTGTAATTCTGTAACAAAAATGGCTGAAAGCAAACAAGTGACAAAAGTGACTAAAAACGGTGTATCAATGCTTGGAAACAAGGCATAGGCTTCATACTTTCACTAGTGACTACTCTCAACATCATTAACATAATTAAACACATGATAGTTCCCACAAAAACACATGCATGGTAGACAATACTCGGAGATCATTCTTTCGTGGATCAAATAGGATGAGAATTGCGTAGGGCTACGAAAAGCACACCTTAAAGTTCGTATTCCACATCTATGGACACTTCATGCTGTCACTATCCGCATCCAAAGATAGTACTAACAAACACCACAACCTATTTCTTGAATAGTCTCTTTCTTCAATAACACAAGCATCAAGAAACCTCATGATCTATTCAATCCAACAATAATAAAGAACAAACTCATGATGAAGATCCCTCTAAGCTTTTATCATTAGAGTCACACACGACACCCATACTGTCACCGAGATACCGTGATCACAACGGTGACTCCTGAACTTATACTAGATGACACCACTTGAGCAAAATCATATCCATTACATGCAGGGAAACATCATGTATTCAACTATGCTAACAAAGCTCATGATCACAATGAGGATCACATCATGGGAGAGAGAAATAACCACATAGCTACTTGTATAAACCTCAGCCCCGGTGAGGGACTACTCCCTCCTCATCACGGGAAGCAGCGGCATTGATGGAGATGGCCCCAGCGGTCGATCCCCATCCCGGCAGGGTGCCGGAACAAGACCTTCTGAACCCCCGAAACTTGTCGGCGATGGCAGCAGAGCTCTGTATCGTATTTGGGAAAATCCTTCGGGGGTTAGGGTTTTCTCGACGGGGATGATTTATAGTCCAAAGGGCGTCGCGAGGGGGTCTCTAAGGGGCACAGACGGGCCTCGGCCGCGGCCCCCTGTCACCCGTGGGTGGGACCCGCCCCAGGGCTATGGGTCCCTCCCGGGGTCGCCCTTCTGGCTCCGTTCCTTATTTATTCAATAAAAATCATCATAAATTTTCGTCCAATTCCGAGAATATTTCCAGAAGTAACTCTCTGCAACAAAATCAGCACAAAAACAGGGAACTGGCACTGGGCATCTTGTCAATAGGTTAGTCCAAAAAAATGCATAAAAATGATGTAATATGATAGTAAAAACATGTGACAACATCACAAAACTAGCATGGATCAATCAAAAATTATAGATACGTTTGACACGTATCAACTGAGATATCACACAATATATAATAGCAAGAGATATAGTAATTTCGCACAAACTTCGCACATCGAATAAGGAAAAGCTATTACACTACATAGTCTTGCACGAATTTAAAAGGTTCCCATGTCTCACACCATGAGGTCAACGAAATCAAGTAAATATAAATAAGAGCACAAGCGATAAGAGGCAACGAAAGGCAAGTTTGTGCTCCCAACCCATGCAACTCCCCGGATAACTAAAAGAACTCTCTCCCCCTTTGGCATCATGACACCAAAAAGGGAGAGGCGATGCTAACATCCCAAGTGGAAGTCACTCCTCAGAGCTAGAGGCATCGGCGGTCTCGTCATCACTCGCCTCATCATCATCACCATCCTTAGACTCCTCTTCTTCAATCTCATTGGTGTGACTAGGTCCTCCAGGTACATCGTCACCACGGGTCCAAGGTTCATGGGGGCGAGAGGAGGCGTCATCCTCAAAGTCATAGTCAACCCAAGAGCGGCGTGGATTGTCCCCAGTACCGGCAACCCAAGTGGAGTACGAAGTGATGTTGTCCTCTGAACCGGCAACCACGGGAACACCCAAATGCTCAAAGTGCTTGCAAGTGCGCACATGCTCTTCCTTACTCCTCTTGTGTGCTTGATAGGCCCGACGGTCTATGTCATCTTGACGGCAGAAAATGGACTTGAGGGAGTTTGCAAGCCACTTCTTGAAACCTTTGTCTTGAGCCTTTTCTTTGGGAGGAGTTCAAAGGTGGGGTCATCTTCATCATCCGTGGTACTCTCTTCAACATTGGGGATGAGAGGAGGAGCATGCTTCTTAATGAAAAGATCTTTGGACTTTTGTTCGGTGAGCTCTTCCTCATTATCCAAGAGACGCATGTCAAGGCCTTCCTTTTCCCACACATGGTTGATAAGCTTGATCAAAATAGCACCAAAGATAGGAACCCTTTGGTGCATCACTACCGCATACATCTCATGCCAAATGATATCGATCACATCCAACTTCTTCCCTTGGCCAACCATGAGAGAAGACTCATGCATGATGTTGATAAGCATCCCATGAATTTGATCAAAGTTTCCAACCCAAGGAGCAAGGGTGTTGCAGTAGATCCGGTGCATAATGTCCCAAGTCTTCAGCAGATGCTTCTATTCCCCCACAACCGCACGCCCCTAGATGTAGAGATCAAACAACACATTGGGCTTTATTGGCTTGACGGTATAGGGAATGTGAAAGAATTGTTGCTCCACTATGTTATCCATATTATGACCATGGTCAACCAGCCCAAGCAAGGAGGCAAAGTCACTCCACGTAGCCTCAAGTACTTCATCCTTAGTCATCCACTTGATCCTCCTAGGTTCATGATACGTGTCAAATGTATCTATAATTTTTGAGTGATCCATGCTAATTTTGTGATGTTGTCACATGTTTCTATTATCATATCACGTCATTTTTATGCATTTTGTTGGACTAACCTATTGACAAGATGCCCAGTGCCAGTTCCCTGTTTTTGCTGTTTTTGTGTTTCAGAAATTTACTTCTGGAAATATTCTCGGAATTGGACCAAAATTTACGGATATTATTTTTACGCCAAGACGAAGACGGAGACCGAAGGGCGACTTGGGGGGGGGGGGCACCCAGGGGCCACAGGCGGGTGCCTGCTGCGGCCCCCTGGACCCATGGGTGGGGCCTGCCCCTACCCCCTGGGCACCGCCTCGGCCCCCTCCGACGCCTATAAAATCCTAAAAACCCTAAAAACTACGGGGCGGCCATTATTTTCCAGAAAAGTCATCCCGAGGCTCCGTCACATCAAACCCTAATTCGGGGGTGATTCTGAAGCAAATCCCGGCACCCTGCCGGAGGGGAGATCGATCCCGGAGGGCTCTTCATCGCCATGCCTTCCTCCGGGATGATTTGTGAGTAGTACCACCTTGGATCTTGGGTCCATGTTAGTAGCTGGTAGTCTCTCTCTCTTATGCTTCATGTCTTATGATCTTGTGAGCTGCCTAACATGATCAAGATCTATTATTGTAATGCTATGTGATGTGTTTGCTGGGATCCGATGGATTATAAAGTTATGATCAGATTGTGCATGATTCTTATATGTTGATTTATGTTCTTGCATGCTCTCCGATGTGCGTAGTTACTTTGGCCAAGTGATTGTGTGTATCTCCAAGAGAGAGTATTTATGCTAGATAGTGGGTTCATGCCCCCTTTTGTTCCTGGGCACGAGTGACAGAAACGTCTAAGGGCGAGGGTGTGTTGTTGCTACTAAGGGTAAAACAATGGTGTTAAAGTCTATTTTGATATTTAATATTGCTTACTTCATGTGCTTACTTAATGCAAATGTCTGTTGCTTGCAACTTAATACCGATGGGTGGCAGGCTGGATAGCGATCCCACGGTGGACTCTTTAGACAAAGATGCAGTTGGACTCAACAGTCTTTGTTCATTGTCGTGATTCCTACTTAAATATTATCATGTTCTCTTTGTCATAGCTAGATTAAGTTTGTGTTATAATCTTGTCAATTGCCCAGCTGTAATTTGTTTACCCATCATATGAATGTTCTATTTACTTGAGAGACTCCACTAGTGAACCCATGGCCCCCGGTCCATATTTTTACATTGATTGCAACCTTTATTCATCACTTTTCACCATCATTACTCCTCTGGTCCATTTTCATAATTCATCTATTTCACTATACAATTAACCGCTTTGTTTTCTGCGAGACCGGAAAGATTGACAACCTTTCCGCCGTTGGGGGCAAAGTATTTTGGTTGAGTGTGTGCAGGTCCACGTCTGTTGAAGAATAAGCGCCAGAGATCTTCAACATTCACTTTGTTGTTGATTTCAAGGTCCTACTGGTTCGATAAACCTCGGTTCGTTATCGAGGGAAAACTGCTGCTTGCTACATCTCCGCCTTCGCTTGGGGCACCACCCAACTCTTCATCAGTAGCAATCAAGCTCTTTTCTAGCGCCGTTGCCGGGGATCTTGGAGCTACAACAAGGGTAGTGTCACACTTTCAATCACTTTACTTTGTTTTTGTCTTGCTTGTTTTATTTCTTGTTAGCTTATTTTTCTTGTTGCAAAATTTTAAAACCCAAAAAAATTAGTGTAGACTTTATTCCTGTCTTGTTATTTTATTTTATCATTATGTCTTCCACTGAAAACACCAAGTTGTGTGACTTTACTAGCACTAATAACAATGATTTCATATACTCTCCAATTGCTCCACCCGCTACTAAAGCGGAATCTTATGAAATTAAGCCTGCCTTGTTAAATCTTGTTATGAAAGAGCAATTTTCTGGTGCTAGTACTGATGATGCCACCTCTCATTTAAATAACTCTGTTGAGTTATGTGATATGCAAAAGTATAAAGAGGTAGAAAGTGACATCATAAAACACATAAAAATCTGCTAAAATGGGTGATAGGACTAAGTTGTTTGACTACACAAATACTCCAAATGATCAATTTATTGCTAAACCTATTACCACACCTGAGATACAAGATGATAGCTATGAAGTAAGTCCTAGTTTATTGAACTTGATAAATAGGGAGAAATTTGGTGGTGGTGCTATGGAGGATGCCTCTATGCATCTTCACGATTTTTTTGAAATTTGTGACATGCAAAAATTTAAGAATGTTGAAAGTGATATTCTAAAACTGAAATGATTTCCTTTCTCACTTAGAGGAAAAGCTAAGGAATGGCTGCATTCTTTACCTACTGATAGCATTAAAACTTGGAATGAATTGAGAGAAGCTTTCATTAAGAAATATTATCCTCCTGTTAAAATTTTGCAAAATAGAAACAATATTCTATCTTTTAGGAAAAATGAAAATGAACATGTTGCTATGGATTGGGATAGGATAAAACTTATGCTTAGAACTTGCCCATCACATGGAGTTAATGAATGGACCATACTACACTCTTTTATAATGGTCTGAATTACATGTCTAGAAATATACTTGATTCTGCTGCTGGAGGTGCTTTTATGGGAAAAACTATAGTAGAAGCTAAGAATACATTGGAAAGCATTTTGCAAAACTATAGTCAATGGCATACTAATAGAGCACCTAGTTCATCTAAGAAAGTAAACTCCATAGAAGAAATTCATGATTTGTCATCTAAGATGGATACTATTCTTGCTTTGCTTAATAAACCTAGTGTTGAAAATATTCCTTTGCAAGAACTTGTTGGTGATAATTCTGAAAATATTGATGTCAACTTCATTAGGAACTATGGAAACAATGGGTATGGTAACAACAATTATAATTCTTATAATAAACCTCCTTATGTTCCAAACAATCGTCCTTTTGTTCCATATCCTAATGCTAATGATAAATGGAAGCCTATGTCATCTAGTAATGATAATGTTGAAACTAATAAAATTCTTATGGAACAAGTTGATAGTCATAACACCATGATATAAGAGTTGAATAAGTCTGTTGCATCTATTAGTTCTGATATTAAAAACTTACAACTCCAAGCTGCAGGACTAGACAAAGCCCTTTCAAAACTTGCTGATAATCAAGCCACTTTATTGAGTATGTCTGCTGGAAAACCACAAGCACCACCTGTGGTTGGATTGAATTCTATTAATATTGCTGAAAATGTTCCTCTTACTTTGGAAGAAACTATGAATGAATTGCTAAACTATCCTGAATATCTGTTGCCTTTTATGTCTCATCTTATGGCTTTAAAAGAAGAAGCTAATGAATCTGAATCTGATGAATCTCCTATGTTAATTGAGTTAGAGAGAAAAGTTGAAGAAGTTAAGATGCTAAGTGAAGTTAATGATCCTTTGCTTAATTTGGAGAATAGTAGCTTGCATGAATTAATATCTATCTTACAAAAATTTACAAGTGATCCTTCTATTGATGTTAACAAATCTGGTTTTGGTTCCTATATTGCTAATCATGTCTTGAAAGAGAAAATTGCTAGATATAATCAAGAAGCTATGATACCACCTAAGCTTGGGGATGCTTGGATCCCCAAGGTGCTAGTAACTATTGGAAAAGAGACACACCATGCCATACTTGATCTAGGATCTAGTGTCTCAGTTTTATCAAAAGAATTATATGAAACACTTGAATTAAAGAATCTTGAAAAATGCTCTATTGGACTTGCACTTGCTGATAATACCATTAAACATGCTTTAGGAAAAGTAAGTGATGTTATGGTAGAGTTACATATGACTTTTGTACCTGTGGATTTTCTAATCATGGATATGGAGAATAAAACCTCTAGTCCTATTATTTTGGGAAGACCTTTTCTTCGTACCACAGGGGCTATTATTGATTCAAAGGAAGGGAATGTGAAGTTTCAGTTTCCACACAAGAAATGCATGGAACAGTTCCCAAGGATGAAGTGCACAACTTTTAAGCTCCCTCATGAGCTTCATCTTCGGTAAAACAACAAGTAAGTAAGCCTAGCTATATGGCTATAAAGAAAGCGCTTTACGGGAGGCAACCCAGTTGTTTTTATTTGGATTTTCTTTGTGTCCTCTTGCTGTAAGAAGATATTGTTTTCTTAGTTTAGTTTCTGCAATTTTTAATAAAGTGCCAAGTTTTGCCCATTTTGGTTGAAAAAGTTGCTATACCTATTCAGAGATTTTATTCCTGCATAGAGTCTGTGCACGGTTTGATTTTTCATTCCTATTATGTAACTCCAAATGAGCTGAGATGTGTACTGTAACTGAAAATTTTCATCCTCTGTATGTCTAAATTTTTTCAGATTTTTTCGACAAGTTTAAGTAGGACAGAAAAATACGTTTTGCTGCTGCTGTTTTTCTGGATAGATTCTGTCCCATATTGTTTTATGCATAGTTTGAACTATTGAGTTGATCCAATTGAGTTTATGAGTAGGCATACAACATTATACATTCTGTGGTCATTCATATGAATTTTAATCCATGGATTATATGCAGCAAAGAAACTTGTTTATTTATCTCTACTAATATCACCCCACAGAAAAGAGATGGGAGAAATTGTGTTTTGAAGTTTTTTCACAGGGATTGGAGGAGATGCACCATGAGTTATCCAAGGATGGTGAAAAACATAAGCTTGGGGATGTGAACATCCCCACTGAACCTACGCACTCTCGGTTTGCACACGTCTAACTTCTGTTTTTCTATCAATGCACTTTATCGCATAAACTTGGAGCGTCTTTTAGTTTGTTTTGCTTTGATTTTTATTTTGAGAGACCACCACACTATCTTTTATATATGAGAATTCTACTAGAAATTTGGGTTGAAATATCTTGCATGCTTTTATTGTATTGGGAAAAGGGATGTCTAAGTTTATTTTTAATGACACATATAGTTGCATGATTCATGAGTTTCGTTGTGAGTAATAATTTACAAATGCTTTATCATGAGCTATCTTTTATTCATGTTTTGATGATGTATGTTATTTCACTTTGCTTGACATGAATTAGTTAGTTCTATGGACACTCATGCATGCATCTATATGGTCATCTTTCTCCCTTTTGCTAGCCCCAAAAATTTCAATAAGTAAAAACTTGTTTCCAACACCTTCAGACCAAGTTTTTCCAGTGAGTCCACCATATCTACCTATTAGCTTTATGCTATTCCAAGTATGTTTATCATTTTATTTGTGTTATCTATGCCTCTAAATGAAAATGATGATGTTATTTATTGTAATGGTAAAAGTTGGTTAAAAAGCTCTCGCGAACTTGATGCACACTTTACTCTTATTGCATTCAAAAAGATGAACCATTGTGATTAATATTATGAAGATAGTGGCTTGATAAATGTTTAAGGTTGGGAGTTAGCCCATATGTGCTGTCACATGCAAAGCTTTCAACATGTTTCTTCATTTGTTTAGTTGATATCATGTACTTTTGTCTATGGATGCCTATCATGACGAAATAAATGTGTAAATAGAGTTAAGTTTAAATGAGTTTGTATAAATGGTTAGAGAGAAACCTGGGCCGCTAATCTAAGCCATGCATCATTCATGGTGGAAATTTACTTACATGCTATTTTGAACCCTCTGTGATACACCCTACAATAAAAAGCTATATCAAGTGGTAAATAAAGAGGGTGTTGAGATTGTTCAATATGTTTGTTTGTCTTGTTGTTTTGATATGGGTTTGATCCATATCATGGGACAAGAGGTACCCTAGTTGAGACTCTTGATGATACCGTTATTACTGACAATGATAGATAACTTAAACTTGCTTTGTTTCCCAAGTTGAGTAATCATGGTGTAGGCACTTGTATTCAAGGGGCATGAGACATCTAACCTTTACTTTATCAAGGCCACTACTCATATTTCCTTCCACATTCAACTTTAATCATTCAAGATGCTATGATAGGGGAATGAGAGCTTGACACCAAGTATTACCATTGCATTCAATAACTTAAGTAGAATAGTTTGGAGGATAGATGAAACTTATGCATGCTTTACCTCTACTTATTTATATATCATTTCCAAAGTGTCCACCTTTTATATTTAGATTTTCTACACTCTATGGACCTCAAGTATGCAAAAGTAAGAATGTCCATAGTACTATCTTTTATGTTACACTTTGTGAACTATCATTGATCATCTTTTCATTTGAATACTTGATATCACTTTATAAACTGTTTGCATATTGCTACTTCTTTGAAATAATGAATCATTTAACTTTATGTAGCAGTATCAATCATCTTTTATATCCATGTTTTTATTATATTGCAAAGTTCATGTTAGTTTTATCACTTTCATACTCGAGGACGAGCATGAGTTAAGCTTGGGGATGTTGATGCATCTAAAATGCATACATGAACTTTGCACTATAATAGTCATATTCCAATCATATTTGCATAATATAAGGGGTATATTACTGTTATTTAATGATTTTTGGTAATTTATGATGATATCCCCTTTTTATGGAATTAATCCTGCGCAGGCAGAAAACCCCTATTTCTTTCCTTATTTGTTTCACGACCTTAACGATGTCATAATGAGCTATAAATTTACGGGGGTCATTATTTTGGAAGGAGAAGATTTAGGAGCGAAAGAAGTCAACGAACGGAGGCCGGAGGACCAAAAGAGAGGGTCCCACGCGGCTATAGTACCAGGCCGCGTGGGCCCACCCCTCTCAGCCCTCGTGGCCCCGTTTGCATCGATCCTTCGCCCAGAAGCATCCTCGTGACCTAAAAACGCCTATATAAGAGGTCCCCCGATGTTTTTCCAGAGGAGAGCCGCCACACGAGAGAAACAAGAAACAGAGACCAGGAGGCTGCAGATTGGAGGGGGAAAACTCCGGCGGAGCCCTGCTGGAGAGGTCTCCTTCTTCCCCATCGACATCTCCACCGTCTCCATGATGAAGAGGGAGTAGTCCACCTCTGGACTATGGGTTTGTGGCAGTAGCATATGTATCTCTCTCTCTCTCTTGAGCTTCACTAATTAGCACCGTATGAGCCGCTGAACCTGATTACGGTCACCGTTGTGTTACCATTGTGGTGGATCTTTCTATGAGTTAATATATGTTGAGATTGCAATGTTATATTTCAGTTATGAAAGTAGATGCATATTATGTACCCCGTTCTTATATCCTTGTTATGATCAAGCATGTTTATGAGAGCGTGTGTGGGGGAACGTGTGCATTAGTTGGAGTAACGGGGGTGGTGAAGTGATAAGCTGACAACTTGAATATCATGATCCATTGGGTGTTTACCTTACTTTGTTACCTCACTAGGGATAAACCAAAATACCATGTTGAAGGGTAGGAGGAGTGACATGCCTCTACCTAAGACTAGATCCATCATGTGTTTATTTTCACTTCATGTCATTAATCTTAAAGCTATACTCTGATGTTATCTTAATTACTAAGGTGCATGATTTAGTTCACATCTTGGTGGAGTATAAGTGAGACTAATAATCAAAAGGTCTCTATGCTAGGACGTGATGCCCATATAATTAGTAACATGTCATTAACCTTGTTTGCAATCTCATATGTTAAATTTATGTCTACTCATTTGCCACACTATATTAAAGAGAGAGTGCATGTGTGAAACCATGAACCCCGGTCCATTTTTAATCATAAGAAACACTTTTCCAACCACTTTTAAGCATCTTTTACATTCAGCCATTTTAAAATCAGAAAATACAAAAACACCTTTACTTCTTGCATTCACATATAAAAACCCCAAACATACCATCTATCATCATTACTATCATCCTTGCATACTTATTCACCACCATTGCATATTTATTTACTGTTTTGCATTCATTATCATCTTAATATCATTCTCACACCTTGTGCTTGACAACCACTTGGTGAGGTTGAGGGCACAAAGCAATCTATTGTTTGCAGGAAATCTAGAGAAGGACAAGAAGATAAAACCCACACTACTGATCCCCGAGAGTTTGATATTAAACCCTCGAGTCACCTTCTTGGGGAAAAAACTACCACTTCTACATACTCTGCACTTGGAGGCTCAACCCATCCCTAATATATTATTTTCCTTTCAGGGTATCAAGAGTACTTGTTGGCGTTGTTGAGGGAGAAGAACACTCTCATCAATCTCGTCATCAGCTCTCGCTTCTAGCTTTTATCTTATTTAGAGATGCTAGTAGTTGTTATTAAACTCTCTTGTTATTCACTTATATTTGTTAGAGAGTTGTTTTGGTTGCTTGGTTAATGTGTTAGATCGGTAAAATGCTATGCATGTGGTAGTGGTATGAAGTAGAAAAAACCTGCATAGTCTTGTAGATCACTATGTGGATAATTTGATACTTTTCAATTGTTTTGAGACATTAAAATAAATAATGGTTAAAATGTGTTGGTTAATGGTGTTAGAGCTGATTAGTGGAGATGTTTTAGTAAAGCGTGGAGCCGTACTTTTCTGAACTAAACAACCTAAGTCAACAATGCTAATGTATCATGAATTCTGCTCAGTTGAAAATAAGTTCCTAGTGGGTAGTTACTGCAACGGTCGGGGAAGCCAACGGGGCACTTGTGTCGCCGCCACGATCCCTCTCGGGTTGTCTCTAACCATTTGTGGAACATTGAAACTGCTAGTTGTTTGGAATATACGAAATGCATTGTGAGTTTTGGTTTCTTGGCACTCCCACTTCCATATTTTGCTAGCCTCTTCGGTGCTGCGCAATGCCCTCTCTCACATTGAGATTGGTGCATACTTCGCGAGTACATCCAACTCTGTGGGAGAACTTCATCTTGTTCTCCTACACATAAGCCAACTATCTCCCTCAAGACAACCACCATACCAACCTATCACGGCATTTTCATAGCCGTTCCGAGATACATTGCCATGCAACATCCATCATATAGTTTGCTTGATCATTGAGTTAGTGTGTTGCGTGGCTTGCCACATGTTCTACATTTGTTCCACACTACGCTCGATCATGCATATCTCCTTTTATACATCATGTATTATTCTTATGAGTTATGTGTACCAAAAAGTGTGATGATCCAATTGTAATATAGAGTGTTGCTCCTACAGTGAGGTATAAATAAAAGAGAAGAATAAAAGAGCCCAAAGGAGGCAAAATGAGAGAGCATTTAAAAGAGCCAAGGAGGCCACCCAAAATCAAAAAAAGAAAAGAAAAAGAGAGAGGGAGCAACACTACTATCCTTTTTACCACACTTGTGCTAGTAGCACCTACACTTCATTGTAGAGAGTTCTCATGTTGTTTTAGTAGTATAACTAAGTGGGGAACTAATGTTATAGAACTTGGCTTGTATATTCCAAGGATGAGCCTCCTCAAGTGAGCTCTAGGTCTTCATGAGCAAGCAAGTTGGATGCACCCCCACTAGTTCCATTGGAGAGATTTCATACACTTATAGCTCTATGTGCATCCGTTGCATGGCAATCACTACTCCTCATACAGTGTCAACTACGGGACTTCCTTCTGTCTTGTAGTTACCTTTTCCACTGTTTGAACCTTTCTTTTTCACCTTCCAAACCTCCATCATTGTTCTCTTTGCCATAAAATCTTGGTGTCAAAGCCACTTCTTACTTGCACTAGTTGAGTAGACTCGAAACAGTTGATTTGTGAAGTAGATGGATTAGGACACTTGACTTGAGCTTGGCTATTTTCATGAATGACTAATTAGATGCTTTGAAGAATGATTGATACTTTACATTGGAGACATAATTTGCAATTCTTCTTTCTAAACCTTATGTATGGTTCCATGTCTCCAACGCACTTATTCATGAAAAGTTTTTAGCATTTGTTAGCTAATCATTGTTTGCTTAATGTCAACTATAGACAATTGTTTTGGATCACCTTATTCACATCATGTGCTTTGCATTACTATCTTGATCAAGATTATGTTGGTTGCATGTCTCATCAAAAATTATTTTGTTATCACTTACCTACTCGAGGACGAGTAGGAGTTAAGCTTGGGGATGCTGATACGTGTCAAACGTATCTATAATTTTTGAGTGATCCATGCTAATTTTGTGATGTTGTCACATGTTTCTATTATCATATCACATCTTTTTTATGCATTTTTTTTGGACTAACCTATTGACAAGATGACCAGTGCCAGTTCCCTGTTTTTGCTGTTTTTGTGTTTCAGAAATTTACTTCTGGAAATATTCTCGGAATTGGACCAAAATTTATGGAGATTATTTTTACGCCAAGACGAAGACGGACACCGAAGGGCGACCTGGGGGGCCACCCAGGGGCCACAGGCGGGTGCCTACCGCGGCCCCTGGACCCGCGGGCGGGGACTGCCCCTACCCCCTGGGCACCGCCTCTGCCCCCTCCGACGCCTATAAAATCCTAAAAACCCTAAAAACGATTGGGCGGCCATTATTTTCCAGAAAAGTCATCCCGAGGCGCCGTCACCTCAAACCCTAATTCGGGGGTGATTCTGAAGCAAATCCCGGCACCTGCCGGAGGGGAGATCGATTCCAGAGGGCTCTTCATCGCCATGCCTTCCTCCGGGATGATTTGTGAGTAGTCCCACCTTGGACCTTGGGTCCATGGCAGTAGCTAGATGGTAGTCTCTCTCTCTTGTGCTTCATGTCTTATGATCTTGTGAGCTGCCTAACACGATCAAGATCAATTATTGTAATGCTATGTGATGTGTTTGCTGGGATCCGATGGATTATAAAGTTATGATCAGATTGTGCATGATTCTTATATGTTGATTTATGTTCTTGCATGCTCTCCGATGTGCGTAGTTACTTTGGCTAAGTGATTGTGTGTATCTCCAAGAGAGAGTATTTATGCTAGATAGTGGGTTCATGTCCCCTTTTGTTCCTGGGCACGGGTGACATAAACGTCTAAGGGAGAGGGTGTGTTGTTGCTACTAAGGGTAAAACAGCGGTGTTAAAGTCTATTTTGATATTTAATATTGCTTACTTCATGCACTTTACTTAATGCAAATGTCTGTTGCTTGCAACTTAATACCAATGGGTGACAGGCTGGATAGCGATCCCACGGCAGACTTTTTAGACAAAGATGCAGTTGGACTCAACGGTCTTTGTTCATTGTCGCGATGCCTACTTAAAATTTATCATGTTCTCTTTTTCATAGCTAGATTAAGTTTGTGTTATAATCTTGTCAATTGCCCAGCAGTAATTTGTTTACCCATCATATGAATGTTCTATTTACTTGAGACTCCACTAGTGAACCCATGGCCCCCGGTCCATCTTTTTACATTGATTGCAACCTTTATTCATCACTTTTCACCATCATTACTCCTCTGGTCCATTTTCACAATTCATCTATTTCACTATACAATTAACCACTTTGTTTTCTGCGAGACCGGAAAGATTGATAACCTTTCCGCCGTTGGGGGCAAAGTATTTTGGTTGAGTTTGTGCAGGTCCACGTCTGTTGAAGAATAAGCGCCAGAGATCTTCAACATTCACTTTTTTGTTGATTTCAAGGTCCTACTGGTTCGATAAACCTCGGTTCGTTATCGAGGGAAAACTGTTGCTTGCTACATCGCCGCCTTCGCTTGGGACACCACCCACCTCTTCATCAGTAGCAATCAGTTCATCACTGAAGAAATGAACTGTAGAAAAGAATTGCATGATGAGGTGCTCATTGTAGTCCTCCTGCACCCCAGTGTACTCATATATCCCAAACTCCTTGCAAATCTCAATAGCATCTCCAAATTAGTCCAAGTGCTTCTCCATATAGTCAGTGTTGATGCAAAACTGCCCCACAACGTTAGTCTTGAACTTGGGAAGAACCTCATAAAAGATCTTTTCTTGGAACATGGTGTGAAAACCCCGAGTGGTATACCGACGGTCCTTGGGGGTATCATAAGGGTTCTTCCTTCTTTCACGGACAAAGTCTTTAGAGGACATCTTCAGAAGGGACTTGCTTTTGGCTGCACGGACCTTTGCTGCATCTGATCGGTCACGTCTTGTAGTCTTCGCAGGCATCACCTCAGGCTCTTCATCTTCATCATCATGGTTCTTTCCTTTGCGAGCACGCTTGGCGGCCCGCTTGGTGAGACTTCGACCCGCACCCTGACTAGTACCTAAGAAAGCATAGATGGATAGCACGGGGATAAGTATTGCAAAACAAATAGATCAAAAAGTAAAGGATCAGGTTTGCATAGATTCTGGAAAATTCCAGTTCAGCGGTAGTACCGCTGACCTACCGATAGTACCGGTGCGGCGGTAGTACCGCCATGCGGGCGGTAGCACCGCTACCTCCAGATTTGCCAGATCTAGCGGTAGACTTTGCGGTACAACCCCGATCTATGGAATCCTCCAGCAAAACTATGCAAATGTGATCCTAAACAAAGTACCAACTATTTCCTACAACTTCTACCACTAGGACTTCGAAAATCTATCTCCAATGCATCTCAACGAATCAACTAGGTTGAGAGAGAGAGAGAGAAGAGAGAGATTACCGGAGCTCATGGTGGAGGAGAGGAGGAAGAAGGAGGTGCTTGAGCCTCCCAGCAGTCAGAGAGGGGCTATCCAGGCCGGAGGAGGGCTCCCCGGCGGCGGTTCTTGGCGGCGGCGACGGTGGTGAGGAGAGGACTCCTTTTGGGGATCGGGGGTGGAGGGGATATAATGAGGAACTACCCCTCCACGCCCGACTTAACCCCTCAGGAAAATGCCCTCAGCGGTAGTACCGCCCTCGCTGGTACTACCGGTAGCCTGCGGTGGTACCGCCCTTGGGAAGGAGCGGTAGTACCGGCAGGCTAGCGGTAGTACCGCTACCTGGTACTATTAACTCCCAGCGGTAGTACCGCTGGAGGTCACCGCTAGTACCGGGTACCCGGTTACTATGGTAGCCGTAGTGGTACAGCCTTGCCTGGGAGTCGAAATCACCAGGCAGCGGTAGTACCGCTGTGTTGCTGGTAGTACCGGGTGCCGTGTTCACCAAAAACTGCCGACGGGATGATCCACAAGTTTTGCAATTAGAGAGAAAAGTTTTGGGATAAGGCGGCTTAGGATGAGATTACACATTGACATAATATGGTAGCGCACTCACAATTGCAAGGCAGAAAGGTAAAAGCCAATTGTGAGTGACTTTCCATGGCACGCACATAGTGACACATATAGGTCTTATAAAAATGAGCGGTAAGAACCAACTAAGAAGCAACTCCTCATATGAGGAGGTCGGTGGCCGAAGCCACCATGTTTGAGTCTATGGCATGACACCGCGAAGATATATCTTGGGTCCATAACCAATACTCGTCATTGAAGCTCACAATTCAAAAATTGAAAATAGAGACACAAAAGATTTTTACTTTAGGCATATTGGGGGAGGGAGAGCCCAATTAATTAGGACCACACTCCCCGTAAAACCATGCCTACATCTAAACCAAATAGAAGTTGAACCTATAGGTATGTATGCAAGATGGTCAAGTCAAGCCCCTTGAATCCACGATATTTAGCTCATTCCTCAAAAAGGTGCATCTTGCTTCATCAAGTGGCTTCGTGAAAATATCGGCAAGTTGGTCTTTGGTTGGCACATAAGCTAGCTCAATATCTCCACGGGCAACATGATCCCGAATGAAGTCATGACGAATCTGTAACAGCCCCAGTTTGGTACCCAAAAATAGGGGCCAAATTTTCACTTTTTGCTTTGCAGCATTGCATCATGGCATCCATTAAAAGGAAACAAATCCAATCACAAAAATTCCAACCTCAATGCAATCACTCAAATTGGCAAAACAAACTATTTTGAACTTCCAAATTGTCCAGGAAGTTCAAAGGAAGCATTTCATACACATTTGGCAAAAGCAATTTCTTGCCAAGCAAAGAAATAAAATTGAGAATTCAAAATGGGTACAAATCATTTCCTAATTTTGAAACCAAGTTCAACTTGTCAAAAATTCAAAATAAAAATATGGAGAGCTTCCTTATAATATTATGAGCCTCCACAAATAATTTCATAATTTATTGAATTGTTTAAGTGCCCCAAATAAATAGCTAAAGAAAAATAAAGGTCACATTTGGAAATTAATAAAATTTGCCATATTCAAACCATATGAACAATTGGTGTTCAAAACATTTCATTTTGCACCAATTTTTGTGGAGCTTATAAATATTATGGAGAGCCTACATGTTTATTCTCATAATTTTTGAAAATGTGAGTGCCTCAATTAAATCCCTAAAGGACTGCTGGACCAATTTGCAAATACTTTTAAACAGTGCAAGGGGGTTTCTGAAAAACTTCCTCTTCTTCACTGTGGCGCCAGTTGCGCCAGGAAACTCACTGGCGCCATGCCGCTCTCCAGCACGTCGATGCCGCACCCTCTCCCTCTCGCTGCCCTCCGCGTGGATAAGAACGCCCCCGAGACCATGCTCTACTCTCTCTCTCTCCCTTGCTCCTCCCCTGGAAAACCCTAAATCGAGCCGCCATCCGCGCCTGCTCCTCCGGCCGACGCACCTCCGTCAAGCTCGCCATCGCCTCCGACCACCCCGCTGTCGTACGAGCACGTCATCGCCTCCACCGCGTCGTCCTCTACCTCCACGTGCGCAGAATCGAGGCGGGGTTGCCCAAATCGGCCGTGCCATCCTCGTCTTCCCCGACTCCGGCCGAAGCATCCCCGCACCGCCGCCGTTGATCCCGAGCTTCCCCGTCCGCCCCGAGCCCCCGCACGCGTCGAGGGTGAGTTGGCGAATCTCCTGGACATCGCTGTCCTTCCCCTCCTCCCCTAGTTTCCTCCGTCGCCGTAAGCTCGCCGTAGCCGCCGCCCTCCGCCGTCCTGCACATCGTTCCGGCGACCAAAATGCAGCGGCGCCGCCCGTTCTGGGCTCCCCGTCGACAGGCGTGGCGAGCGCGCTTAGTATTGCGTCCCCGCGCCCCCTTTTCCATCGAGCACGACCGCGCCACCGCCGGCGGTCACCACCGGCCTAGGTGCCGGCCGGGGCTGTAGCGGACCTGCACTTAAAAATAGGCAAGATCCCTGTGTATAGTGCTAGTCCCTGGATCGAATCGCTAGCACAACACAGTTTACGATGAATACCTTAACATTGTATCAATTTATTACACGAATGATCCAGAATTTACAACTATCCATTACAACTTGCATAGCTCAAGGCTAGCCTTTTACAAAGATCAGCACAGCGGAAATAAACTTAGCAATGAGTCTCCATCATCTTCATGTGCCACAGGCGAACATGTTGGTTGCAGACTCGAAACCCTTAATGAAACCTCACTCTTCGTCAGAATAACCTGATAAAAGAATTCAACAGGGTGGGTCAGAACCATATGAAATGGAACTGGCAAGTGACACTATGTGGACACTTAGTGGAATAACTCTATAACCTGTATGCATATTTGGCTGGTGGAGTTTCAAGGCTATTTTGCATAAAGCCAATTTTGCCTAACACTTTTGTAAAATCTTTTCCTTAAAATTTAGACATGTATGGTATGACAACCACAATCTCATCTACCCATGTTTACCCATCAAGTTTTACTTAGAGAAATTTGAATGTTGGGAGCCTCCGTTGAATCCTTGATCAGCTGCTTGAATTGTCCGTAACCGGGGACACGGCTAAGTACTTAGTTTTTAACTCTGCAGAGGTTGTGCACTTTCACCATTAGACCCAACAAACCCAAACTATCCTCAAGCACTCAATTTGTGTTAAGGAAAAGGAGAGAGTTGAGACGAGACTTTTCAGAAGCATTTTCTCCTTCCCTTACTGGCTTGACCCGTTCCACCTACCTCCTCTACATCTGCTTGTCAAGCCGGGAGGAGTCCACGCAACTTAATTCATCTAGCCAGAGCCCATATGACTAATGGCTGCACGGAAAGCATCTTCACTTAGAGAAAACTTTGGTCCCTTTGTTCCTGGGTGGCAATCCACAAGTGAATATCCCATCGGTAAAACCCCTAGGGACAACACTCAACTCATACAACCATTCAAGCCCAAATCCACCCAGGTGATAAATTAACTTAGTAGAATTAAGCTTTTCAATAAAACACTTTTGCATAGCACCAATATATCTACTAAGTTATCCATAGGATTCTAGACACAACTAGTGTAGCGGTATGATGGGTTTAGCACATAGCAATAATACTATCCAACACATGCTTATAAATAAATACACTAGTAATGCATATAAAAATACTTAGGAAATTTATGGGGGTGTGCCACTTGCCTTTCGATACTTGACGATCGTTCACTTCACTCAATAAATCACGTAGTTCTCCGTTGAAGCTATAAGATAAAAAGTAACACAACATAAACACACATTCCAGCAACACAATCAAGCAAGGAAAACAAAGAGTTGTTTATTTGTTTTAGCTTAGTCTTAATTTGCCTTTGCGCTCGATGGGCAAGAAGGATGTGGCATGAGGCTTGGATAGATATGGCTGGATAGGTTGAATTGATAAGAACTTAGAAAGAATTTGGAAGTGATTTGATATTGCTCACAAGTCAGATAATTGGCTAAGTCCAAAATGATGTTCCTAAGTTGTTAGGGGATTTCAACACTTAGCAAAATAACAAGACAATGTTTAGGCTTGGGCAGAGAAGTTAGATAGAGAAATTCTAAGTCATGAGGTGCATATTTCTCTCATCTTCTTGTTCTTCCGAAGTCCCTTATCCTGGAGCATCTTGGTTCTTCTCTTCTGACTAGTACTTTTCTTCAGGGTTGCTCATTTCTTCAAACTTGCACTTTTCTTCAGACTTGGTCATTTCTTCAAACTTCTCCTCCATGGTATTGAGATGAGATAGAAATATGACTAAGTAGTTTTTGGTGGAGAGTAGCAAGAGTAAACTACTTAGAAGAATTTGGGTGAGATGAAGTTGATAGGTTGTGCACTTAGGCCTAGATAGAGAAGGGGGTTTTCACTAAGTCTTAGTTAGAGTTAGTCATTAGGACTTGGTGAAAAGCCTAAGAGGTTCTAGTCGATAGATATGATCACACAAGGTGACAACAAAACACACAAGTGGCAAAACAATATACAATCAATGAGAAAACATGCTATGCATGAATATGCGAAAATTACACTAACATAAATATAAGATTACTTTCTGTTTTCTATTAGTACTATATGCATCATGCCACAAATTAGCTTTTATTAAATTACTTATTAAGCCACCCTTTAAAATACTTAAATAAGGGAATTAACACAAGACTTATAGGTTTCTGTATAAAAACATTTTATAAAATTTGGTAAACGGTGCTGCTGTACAGGGGACATCTAAACATGATTTACGCAATTGGATTCACTCCAAAACACAATTTATAAATAAAGTTATGTTAAAAATACTAAACAATAGATTTGGAAAAACAGAAAATAAAAACTTAATAGAACAGAAAACTAAAAGTTCTACAATAATCTACAGATCTAGAGGATCTCAAATATATAAAGATTATTAAATTTGGCCAAACCGTTTTAAAGTTATGGAATTTACAACTTTTCATAAATTAAAATACCAATTAACAAAATTCTAAAATACAGAAAATAATTATTCGGTAAAAGCTGAATTTTATTTCAGATCTTGGTAAAACTTACTTTTCTGAATCGTTTGGTATATTAAACGTTAAATTTGGGCTTACGGTTGATTTATTATTGAATTTACAAAATCTATCAATTTTCTGGAAAAATTAAAACGGAAAAGATTCCACTGCAGGGGCTAGGGCTGACTGGGCGCTGACCGTGTGCTGATGTGGCTGGCACGCGGTAGCTGACGAGTTGGTGACGAGGATGACACGTGGCTCTTCCTGATTGGCTTGAATAGATCTGTTTTTAGAAAAAGATGCGTAACTCAAATCGAAAAACTTTCTTCGGAGAAGTTGTAGGGATTGATGAGATCTACCTCCTGTAAAAATTTCACCTGATTTGGTTGGATGGTTGAAGAGTAATCGACGTATTACTCCGTCAGATCTGAAATCTTGTGACACGAAATTCTCCGGCTGTGCTTGATGAAAAGTGGTGATCTTTATCGGGATGGAAAGATCTCGACGAGATCTACAACTCTCGCGAAGGAAGAATCGGCATACGAACAAAGCTCCAACCGTGACAAGTGGAAGATGAAAACGAGATCTAAAATCGAAGTTTTGAGTTGGAGGTCGAAAATTGGGCAGCCTGGCGGCGGAAAATTGGGGATTTTTAGTGGAGATGTGGTGCGGGGTCGCTGGGTATTTATAGGCGGAGTTTGGAGGCGAAAAGGTTTAGCAAACGTAACAAATCGAGAGATTTTTCGGAAGCAGGTTCGGTACGTGACTTCCTGGAGGTCGTTCTGACCTGGGAGGCGATGGTGCTGGGCCGATCGGGTTGCTGCTGGGCTGCTACTGGATGGGCCGTGCTGGGCTGGCTCGCTCCTGGCCGGTTGCTGGCCGTGGCCTCGTGCCTGGTCGTGGCTGGCCTGGCCACTTCCGTGCCGCTGGCTGCTGCCCAGCTGGCTAGCTGGCTGGCCGGCAGGCCGATTTTTTTTTTTTCAAAACTGAAAAGAAATCGAACCAAAACCTTTTG
This sequence comes from Puccinellia tenuiflora, assembly GCA_012064385.1. NCBI lineage: Eukaryota > Viridiplantae > Streptophyta > Magnoliopsida > Poales > Poaceae > Puccinellia > Puccinellia tenuiflora. The sequence continues at coordinate 1,187,658 of QRDG01000131.1, read as the reverse complement.
GAAAAATTCAAAAAAATTACTTTTTGGAAATCTTATTTGAAATACAATTTAATGGCACTAGTCTTGCCATTAAGTAAAATAAAAATATTTGAAATATTGACTAGGGTTACTTTGCACCCCTTTATGTCACTTAATAAAATTTTTTTTTATTTTTTTATTTTTTTTAAATCTTTTACTATTTCAAGCAAATTAAATGCAACAAACACATGATGCTTATGAATGCCATGCATGATTTTGAGTTTTGAAACAAAACAGCAAAAAGTTTTTGATCCCTCTGAATTTTCAAAAATTTGAAATTCCTGGGATGTTACACACTACCACCCTTAAAAGGAATCTCGTCCCGAGATTCGGAGAGGCTAGAAAGAATGGGTTTGAAAACTCCGGGTTTTTTGGAAACTGGGTGGTCTACCACCCTGAAAAGAAAAATTTGTAGGTAGTCTTGAACTCCTGTCTTCGGACTAGGGTCAACTTGTGAAAATAGTCGCCGCATTGCACTCAATTATAACTCCAGCTCTTGACGTTGTGCTTCATCTTCTTAAATCATTAGATATAATCCGTACCCGCTCCTCGTAAGGATTTTGATGATTCTTTCATCCTTAAACGATGCATTGGGGTCCTTGCATCAAATCTTCCTTTCTACTAGGTGGGCGTCTCTTATGGTATCTTCGGGTATCGAATGATCACTCATTGGGATCACCTCACGACCAAGATGAGAGGAGTTCACATCATGGCGTTTCAACTGTAATGTCTTCATGGCTCCCATCTTCTGATGGACTCCCTTGAATGCAAAACTACGCTACGTTTTCTAACGAAACTCTCATGGTGGTCAAGCATTTCCATTGCATGATTCCTTGTTCTTCACGAGAGTTGAGGTTTAGCCTCACCGTATTACATACGCCTTGGCAGCACTTGCCTAAATTTAAGGGTAATGTATTTTCTACCATCCTATGGTTTAGGCTTTTCTTCGTCGACTCTCTCATAGATATGTCACTCAAAACTTATCATTCCTCGTAACAAAATGAATGATATGGGTAGTAGTCATGGGGGCCAATCCACAACACACTCAATCATTACCTTGTACTTGGTTTGATAAATTTCGTTAGCTAACCCTCGGTCAACCTCTCTTGTCTAACAGGAAGTTTCCAATCTGTGAAACAACCTGAACTAACTTTCGATCCCTCAAGACTATGGGAGTTGCGTAAGCTCCTACTCAACATAGCTCACATATGGTTGGTTCTTGAGGTCTTCTGCTCTCCTTGGCGTAACAACTTTCCATCCAACATAGCTCGTAAAACTTCATTTAGTTCTCTAAGACCATCCTGGTTTTGTCTCCTCTGACATATTCTTAAGAGTCCCATACTTTTGCATCATGGGTGGAGGTTCCATTGTGTTGAGAGCTGATTGTTGCTTCACCCAAATAAGGAAGTAATCCAGATTTGTGTGACATCCTTCGATGGAACGACTTGTATTTTAATCAGGCGTACTAGTTGGGCTTAGTAGAGATGGGTGGAGATAGAAAGATTCGAGATAAGTATTCCTACCCGCATACATCTAATCAAGGCAAAACATCTTACAACAACATCTAGCAAGCAACAAGCGACAAACAATGAAAAACAACCATCAATCAACGTAAACAAGCAAACTTGTATAAAACTCAAAATTTAAGGTCTTGAAGGCTTAATAAAACGTCATAGGTTTTAAAACAAACGCATTGGTACTGCCATATCACATTTTGAGAGGTCAATACATCCAAACGATAACGATACTAGACCATTTTCGTATAACAATACTAAGATAACTGGTGGTCTCTCTAATCACATCTTGAAGCGCTTGAAGTATTCCCGCGGGTTCGTGCACTTGCGCTTCTTCTGGCGACTGTTCATTGCAGGCGTGTCCTCCTCATCGCTCGAGATGTCCTGGATCACCTCTTCTTCTTCCTCTGGCACATGTGCATGTGCAGCTCCATTTCCTGCATTATCATCACCATCATCATCAGCAGCAGGCGGTGGGGGTGGGTTGAGCTGCGCCTAGAGTGCTGCTATCAGGTTATCCTTCTCCATGTTCTGCTGCTGCAAGTTATGGATGTTTTCTTCCATATGCCCGGTGAGAGTATGCAGCGCCTGGAGTTCCTGGGTCTGCGTCTCAATGACCGCCTTAGCTTGATCACGTAGTGTCATCTCTATGTGAACTCTCTTCTCCATATCGAAGGCATAATACTCCAAATCCTCCATATGCTTCTCAAGTGTAGGGATGTTCAGCCTATCTCCATCAGCCTTCATTGCAATTCCAATCTCATCCCTCTTCCCAAAGTTGCGAAAAGGGGAGTTCTCCGGGATGTCCTTGGAGTGGGTGTAGCACAAACGGGACATGAGGTCCAGCATTGCTGTATTGATTCCTTCCTCCCAAGTTGGGTAAGTCTTGGTGTAATCCACAGCCTCGAAGTCCGGTGTCGTAAGATTAGACCTCATGATAGTGCGAACTTCCCAACATTCCACGCCGGGCACGTTGGTGTTCACCACTCTCCCTCTGAAGTAGGGCAGTGGAAGTTGCAGTTGCTCCACGAGCTCAAATAGTTGTCTGCCAAAGGCGTGCTCGGACACCATACCAACATAAGCGATCTTGGTGTATTCTCCCATCTATCATTTGAAGAGAGGAGAATTATTAGATTCCAAAATGAATAGGGTAATAATTTACAAGATGAAAAGTACTTAAATTTAAAGTACACTTTAATAACTTTAAAATTCGAAAATAGCATATAGGGTAAACCTAATACTTCTAATCCAAACCTAGGGTTTTCGAACCTACAGGCAACACAATGCTCTGATACCATCTGTAGCGGACCTGCACTTAAAAATAGGCAAGATCCCTGTGTATAGTGCTAGTCCCTGGATCGAATCGCTAGCACACACAGTTTACGATGAATACCTTAACATTGTATCAATTTATTACACGAATGATCCAGAATTTACAACTATCCATTACAACTTGCATAGCTCAAGGCTAGCCTTTTACAAAGATCAGCACAGCGGAAATAAAATTAGCAATGAGTCTCCATCATCTTCATGTGCCACAGGCGAACATGTTGGTTGCAGACTCGAAACCCTTAACGAAACCTCACTCTTCGTCAGAATAACCTGATAAAAGAATTCAACAGGGTGGGTCAGAACCATATGAAATGGAACTGGCAAGTGACACTATGTGGACACTTAGTGGAATAACTCTATAACCTGTATGCATATTTGGCTGGTGGAGTTTCAAGGCTATTTTGCATAAAGCCAATTTTGCCTAACACTTTTGTAAAATCTTTTCCTTAAAATTTAGACATGTATGGTATGACAACCACAATCTCATCTACCCATGTTTACCCATCAAGTTTTACTTAGAGAAATTTGAATGTTGGGAGCCTCCGTTGAATCCTTGATCAGCTGCTTGAATTGTCCGTAACCGGGGACACGGCTAAGTACTTAGTTTTTAACTCTGCAGAGGTTGTGCACTTTCACCATTAGACCCAACAAACCCAAACTATCCTCAAGCACTCAATTTGTGTTAAGGAAAAGGAGAGAGTTGAGACGAGACTTTTCAGAAGCATTTTCTCCTTCCCTTACTGGCTTGACCCGTTCCACCTACCTCCTCTACATCTGCTTGTCAAGCCGGGAGGAGTCCACGCAACTTAATTCATCTAGCCAGAGCCCATATGACTAATGGCTGCACGGAAAGCATCTTCACTTAGAGAAAACTTTGGTCCCTTTGTTCCTGGGTGGCAATCCACAAGTGAATATCCCATCGGTAAAACCCCTAGGGACAACACTCAACTCATACAACCATTCAAGCCCAAATCCACCCAGGTGATAAATTAACTTAGTAGAATTAAGCTTTTCAATAAAACACTTTTGCATAGCACCAATATATCTACTAAGTTATCCATAGGATTCTAGACACAACTAGTGTAGCGGTATGATGGGTTTAGCACATAGCAATAATACTATCCAACACATGCTTATAAATAAATACACTAGTAATGCATATAAAAATACTTAGGAAATTTATGGGGGTGTGCCACTTGCCTTTCGATACTTGACGATCGTTCACTTCACTCAATAAATCACGTAGTTCTCCGTTCAAGCTATAAGATAAAAAGTAACACAACATAAACACACATTCCAGCAACACAATCAAGCAAGGAAAACAAAGAGTTGTTTATTTGTTTTAGCTTAGTCTTAATTTGCCTTTGCGCTCGATGGGCAAGAAGGATGTGGCATGAGGCTTGGATAGATATGGCTGGATAGGTTGAATTGATAAGAACTTAGAAAGAATTTGGAAGTGATTTGATATTGCTCACAAGTCAGATAATTGGCTAAGTCCAAAATGATGTTCCTAAGTTGTTAGGGGATTTCAACACTTAGCAAAATAACAAGACAATGTTTAGGCTTGGGCAGAGAAGTTAGATAGAGAAATTCTAAGTCATGAGGTGCATATTTCTCTCATCTTCTTGTTCTTCCGAAGTCCCTTATCCTGGAGCATCTTGGTTCTTCTCTTCTGACTAGTACTTTTCTTCAGGGTTGCTCATTTCTTCAAACTTGCACTTTTCTTCAGACTTGGTCATTTCTTCAAACTTCTCCTCCATGGTATTGAGATGAGATAGAAATATGACTAAGTAGTTTTTGGTGGAGAGTAGCAAGAGTAAACTACTTAGAAGAATTTGGGTAAGATGAAGTAGATAGGTTGTGCACTTAGGCCTAGATAGAGAAGGGGGTTTTCACTAAGTCTTAGTTAGAGTTAGTCATTAGGACTTGGTGAAAAGCCTAAGAGGTTCTAGTCGATAGATATGATCACACAAGGTGACAACAAAACACACAAGTGGCAAAACAATATACAATCAATGAGAAAACATGCTATGCATGAATATGCGAAAATTACACTAACATAAATATAAGATTACTTTCTGTTTTCTATTAGTACTATATGCATCATGCCACAAATTAGCTTTTATTAAATTACTTATTAAGCCACCCTTTAAAATACTTAAATAAGGGAATTAACACAAGACTTATAGGTTTCTGTATAAAAACATTTTATAAAATTTGGTAAACGGTGCTGCTGTACAGGGGACATCTAAACATGATTTACGCAATTGGATTCACTCCAAAACACAATTTATAATTAAAGTTATGTTAAAAATACTTAAACAATAGATTTGGAAAAACAGAAAATAAAAACTTAATAGAACAGAAAACTAAAAGTTCTACAATAATCTACAGATCTAGAGGATCTCAAATATATAAAGATTATTAAATTTGGCCAAACCGTTTTAAAGTTATGGAATTTACAACTTTTCATAAATTAAAATACCAATTAACAAAATTCTAAAATACAGAAAATAATTATTCGGTAAAAGCTGAATTTTATTTTAGATCTTGGTAAAACTTACTTTTCTGAATCGTTTGGTATATTAAACGTTAAATTTGGGCTTACGGTTGATTTATTATTGAATTTACAAAATCTATCAATTTTCTGGAAAAATTAAAACGGAAAAGATTCCACTGCAGGGGCTAGGGCTGACTGGGCGCTGACCGTGTGCTGATGTGGCTGGCACGCGGTAGCTGACGAGTTGGTGACGAGGATGACACGTGGCTCTTCCTGATTGGCTTGAATAGATCTGTTTTTAGAAAAAGATGCGTAACTCAAATCGAAAAACTTTCTTCGGAGAAGTTGTAGGGATTGATGAGATCTACCTCCTGTAAAAATTTCACCTGATTTGGTTGGATGGTTGAAGAGTAATCGACGTATTACTCCGTCAGATCTGAAATCTTGTGACACGAAATTCTCCGGCTGTGCTTGATGAAAAGTGGTGATCTTTATCGGGATGGAAAGATCTCGACGAGATCTACAACTCTCGCGAAGGAAGAATCGGCATACGAACAAAGCTCCAACCGTGACAAGTGGAAGATGAAAACGAGATCTAAAATCGAAGTTTTGAGTTGGAGGTCGAAAATTGGGCAGCCTGGCGGCGGAAAATTGGGGATTTTTAGTGGAGATGTGGTGCGGGGTCGCTGGGTATTTATAGGCGGAGTTTGGAGGCGAAAAGGTTTAGCAAACGTAACAAATCGAGAGATTTTTCGGAAGCAGGTTCGGTACGTGACTTCCTGGAGGTCGTTCTGACCTGGGAGGCGATGGTGCTGGGCCGATCGGGTTGCTGCTGGGCTGCTACTGGATGGGCCGTGCTGGGCTGGCTCGCTCCTGGCCGGTTGCTGGCCGTGGCCTCGTGCCTGGTCGTGGCTAGCTGCCGCGCGTGCTGCCTGGCCGTGGCTGGCCTGGCCACTTCCGTGCCGCTGGCTGCTGCCCAGCTGGCTAGCTGGCTGGCCGGCAGGCCGATTTTTTTTTTTTTTTTTAACTGAAAAGAAATCGAACCAAAACCTTTTGGAAAAATTCAAAAAAATTACTTTTTGGAAAGCTTATTTGAAATACAATATAATGGCACTAGTCTTGCCATTAAGTAAAATAAAAATATTTGAAATATTGACTAGGGTTACTTTGCACCCCTTTATGTCACTTAATAAAGAAAAATTATTTTTTTATATATATATATTTTTAAATCTTTTACTATTTCAAGCAAATTAAATGCAACAAACACATGATGCTTATGAATGCCATGCATGATTTTGAGTTTTGAAACAAAACAGCAAAAAGTTTTTGATCCCTCTGAATTTTCAAAAATTTGAAATTCCTGGGATGTTACAGGGGCCGGCCAGGAGGCCGGCTGTCTTAGGTGTATGCCCGGCCTGGGAACCGGCCTGGGCCGGCCAGGAGGCCGGCGGGCTCAGACGTGTGCCCGGCCTGGGCACCGGTCCGGGCCGGCCAGGAGGCCGGTTGGCTCAGATATGGGCCCGGCCTGTGAACCGGCACAGGCCGATCTTGAGGCTGGCCAAACAGAATAAAATAAAATAAAAATAATGACAAAGCAAATATTGTTTCAAAATTTGCTTATAATATACCAAATTGTTCAGAAAAACAAACTCTATCTATTAGTGTCATTGTCATGGTCTTTGAAACTATATTCTTGCTGGTTATCAAGAATTACTAAAATGGCAAAAATAATAATAATCTTGGGAAAAATCATAACTTGATGAATAATTAACCAAAAATTGTGAATAAAATATTAAATCGATCAGCAATTCACATGCTATTTAACCATGCTATTTTCACATCATAACAACAAATTTCCTTTGATGTTATTTTTTAAATGATTAAAAGAATTAAATCCAAATAATCATTAAGTTCAATATTTATTCATCGATAATGGAAAATCCCAAACGAGATACCAAAATGATCAGAAGAACAATTCCTATCTATTCATGCCATGTTCATGCATATTTAATCCACTTGTTAGTAATGTAATAATTTATAAACAATGTGGTCACTAAGTTAAATATGGGGTTGCTTCCAAATAATTGCACTAATTACTTGGCACTCCATTTAAATTGTTAGCTAAATTGTATGATGATATTATTGCATAAACTTGGCATGTCATCATGATTGTGCATTGCACCTTATCTTCGTGTTATTTATTTGTTCTTCTGTGATTGTTGGGTATCGATAGATTCAGGAGTCGAGGTTTCCCCTACATACCCCGACGATCCGTACTACACGCCTCGTCAGCAAGGCAAAAGATAACCTAACCTTCTTGGCATATAGCATCCTATTGTTTTATACAATTATTTTATCCACCAGAATATTGCATTCGATTCCAATGTCAACTTTTGGTCAATATTAGAGAATCTTATGAAATGCATGTCCCCTAAACCAATACATGTTTCCCCTCCTATGAACCATAGGTTTGAGGTGTTGGCCTGAGATAATTCATATGTGTTGGTTATATGCTTAGCTATGCTTAGTCTAATGCTTAGATGTCCGGTGATTTATTTTCCATGATTATGACAATTGATGGAATGTTCGGACAAGGTGGAGACTGGTGGTATTTAATTATATGCTAAAAGGCTTGGATGAGTTGCCATCGGGGGATGGTGTTTTGCCTCATTCTTGCCGCCTAGGCTAAGAGTGCTTTTAGCTAGAACCAAGAACCGAGCGTGCTTCCAACGGTGGGGGTATGGGCCCCTTACTAACCGAATAATTTGTGCTGGCGTATACAAGGGTCCTCTAGTTTTCGCTTTCCATTTGCGTGTGAGTTGCAGGTGATGAAGGTGCGAAGATGAGGATGTGGTGTGTGTAGGATGTGGCGATGGGGGCAGGGGCTGAAATAGGCTGGATAAACTTGTCCTGTCGCCATGATGACCCTTGGATAGTCTCATACATTGTAAAGGTTTAACAGCGCCCGCCCTGCCGGCTTTCCCCGGAAGAGAGCTAATTTTACAAGCAAGGGGTCGGACGTTACCGGTGGGTAAATTAGTACACCCCTGCAGGGTTTAATCTTTTTGAAAAGCCGTGTCCACAGTTATGGACAAATCTTGGGAAAGGCGGATTAGCTCATAGAAAAACATGAATCTTAATTAAAATTTGGCAACTAGAGGTTGCAACTCAACATGTGTTAAAAGGTTCATTTCCTCGAGGGTGATTCGAGGGAGTGCCTTGGTGGAGATGAGTGGTGTTTCTGATTTTACTATTGGTTCAAGGTGAACCGAAGAAAGAAAGTTGCTATCTTATCCCTTTATGAAAAACCTTCTGAGTAATCGATGCCATGAGTCATTTATGTCTTTTAAAAGGAAAACTAGCTTTATGCAAAATGACTACTATATAGCTTTAGAGCCATGTCATCATTGGGCCTATATCGCCCTACTAAACTTGCGAGTACGTCGTACTCAGTCTCTCTTTGTTGATTATTAATTGTTTCAGAGGAGGACGTCACCGAGCAGGAAGGTGGGTTCTTCGTTGACATCGACGAGTAGTTTGGGTTCCCAGGTGGCAGCTTGGGACGTCGTGGGACAAGATGGCTGGGATGTTTATCTGTAGGCCTCTTAGGCCATATTTTGGACCTTGTTGTTTAGACAACATATTTGGCTTCCGCTTGTTGTACTGATGGGTCCGTGACCCCATGTTGTGTAATTTGTATCTTTCTCGCTGTATGAGTTGCTATATGATCTCTTGTGTCGTAGAGTCTGTGATGTGCCAGTTGTTCCACAAGTCTTGATCTCTTTATTATACATTGATAGCTATGCCAGTGTTTATGGCATGATCGAGGTGTTGCGTGGGAGCGGTAACCCCATGCCCTTCGATTGTGTAGCATAGCCTATGGGTTACATAGCCTCTCTATATAATTCCGGGGTCGGGGCAATACAAGTTGGTATCAGAGCAGGACTGCCTGTAGGAAACCCGTTCTATTGGTCGATGTCGAGTCTAGTGTCGTGAAAATTATTTATAACCTAAAAATGAGTTGTGAAAACCATCTTAGGATTCTTTTTACTCCTTACCCAATTCACTCTAACCTCGGAGACATCTTACCTCTATTTGATTTAACGGTTCTTCTGATCGTCGGCAAATTCTAACCTCTAGGTTCACGGGGTTGGCTTCTACCTTTAGTTTCGTCTGCCAAATCTAAAGCCCGAAGAGAGGAAGTATTGTGGTTCATCAAGACATTCCCTTGCTTTAGCCCAAGATCTTGAACCGAAGGTCCCGGATTGTGCTAGGGCTCTGTTGTAATGATTCATGAGGGTTATCATCCTTATGAGCATTATGCTATTGTGAGTCCTAGTGCATGAAGCTGATCTTTAACCCAAGATCTTTTCCGTTGAACCCTGATGTTAATTGTCAAACCCTACATCAGGTTGGCAAAATTTGAAGTTAGTCTTCAAGCTCGAGGTTGCAGCCGTAATTGACTTGCTCAGCAATGCTCTTCTCTGTTACTAGCTTTAGCTAGACTCTCTGTCAGGGAACCATCTGGATCCCGACAAGATTGCTCTTAGTGAGTTTTCCATCAATGTCTGTGATTCCTCCAATAACACTCGTTTGTGAAACCCTTTCGGCACTAGTTGTCAAAAGAGTGCTAACAAGGGCTTCTGCAATATCTTGTGATTGTTGTTAGCCCGTTCCTTACTCTAGATCTGTCGTCCGACCTCTATTTGTCTATTGACAGTCAAGTTTTTATCATGCATTGGGGTGTTCTGATGCATGTTATTCTTGTGGTTCGTCAAGGCATTCCACTTTGGGATGTCAGGAGAAACAAACTCCGGTACCTTGTCCATCTCTCGGCCAGGTCAAAGCATTGTGATTCGCGGAGTAAGAGCTTGTCTGGCTTTTGTTCTGTTCCACCTTGGAGTGTCACACTCTTTTATATCAAGAGGTCATGCTTAGTCTCATGACGTACTTGATGAAGTGATGCTCTTACCCTTCCTTATCCATCTACCTCTGAACTACTCAGGCTCGAGAATGTTGAGGATGTATATCGATGTGGTAATCGGATATTCTTAGCAATTGTTATTGCTTTGAAACCCCAAGGACTTTGATGGCACTCTCAGCATGATTGGTAATCATATCATCAAGCCGAGTTGTCAGGAGCTACCAAGTCCATTCATTCAGGTGTACACCTTCGATCAACGAGTTAGGTTCGTGTCGGAACTCTCAAGACAACATCTTTTCCTTGAAAAGCAATATTCCTCTCGCAACCAGTGACATGTGGTGGTTCGTGATATCTTGGTGTCTTTCCAGAAGTACTGCCGGGTTGTCCCCTGACCGTGTTGTCGAGTAATATCGGAAACTTGTCATAACCATCTTCGTGTCATCACTTAGTACGTGTTCTGGATGTTGGGAGTGTTCTTCTCTGGTCCATGTGCCAAGGTTGACTTATGTCGCCATGGGTCCGAGTGAAGTTCACTTCTATCCCCGGGAATAATCACAAGTTGTTCATGCATGTGCGGATTATTGTTGAGATGGTAGGTTGTTACCTCCAGTTCTCTAAATACGTCATGTATGCCACTGACCGAGTTGTTCTTGAATAAGAAGAAGTTGTCAAATCTCATCAGCTTACCAGTGCTCCCAATCAAGACTCAGTTGTGTTTCATTTCTTGGAGTTCATGCTGGTTCAATTTCCTTTCATAGTCGTGATCCCATGGAACTCGCAATCTAGCTCGTCCTCTGGAGCTTGACACTGTAGTCAATTCTTGAGAACCTTACCTCTCGTTAACTGTTGCAACTCCTTCGGACATGTCAAGTCTGAAATATCCGCACGCCTAACCAAATCTGAATCTCAAGCAGAAATGATGGTTGGTGTTCCTTAAGAGTATGACATAGGCCTTGTGTAAATCCGGCAAGTTTGATGTGGTGGTTGCCCTACTTAACCGGAAGGTCTATTGACGAAATATCTTAAATCTTCAAACTCAACCACTATCTATGAGGATCATGTGGGTCGGTGCTATATCTTTCCCTCCTAGGTGAACCCAAAGTATTACCCAATCACACGGACAGTGTGTGAATTCATCAGTCACGTTAGGGCCCGAGCTTTCAACCTTGAGGAAACATCTTGTATGTCAAAAGCGTGGAGTCCAGAAGGTGTCCTTTCTCCTCACGGTGCTTCGAATCTCTATGGTCTACACATCGGGGTGGTTTGAAGTGTGGTCATGGTCTTGGACAAGCATCCTGATAAATTCGGGTGAACAAAGTGATCGGTTGTCCTATCCTCTGCTCGACCTTTGATTGGTCAAGTTGTTCCTAGTTTTCTTCAATGGCTTATGGTCTTGGGCAAAGTTCATATCTCCAACCCTTGGAGAAAACTTGTCTAACACCTTGAGCTATCTTCCGTTCATTCCGTCACCTCGGCATGTCATGCTTGTTACCTTTTGTTCTGCAACATGGAAGATCATCGTGGGATCGAGAAGATCGTGGGAGATACGTGTAGTCATGTGTCCCTCCTCTCTACTTCTACTCTAGAATCTCGGGACGAGATTCCAGTAAGGGTGGTAGATTTGTAACAGCCCCAGTTTGGTACCCTAAAATAGGGGCCAAATTTTCACTTTTTTCTTTGTAGCATTGCATCATGGCATCCATTTAAATTGCTAATTTTAAATAAAGCAAGATTGGAAAACATTAAAAGGAAACAAATCCAATCCCAAAATTTCCAACCTCAATGCAATCGCTCAAATTGGCAAAACAAGCTATTTTGAACTTCCAAATTGTCCAGGAAGTTCCAAGGAAGCATTTCATACACATTTGGCAAAAGCAATTTCTTGCCAAGCAAAGAAATAAAATTGAGAATTCAAAATGGGTACAAATCATTTCCTAATTTTCAAACCAAGTTCAACTTGTCAAAAATTCAAAATAAAAATATGGAGAGCTTCCTTATAATATTATGAGCCTCCACAAATATTTTCATAATTTATTGAATTGTTTAAGTGCCCCAAATAAATAGCTAAAGAAAAATAAAGGTCACATTTGGAAATTAATAAAATTTGCCATATTCAAACCATATGAACAATTGGTGTTCAAAACATTTCATTTTGCAACACCAATTTTGTGGAGCTTATAAATATTATGGAGAGCCTACATGTTTATTCTCATAATTTTTGAAAATGTGTAAGTACCTCAATTAAATCCCTAAAGGACTGCTGGACCAATTTGCAAATACTTTTAAACAGTGCAAGGGGGTTTCTGAAAAACTTCCTCTTCTTCAATGTGGCGCCAGGAAACTCACTGGCGCCATGCCACTCTCCAGCGCGTCGATGTCGCACCCTCTCCCTCTTGCTGCCCTCCGCGTGGATAAGAACGCCCCCGAGACCATGCTTTCCTCTCTCTCTCTCTCCCTTGCTCCTCCCCTGGAAAACCCTAAATCGAGCCGCCATCCACGCCTGCTCCTCCGGCCGACGCGCCTCCGTCAAGCTTGTCGTCGCCTCCGACCACCCCGCTGTCATATGAACACGTCATTGCCTCCGCCGCGTCGTCCTCTACCTCCACATGCGCGGAATCGAGGCGGGGTCGCCCAAATAGGCCGTGCCATCCTCATCTTCCCTGACTCCAGCCGAAGCATCCCCGCACCGCCGCAGTTGATCCCGAGCTTCCCCGTCCGCCCCGAGCCCCTGCACGCGTCGAGGGTGAGTTGGCGAATCTCCTGGACATCGCTGTCCTTCCCCTCCTCCCCTAGTTTCCTCCGTCGCCGAAAGCTCGCCGTAGCCGCCGCCCTCCGCCATCCTGCACGTCGTTTCGGCGACCAAAATGCAGCGGTGCCGCCCGTTCTGGGCTCCCCGTGGACAGGCACGTCGAGCGTGCTTAGTATCGCATCCCCGCGCCCCCTTTTCCGTCGAGCACGACCACGCCACCGCCGGCGGTCACCACTGGCCTGGGTGCCGGCCTGGGCCGGCCAGGAGGCCGGCTGTCTCAGGTGTATGCCCGGCCTGGGAATCGGTCTAGGCCGGCCAGGAGGTCGGCGGGCTCAGACGTGTGCTTGGCCTGGGCACCGGTCCGGGCCGGCCAGGAGGCCGGTTGGCTCAGATATGGGCCCGGCCTGTGAATCGGCCCAGGCCGATCTGGAGGCCGGCCAAACAGAATAAAATAAAATAAAATAAAAATAATAACTAAGCAAATATTATTTCAAAATTTGCTTATAATATACCAAATTGTTCAGAAAAAAACTCTATCTATTAGTGTCATTGCAATGGTCTTTTTAAACTATATTCTTGCTGGTTATCAAGAATTATTAAAATGGAAAAAATAATAGCAATGTTGGGAAAAATCATAACTTGATGAATAATTAACCAAAAAGTGTGAATAAAATATTAAATCGATCAGCAATTCACATGCTATTTTCACATCATAACAACAAATTTCCTTTGATGTTATTCTTTAAATGATTAAAAGAATTAAATCCAAATAATCATTAAGTTCACTATTTATTCATCGATAATTGGAAAATCCCAAACGAGGTACCAAAATGATCAGAAGAACAATTCCTATCTATTCATGTCATGTTCATGCATATTTAAGTCACTTATTAGTAATGTAATAATTTATAAACAATGTGGTCACTAAGTTAAATATGGGGTTGCTTCCAAATAATTGCACTAATTATTTGGCACTCCATTTAAATTGTTAGCTAAATTGTATGATGATATCATTGCATAAACTTGGCATGTCATCATGATTGTGCATTGCACCTTTTCTTTGTGTTATTTATTTGTTCTTCTGTGATTGTTGGGTATCGATAGATTCAGGAGTCGAGGTTTCCCCTACATACCCCGACGATCCGTACTACACACCCCGTCAGCAAGGCAAGAGATAACCTAACCTTCTTGGCATATAGCATCCTATTGTTTTATACAATTATTTTATCCACCAGAATATTGCATTCGATTCCAATGTCAACTTTTGGTCAATATTAGAGAATCCTATGAAATGCATGTCCCCTAAACCAATACATGTTTCCCCTCCTATGAACCATAGGTTTGATGTGTTGGCCTGAGATAAATCATATGTGTTGGTTATATGCTTAGCTATGCTTAGCCATGCTTAGTCTAATGCTTAGTTGTCCGGTGATTTATTTTCCATGATTATGACAATTGATAGAATGTTCGGACAAGGTGGAGACTGGTGGTATTTAATTAAATGCTAAAAGGCTTGGATGAGTTGCCATCGGGGGATGGTGTTTTGCCTCATTCTTGCCGCCTAGGCTGAGAGTGCTTTTAGCTAGAACCAAGAACCGAGCGTGCTTCCAACGGTGGGGGTATGGGCCCCTTACTAACATAATAATTTGTGCTGGCGTATCCAAGGGTCCTCTAGTTTGCGCTTTCCATTTGGGTGTGAGTTGCAGGTGATGAAGGTGCGAAGATGAGGATGTGGTGTGTGTAGGATGTGGCGATGGGGGCAGGGGCTAAAATAGGTTGAATAAACTTGTCATGTCGCCACGATGATCCTTGGATAGTCTCATACATTGTAAAGGTTTAACCGCGCCCGCCCTGCGGGCTTTCCCTGGAAGAGAGCTAATTGTACAGGCAAGGGGTCGGACGGTACCGGTGGGTAAATTAGTACACCCCTGCAGGGTTTAATATTTTTGAAAATCTGTGTCCACGGTTAAGGACAAATCTTGGGAAAGGCGGATTAGCTCATAGAAAAACATGAATCTTAATTAAAATTTGGCAACTAGAGGTTGCAACTCAACATGTGTTAAAAGGTTCATTTCGTCGAGGGTGATTCGAGGGAGTGCCTTGGTGGAGATGAGTGGTGTTTCTGATTTTACTATTGGTTCAAGGTGAACCGAAGAAAGAAAGTTGCTATCTTATCCCTTTATGAAAAACCTTCTGAGTAGTCGATGCCATGAGTCATTTATGTCTTTTAAAAGGAAAACTAGCTTTATGCAAAATGACTACTATATAGCTTTAGAGCCATGTCATCATTGGGCCTATATCGCCCTACTAAACTTGCGAGTACGTCGTACTCAGTCCCTCTTTGTTGATTATTAATTGTTTCAGAGGAGGACATCACCGAGCAGGAAGGTGGGTTCTTCGTTGACATCGACGAGTAGTCTGGGGTTCCCAGGTGGCAGCTTGGGACGTCGTGGAACAAGCTGGCCGGGATGTTTATCTGTAGGCCTCTTAGGCCATATTTTGGACCTTGTTGTTTAGACAACATATTTGGCTTCCGCTTGTTGTACTGATGGGTCTGTGTCATGTTGTGTAATTTGTATCTTTCTCGCTATATGAGTTGCTATATGATCTCTTGTGTCGTAGAGTCTGTGATGTGCCAGTTGTTCCACAAGTCTTGATCTCTTTATTATAAATTGATATCTATGCCACTGTTTATGGCATGATCGAGGTGTTGCGTGGGAGCAGTAACCCCTTGCCCTTCGATTGTGTAGCATAGCCTGTGGGTTACATAGCCTCTCTGTATAATTCCGGGGTCGGGGCGCTACAGAATCTCAATATGCTTGGTTCTTGAATGTTGCACCGGGTTGTAGGCGATCTTGATGGCACTCTCATTGTCACACAAAAGAGGCACTTTATCACAATTGACACCGTATCTATACCTCTTATAAAGCAAAACCCCACTAAGTGCATTTATTATTTTTCTATCTCAACATGCAAGCTATCCACATCATCCATGCTATTAGCCAATCAATTGTCCATGTCATTTCCATGAATACTTATTAATATACACATCATACATTCCTCCAACCATCTAATAGTTCACATTAACAATATATAATATACACACAATTTATGTCTATGAAATTTAGTATATCGACTATGACCAAATGATTTTTGAATATTCATTTAATATGTCATACCTTTTATACCATTTATTTACATGATGTAGTTTCTAAAGTGATACCCGCTGCAACGCGCGGGGTATCTTCTAGTTCCTTTAAGTTTACCTCATCCATAACAATTGACTGCATGCACTAGCGGCGGCCACATACTCGGCTTCGGCGGTGGAGAGAGAAATGCAATTTTGCTTCTTAGAAGACCAACTCACCAAGGACCTACCAAGAAATTGGCAAGCCCCGGAAGTTGATTTCCTATCATCTTGATCACCGGCCCAATCCGAATCTGTGTACCCACTAAGAGTGAAAGATGAATCCCTTGGGTACCACAAACCAAACCTTGGGGTATGAATCAAATATCGTAGGATTCTCTTGACCGTCACCATGTGTCTTTCCTTAGGAGCGGCTTGGTACCTTGCACACACACCTACACTCAACACAATATCGGGTCTAGATGCACAAAGATAAAGCAACGAACCAATCATGGAGCGGTAGAGATTTTCATCCACATATATACCCTTTGGGTTAAGTTGTAGATGACATTTGGTATACATAGGAGTATTCTTCTCCTTAGCATCCGCCATATTAAACCTCTTGAGCATGTCTTGAATATACTTTGCTTGGCTAATGAAAGTCCCTCCTCTCAATTGCTTGATCTCAAATCCAAGGAAGAACTTCAACTCACCCATCATGGACATCTCAAACCTATCGGTCATAAGCTTCAAAAATTCATAATTAAAGCTTTGTTAGATGAGCCAAAGATAATATCATCAATATATAGTTGGCATACGAAAAGCTCCCCTTTAACCCTCTTAGTAAAAAGAGTGGGATCAATTTGCCCAACTTCAAATCCACGGTCTAACAATAACTCTCTAAGGTGCTCATACCATGCATGTGGGGCTTGTTTAAGTCCATAGAGCGCCTTATCAAGCTTGTAGATATGGTTAGGAAAGTTGAGGTCCTCGAACCCTGGGGGTTTCTTAACGAACACCAACTCCTTTAAGGGACCATTGAGAAAAGCACTTTTAACATCCATTTGTTGCAATTTAAAGTTATAACGGGATGCATAAGCAAGAAGGATACGGATGGACTCAAGGCGAGCCACGGGAGCATAGGTCTCTCCAAAATCAATGCCTTTTGTAACATCCCAAATTTTGAAACTAAGAAAAATACACGGTTATAAATAACCCAAAAATCAGAACCAACAAAAACTTTTTGAAAACCTTCACTAGTGGTTGAGTTTTCCTTCTCTTTAGTTGTTAGACCTTGTGTGGTTTGTTGTTTGAGTAGATGATCACCAAATATCAATCTATTAATGCAAACTAAATTACTACCCCTGATCATGTCATGACCAAATGATTCCTCTAGCTATTTTCTAACGCTCTATTTTTGTTTTTGTTTTTGCTAAATCCAAATTTGAAAGTTTTGGTTTAACAAAGACCCAAATACCTAGTTTTTAGAAACTAAAAGAGCAATTATTTGCAAAACCATTATTTATAAAACTAAGGAGACAACTGGTATACCATCTCCTACCTATTTACAACCATGATATTTTCACAAGGATTTAAAAATTCTTATTTGAAAACCTCCTCTAAGCAAAATTATAAGTGGGAAATATATTGACCCATATATTTTCTTTCACCTTTTTGAAAATATCAAAACTATGAGTTGATTATATTTTCAATAATCTTGTCACGATCATGTTTGACCACCATCACTCAACTATTTTGATTGCATGGCTTTAAACAGAATTCGAGTTGCTTGATTGACTTGTGTTTGACTAGTTTGGAATGTTGAACCTTATGGTGATGTTTGGATTCCTTGTCTGCTTGTGTGCTTTGCTTGCTCAACCTCACAATGTTATGGTTTATGGATCCTATTAAAAAATAAAAATCATATAAACTTAAGGTGACCAAATTTGGGATGTGACCAAAATAAAAGAAAAAGTATTTTCTCCATCACACCCTATTTTCAATATTTCCATAAAGGATTTTATAACTCATTATTAGTTTTCCTACTATTATTTGACCCACTTATTTTCAAAATATTTACTTAAAATAAAAGTCAAGTAAGATATGAGCTAAGTTTCTCAATTTATATGTTTGCAAAGGCATTTACAAAGATTTCTAGTTCTTATTTTCCAAGACTTGTTTTATAAAATCCAAATCAACCTATTTTGGTGAAATATTTTGAAACTCTATTTATTAAAAATCAGGAATGATGTGAGTAATAGTTATTCTCCCATTCCCTTTTTAAAATAAAGTTATTTTGAACTATTTTCTCTTTTATTTTCCAATAGGACATACATATGGGAAAATTATATATTATGTATTTTCTTTCTCTCCAATAAACATCTGTTTCCAAACATTTTTGTGTTACAATACCATCTTGGTCACAACAAAAGCTCTTATAAGCATTTCCTCGAACACCTTATGTGCAGAACTCAAATATTTTCGAACTCATCAAGAACCCATCTGGTAACTTGGTAAAATTATGTCCTGGAGCTACCCTACACCCTCACCTATCTGTGACCTACCTCTACCACTCGAAAATCCAGCAAGGGCGGACCAGATCTTGTAGAATCTTGGACAAAACCGAAATCATTTCATCCCTCTCTCCCTCAATGCACACAGCCCCTCCTCTCACCCCCAATGGTTGTTCTTCTTTTCCCTGGCACTGAACCACGCCCCCACCAGTCAGTGGACTAGTTAAACACCTTGCAATGGAAGCTATCGAGCTCGCCAGTTCCCGAGACTAACCTCCTCTCTGCTTTGGACAACTTCTCTCCACAAGATATCCCCTCTTTATGACGATATTTCGTTCGGCCAACCCCTGATCACCGTCCCTGTGGCCGCTCTTCGCGTTCCCGACGAATCTTCAAACTCGAGCGCGCGCCCTTCCACCAGTGCACTCAACGGCACGTCGTGAGTGACCTAGACACGCTCGCTTAACCTGCTATACCCCACACGAGCGTCGGTAATTCATCGAACACCCACACTGCGTACTGGAGCCCACTGATCCGAGCTCGTGCACGACTCTTCCCGCTCACTCCTTTCCGTCTAGAGCACTCCATCGCGCGTCGTGAACTTTACCGCACCGCCCAGCCCGCCAATGGCAGCCTTCCTCGCCCTCTACTGCCCTCGGTGCACCACACCCACCGTACACCAACATTTGGCTATAAAAGGGCACCCAAACCTCCCTTTACAACCCGCACCACTCCATCGCCCATCTACCACTCTCTACTTCCATAGGTGTAGCCGCAGCCTCGCTGCTCATCTCCTATACGAGGGGACCGAGCACGACCATACTCGGCTGCAGCTCAAGGTTGCCGTCGCCGGTCTTTCTGCTCCATCTCTCTGCGTCTTCCTTCCCTCCCATCTCGCAGCCCCTGACCCAAATCATTCTTGCCCAGGTTCCCGTCCAGAAGCTCGCCATCGCCGCACCAGTCTGTCCCCGACGTCGCACTCGCCCACGTCCCCACGTCCGCGCCGAGCCGCCGACAACCGGGTACCTGCCTGCTCGTACGCCATGGTCTGCCGAGCCGTTCCTCCGTGCTCGCATGCGTTCTCCCTCCAGCTCCTCTCCGACCAGCTGCAGTTGGCGGCGGAATGCATGGTCATCGTCATTTTCGTCGGCCATGCACTACCAGGAAAAGCATTATAGGGAGGTTGACTATCTGTGGCGCACCCTTAATTTATGCGCCACAAAAAATAATTCTGTGGCGCATGGCTGTCGATGCGCCACAGAAATTTGAACATTCTGTGGCGCATCCTTAGCCCATGCGCCACAGAATATCAACTTTCTGTGGCGCACTGCACGCCATGCGCCACAGAAATAGAGACTTTTGTGGCGCACCACTCCTCATGCGCCACAGAATATGCGTGGGCCCCACCTTCAATCAGTGGGCCGTGGTCCCATCTCGGCCTTTTCTGTGGCGCACCGTGGCTGGTGCGCCACAGAAATTCATCTTTCTGTGGCGCACCAAGCACGGTGCGCCACAGAAAGTCGTCTGAGAGGCGGGACTTTTGAATTTTGAAAAGAAATTCTGTGGCGCACCGTGGCTGGTGCGCCACAGAAAGGACATTCTGTGGCGCACCAAGCTTGGTGCGCCACAGAATTGTGAACCACTTTTTCACCCCACGCACCCCCCCTCCCGTGGATCGCCTTTTCAGTTTTGCACCTAGTGAAAGAAAATGATAAAAAATTCAAAAAATAAAATCCTTTGACATGTAGTTAGGTTTGAGTGTCTAGTAGGTATAGAAATTTTGAAATATGAATTTTGACCTTTTTTGCAAAAACCCGTTAAAAAATGTAAAACGGGCATAACTTTTGCATACGACGTCGAAAAAATGCGAATAATACCTTAAAAAAAACTAGAGAAAATTTCGGATCCGCCCTCACCCGGGTTTACCCGGTCAGCCATTCACAGAATCCTCAAATTCCAAACCAAAAAAAGATATGGCCAACAGAAGGATTTTCCCAGCAAAATCAAAAAAAAAGAAAAAAAAATTCTGTGGCGCATGGGCAGCCCATGCGCCACAGAATTGCTGGATTCAAATTTTGAATCCAGCCGGGCGCCCTCTTCTCCTCTCCCTTCTCCTTTTCCCTTATCCTCCACTTCTCCTCTCCCCTTCTCCTCCCCTTCTCCTCCACTTCTCCTCTTTCCTTCTCCTCCACTTCTCCTCTCCCCTTCTCCATTTCTCCTCTCCCCTTCTCCACTTCTCCTCCATTTCTCCTCTCCTCTTCTCCTCTCCCTTTCTCCTCTTCTCCTCTCCCTTTCTCCTCTCCTCTTCTCCTCTCCCCTTCTCCTCCATTTCTCCGGCGAGCTCCTCCTCCTCCACCACGCACCACGACCTCCGGCGAGCTCCTCCTCCTCCCCCACCACCTCCGGTGACCTTCACCTCCGACAACCTCATTTTCTTTCAACTCCGGCGACATCCCCTCCTCCAACTCCGGCGAAATCCGATGAACTCCGGCGAAATCCGATGAACTCCGGCGAAATCCGACGAACTCCGACGAACTTCGGCGAACTCCGGCGACCTCCGACGACGACCACCATCCTCCACCAACCTCCGGCGACTCCTCCTACAAAACGAAAAAAACGAAATTTCGAAAAAAAGGGCGGCCAGATCTAGATCTGGTCAGATCCAGATCTAGATCTGGCCGCCCTTTTTTTGAAATTTCAAAAAAATTCTGTGGCGCACGGTGGGGGTGGTGCGCCACAGAAATATTTCTGTGGCGCACGGTCGGTTGGTGCGCCACAGAAATATTTCTGTGGCGCACCTTGCTTGGTGCGCCACTGAATAAATTTTTGTGGCGAGAATTCTGTGGCGCACCCAGCAATTTGGCGGGTGCGCCACAGAATTGCAATTTGGTGCGCCACTGACAGCCCTTTCTGTGGTAGTGATGGCTGCTGCACGGCCACGCGACGCCGCCGTCGCTCAAGCCATCTCCGTACGCCGAGCTGCAGCTCCCCTAGTTCACCTCGGCGGCCTCCGCTGTTCTCCGCCCTTGTCCGGACTGCTCCGGCATCTCCTCCATGGCTCCATCGCCGGCGGAAGAACCCGCCATGGTGAGCTCATCCGTCCCCTGTAACTCTCTCTCTCTCTCTCTCTCTCTCTCTCTCTCTCTCTCTCTCTCTCTCTCTCGTTTCCATGCATGCAAAGGCATTTTAGTTATTTTCACACTCCACCTTGTACCCACTCAGTCACTGCCATGTAGGCCAAGGCCTCTTCATTCTCTGGTCACCAAAATCAAACGCACGTTGAGCCTAATGAACTGGTTAGTTTGCCCAAACAGTACAGTTTCACCTTTTCATATCTATTTCCTGAAATTCAAATCTGTCACCAAATTTATTAATCAATATATTTTTATCTACGGACTCAAATTACATGAGACCAACGCCGTTAGCTCACATTTTTAACTCCCTATCCAATGCAACTGGTCTCATGCCATTTAAATTAATAGGGATTTGTTAGTGAATTATTTAGTGTTCTGCTTATTTAAGAATCAATCATGAATATCTCTAAAATTATGTTTTCAAATCATACCAAACAACTTATGATGGTTCACTGGTTCAAATGACTTTCTAACGCTACTGGTCCCACAATTTTGGGCTTAATCTAGTTGGTAAAATTGTTTTATCAAAGAAGCAACACTTTAGAAAATCACGTCTTTAGTTAAAATGAACATCTTGAGTTCTATAGGTTCAAAATCATCTTGAACCGGTCCCATAATTTTTGAACTAGTAAATAATAAACTAAAATTTAATTTGGCACAGAAGGTTTTTGGACTAAACGAATTTTTTCTGGAAATGTGTAAACCGAAACGGCTTGGAACCAATTTTACCGAGCTTATATTAGCAAATGTTAGCTAACCCTAAATTTCACATTTTTCTGATTAAAATAGAATAAATCATAATTTAATTCGTGTTCTAGCTATTTTCTGCACAAGAAAAATTATAGGAAAACAACAGTAACTCAAAATGAACCAAATCCAATTGCTTTGTCTTATTAGGACAGTAGCTCTTTGTAGAATTTTAGTTTGTATTTTTGTGATGATTTGTTTAGTGGTGGTGTGATTGTGTGTTTTGATTGTTAGCGACGAATAGACGAGAACGTTGCCGGGGATTTCGAGGGAGGAGGTTTATTGATCAAGAATATCAAGACTAGGGATAAGTTGCTGACCAAGGCAAGCCATCCATTTGATCATACCCTTTGTCCTATTATTATTTTTAATAAGCATGTTTTACTTATGATAAGATGCATGAAATGTTTTTAAGTGGTGTGTGCCACTAAAACCTTTTTAAATATTATCTAAGATTAGGCCCCGTGCAAAGAAATGTTAGTTAGAGTATGGAAAATTCTAGGTTGGAAAAAACCAATGTTTTATTCAAAAACTCTCTTTATGAAAATCCTTGGGTAAAATTGTGTTTTACCCAAGATGTTGCTAAACTATTAGCTATGGAAATGGAGTAGGGATGGACTATGAAGGTTTTGAGAAAAGTGCACATTGGGTCCTAGTACTTACATCGACCAGCCGTAACATGTGCGACCACATTACCCCCATATGGACGGGGCATAGACGACTAGCTTGCTTTATTAGTATGGGATGCCTCAACAACGGAGATGCTCCGTTTCATGAGGGGCTGGTTTGGTGACCCCCCTGACTCGGGTCCTTCAACTGATCGAAGGATAGAAGCGTATTTTCATACCGTCGGGCAAAACTATGAGTCCTCACACGCCGGGGCTCCGACGGGAGACCAATGACCGGGTGTCGATGGAATCTTCATAAAGGCAGGGTCCTATACTAGGATGAGCAAGTGAAAAGCTATGGTCAGTTACTCAACTTCGCATACACCTTGTATGGCGGGACGTGGCTGACACGGTGAGTTTCCGGATGGTGTGGGTAAAGTGTACAACCTCTGCAGAGTGTAAAACTATTCGAATAGCCAAGTCCTCGGTTATGGACAGTTGGAAGGCCCTACTACGACCTATGTGCAAAGTTTTGATTTATAAAATGGAGATGTTGTTGGTGTTATACCAAAAGGTCGGTATAAGGAAAAATGAAGGAGAAGGATCACGTCGGGCTGTGATCACCCACGAGGAGTTTTTGAAGAAAAAACTGTTTTTAATGAAAAAATTATTTTCAACCATCTTAATTTTTTTCAACAAAGATATAGAGATATCTTTTCTAAAAGAAAATGCTTTTATAAACCAAAAGACTACCCTTAGAGCCTCCCACAATATTAGTATGCATTAGTTCTTCATTAATGAAATACCGGGTGGTTTGCGAGTACATTCAAATGTACTCATATTGGTTTCGTCCCTAGCTATTGTCTTGGCCAGACTATGAGAAGCGGTACAAGGAAGAACACCTCGATGACGGCTATGCGAACTAGGACGTTCTCCCAGTCAGTTGCCTGTAGGGTTATGGCAAGAGACTTGGGCTCCACGCTATTTGATGATTCCGCTGCAAGTAAATGTTGAAGTCTATAACTTCACTCAAGTAAGTATATTTATTCGGTATATATGGATGTTCTTTTGATACCAGTTTGATTGTGCTCAGCGACACACTGATCATGTGATCACTGATTTTATAGGCACAAGGGTACTTCGGACAGCTAGCTAGTCCGGGGTCCCGACAGCCTTCAACTTGAGAGTACCCTTGAGCTACCAATCTAGCCTTGTTCCACACAACCATGCCATGTTCATCTTGCTTGTTCTTGAAAATCCATTTTGTGCCAATAACATTGCGGCACTCCTTTGGCTACTCAACTAACTTCCAAACTTTATTGCGCTCGAAATTGTTGAGCTCTTCATGCATGGCTTCCAACCAATCCGGATCTTCAAGAGCTTCAGACACTTTCTTCGGTTCCAGCATGCCAATGTGAGCTTGATGATCACTAAAGTTTGCCAATTGCCTCTGGGTGGACACCTTGGCTCTCACATCACCAATCACCTTCTCAAGAGTATGCTCACGAATTTCCATGGTTCTTGCAACTCTAGATCAACGACGGGCTTCGATATCCTCATTGCATCTTGGAGGTATCACTTGATCATCTGTGTCCCCGTCTTGACCGGAAAGATGACCTTGATCATCAAAAGGCACGGCTTCAACATTTAAAGAAGATGATGATTGAGCAAGGTCTTGACCATGGCTAGCATCATGAATAGGTGAGTTGGGCTCTTGCATAGCAACTTGATCAAGGGGTTGAGGATCTTCAACTTGTTCTTGGGTTGGTGTAATAGGCTCTTCATTGGCAAGATTTTCTTGTGAAGATGAAGGATCCACTTGAGTAGAGCATTGTCCTTCTCGATCCGCCACAAGGGTATCCTCAACGGGCGAAAAAATGCCACACTCATTCTTCTTATTGCTTCTTGAGGAATTTCATCATCTACATCGGAAACATGAAATTGCGGCACTTGGGAGCCTTCATTTTCCTTTAACACCACACTACAAGATTCTATGATACGTCGTGAGGCTTTATCATAGATTCTATAAGTATGGGATTCAGCACCGTAACCAACAAAGATACCCTCTAGTGATTTAGATTCAAACTTAGTTAAGCAACAACCTTTGATCAAATAGAAACACTTACAACCGAAAACACGGAAGTAGGAGATGTTAGGATTGTTGCAGGTGAGGATCTCATAGGGAGTCTTGTTCAACCCTTTGCGTAAGTAGAGCCGGTTGGATGAGTGACATGTCGTGGATATAGCCTCCGCCCAAAAACTCAACGGAGACTTAAACTCCGCTAACATGGACCTTCATATCCATAAGAGTTCGGTTCTTCCTCTCGGCTACATCATTTTGTTGAGGGGTATAAGTTACGGAATATTGATGATGAATACCCTCTTCACTAAGAAATTCATTAAGGGTGTAGTTCTTGAACTCAGAGCCATTGTCACTACTAATTGCCAATATGGGGACATTTTTTTGACGTTACATTTCAATGGCCTGTGCACGAGCGTCATCGGCGTTCTTGGCGGCCACCTTGAATGCCGTCATCTCTTGCATAACTTCATTTGAAGACATTATGTGATAGTTGTGTCTTCCTTGGAGACTCTTCAAGTCGGTGGGCTCGAAAGGCATGAGGGCACTCACATACTTCCTCTTGATCCAAGCATCATCCACATAGGTGGCTCCAAGAGCTCTAAATTGAGTGTCAATGGTCTTGAGTCTTCGAAACATGTCTTCATGGTCTTCACCTTCTACCATGAAAAATCTTTCGGCTTGGTTGCTCAAGGCTTCAAATCTATTCCTCTTCATACTTTCATTGCCAACAAACACTTCGGAGAGAGTCTCCAAAGCTTCTTTGGCGGTGGGCAAGTTCGATGTGACTCATGTGCTTTTCTCCCACGGCGGTTTGAATCATGTTGAAGGCCAAGTCATTGAGTTGGCAATCCACAACCTCTATTCTTTTCATGTTGTTTGGGTCGACGGCCTTGAATCCAACCTCAATGATTCTCCATAGCTCGATTGAAGCACTCTTGACATGAGATCTCATAAGAAATTGCCAATTAGAAAAACAAGATGGATTAAGCCTATGTGGATCACCCTTATTGTTTATATGAGGATGCGGAATAGGTGGGTTGGGGGAGTACACAAACAGAACCCCATGGTACTCCGCCTTCCCACCATCAATTTTAGGAGGGGATTCTTTAGTTCCTTCACCCTCCTCACCTTGAGTGGCGGAAGCGTTAACCTCAAGGGAGGGAGATGCGGGGGCTTTATTAGCATTAAAGAGTTGTGCCATCATTGCACGCAACTCTTCCATTTGAGCACCCATGGATGCCTCCAATTTCTTGAAGTCATCCATGGAGACTCCGATAATAGTGGCCTTCGGCTCTCCACTCTCGGGTGCCATACTCTCTTAGGCGGTGAAGCCTAATTAATGAGCCAAGGCTCTGATACCAATTGAAAGGATCGTATGGGCACCTAGAGGGGGGGTGAATAGGTGCTACACCAAATTTTAATTCTTTTTCAATTTAGGCTTGACACAAAGGTAAAGTCTCTAGATATGCAACTACGGTGAATTTACCTATATGACAAGATAACAACTAGAACTAGGCAATTATCACGATACAAGTAAAAGCTACGAGGGGAAGAGATAACCGAAAGTAAAGAACGCGGAGGCAAAGATGTATTCCCGAGTTCCTCCTTGTTAAGGGAGTACGTCTCGTTGGAGGGGTGTGAGCTCGCCACAAAGGTCTACTCATGATGCCTCAAAAGGCCCCACCCTATTCTCCGATGAACCTCACCACAAGGGTTAAGTTCACCTTCCACTATTGGAATCCTTCGAGGCGGAATCCGGAGCCTTTACAATGTTCTTGGGGCACACACCCACAACTTAATTGGGGGCTCCCAAATCAACACAACAACTGAAACAATTACACAATGAAAGTGAGTACAACCAAACACCTATGTTTTCCCAATGGAAACCCTAAGCACGAATCCCTCAAGCTAATGAGGGGGAAATGGAAAACCGGTTGGTGAAGATGTAGATCTTGGCCTTCTCCTTCAATCCTCCGAAGATCAACGAGTTTGGGTGCAGGGATTGAGAGATCTAGTTGATTTGAGCTTTGCAACAATGGAGGTGAGAAAAACTGGATCGGGCAACCTTCATTGGGGAAGAAGGGGTCTTTATATAGGGCCACTTGAAATCGAACCGTTATGTGCAGAAAATCTGCACAACGGTACTACCGCTATGGAAGCGGTACTACCGCCACGGATATCCTGCCGGTATCTCGTGCAATACAGCACTAGCGGTAGCGGTACTACCGGTGAGCTGCCGGTACTACCGTTGGGTACTTAGCCGCAAGGGCAAAGAATTCCCAGCGGTAGAACGTGGCAGCTACCGCTGGGGTACCGACGGCATACCCGTAGCCAAAATGGTGCCCAACAGTATGACTGGCGGTACCACCAGCGGTAGTGCCGCTGCTGGGAAGCAGCGGTACTACCGGTAGGATGCCGGTACTACCGCTGGGGACTTAGCCGCAAGGGCTAAGAAGAATCCCAGCGGTAGAATGTGGTAGCTACTGCTAGGGTATCGAAAGCATACCCGTAGCCAAAACTAGTCCAGCGGTACCTCTGGCGGTAGTACCGCTGGTACTACCGCCAGAGGAAGTACTGCTGGGCTTCTATAGCACTGCTCCAGGAAGGAGCGGTACTACCGCTGCACCAGCGGTACTACCGCTGAGACCAGATTTGGCAGACGAGGGCGGATTTCGGGCCCTCTCTCTTTGCATCGACTCCCTTTTTCCGGACCAGAATTAATCTAAAAGTTCTGCAAGTATTACACACAAACGTTAGTCCGATGTTGTGTGTTTTCATTAGACTCCAAAACAGATTTAGGGCGAATATGCTCTTTCACCGACGCCAGTAAAGTCCGACAACACAGCTCCGAGTAACCCTGGCAGTCACTAGCGAGTAGCCCATCCCCTCTCTTGTGACCTACCATCCACGAGAAAGTGGCTTTTTGCTGACACCCAAACAAAACCTAATATATATGCACATGCACTATGGTTGGGGACGTCTCTAAAGTTCTACGGGAGTGGGTCCTTTATCACGATGCGGTGGGCATTGACCAGTTCATATTGTATGACAATGGATGTGAGGACAACCTGCAGGCATCAGCATCTCCACGGTGGCGTGGCCCTGGACCAAGACATAGGAAGCCAGACTATCCAATTGTGCCATAGTGCATAAAAAATTCTGCCAATGGATGGCATTTGTTGACGTGGACGAGCTCATCTTTTCTCCCCACTGACAGAATTTGGAGAAACCCTCAAAGTTCCTCTTTGAAGCGGTCTTCCTCTCGGTTGATCCTCAGATCGGCCAATTACATCTCGGGTGTCACGATTTTTTGGTCCCTCGGGCCGAACAGCAGATCCGTGGGAGGGGGTCAGCCAAGGATACACTTGTAGGATGAAGGATGTGTAGCGGCATAAAATCGTTGGTGCGTCTTGATGTTGTGGGACATTCCCTCCATCGCTGGTGAATTCTCCACCATTTCACGCTCAAATCTGGTTTGAATAGCATGTGGACTTCACTGGCCCATATAAACAACTATAAGTATCAAGCATGAGTGAGTTTAAGTTGAAGTTCAGACGTCATGTGTCGGCATACAATGCTGATTGGAAAGATCCAATTAACATCCGGTCGAATGACCGGACCCCTGGTTTGTAGTTGAAGTGCTATTTTTTCATTTCTCTGAGTATTTTATTTCAAGATCATGGATACTCTTGTTTAATGTTTGTTTTGTTCCAGGTTTGGCGACTCCAAATTGCTCTGTGTTTGCAGGTCTAGTTATTGAGTTAGTGTGCTAGCCATCTACACCAAAAGTCGCGTTATATTTATATAATTAACACTCCCTACACATTTGGGCTATTTTAGTCCTTAGCGTGGGTTTGGTGCAGACCGTGGAATCATTTTTTTACTACGTGAGCAGGGTCTTGAACTTGAAACCTCTTGGCTCTGGTACCATATTGAATTGATGCTCTAGCCATCTAGACCAAAAGTCTGGACTGATCAAAATGGCTAGCCATATATTTATATATTTAACACTGGTAATATATGTATATATTTAACACTGTTAATGTTCAATTGTACCTAAGGGTCCACCATTTTATTACCTGGTCATCTCCTGTCAGATGATGGCAGAACTCGTCTCTGATATGAACGCTCCAATGAAACTCCGTTCATGTGAGAGCTGCAATATATGCCTTTTGCGGTTGGTTAGATGGTATTTTTAGCTTATGTGTGGTCGTCCACAGGTAGTTGGGTTCTGTGTATAGATAGTTTGAGGGATTGTGTATACTGTATAGATAGCTAGTTCTCGTGGTTTCTTTTGATTGCACAGTAGTTACTTTTTTCATCAGGTTATATCTTTAGTTCTTGCAGCTTCTTTGGCGTGATTTGGGAGTTCAGTTTTTTTTCTTATTCTGGGTTACGATATGTTGAGTTGTTATTTTGCCGGTGTGGTTTGGTGGGAGCTGATAGCTACTGTTGCTAAATAGAGGGGTTTTTGTTGAGCTGTTTTTTTCTAGATGTTTTGCTTGTTCTTCAATATTTTAGGATTTGATTTTTTTGTTGATGTTTTTTACGTAGTACAAGTTGAGAGGGAGTTGCGATTTTCAGCGTGGGTAATTACAATTTTTCTGTTGGCTTAAACTGATTTTTTTGCATGTTAATGTCGCACATAAAGGAATTACAATGGTGAACGGGTATTGGAATTTGGTTAGGAGTGGAGTAATTTTCTTATTTGGTTATTCAGTTCAGACCTTGATCTAAAAACATCCAGGCAAGGAAGATGGCCCTGGCCAGATGTTATGCCTCTGGAATTCTTCAGATATTTTTGAAGATTGGACAAGTCTGGGGTTTACATCTTCATTTCGTGGGAGAGATGTTTAGGCACCCGAGCTCACATGCTTTTGATATTTTCAAAAAAATATTATAAAAAAACTGAAAATATTTAGAGACAAACATATATAAGTTTTTCACATTCGAGCAAAGTTTCGGAATCAAATGACATTTTTTGTGCCTTGTGTAAAAAAGACAAAATCAGTGTTTTCAAAAATGTGTTTTTAGATCTCATTTTGAAAGTCAAAATTCCTACATGTGTGCCCTGCAAGAAGATTTTAAAGCATGGGTGACCAATAATAGTAGTTCAGGTAATAACTACAAACTAGACAATGTATCCTCACCAGGATATGCATGCAGTGCTTCCAGGGCAGCCAAACGGCCCGCACCATCTCCACCAAGCATTATGACATGCCCACCAAGAAGTCCATCTTCTTTATAAACATTCGCAAATTCTGCTGCAGACTTGTCCGATTCGAAGTTTGTCACTAGTGACGTACCATCCTCTGATGAATCGCGCATAGTAGGGAACACAGTAGGGAGACTTACTTTGATGTTAAACTCTTGCAGGCCGTGATGGTACCACCCATGACCGCAGCCTCCTAGGTGATCACACTATCATACTTTCTCTATTTAGTTCTTGACCAGTACACAATCCAGACTAAAACGTATAGACTTACTTCTTTTCATGTGAAGATTGGTCGAGCTATCTCTCTTTTAGGATGACCAAATTTATGGGTTCTTTAACATTTTCTATGCGTATATTCTCCGCCTACAAATTCTGAGGGTCACACCGGCAGTCGCGGTGTGATGACGATGGACACGAAGGTGGTAGGAAGGGGTTCGTTTGATGGGGTGGTACGAAGGTGTACAAGAGATGGGGCCACAAGGACCCCGCTGCTGCTTTATATCAAACCACGTGGCAGGTACAAATTACGTAGAGGCCCTTTTACAACTCTCGCCCTAAAGAACCTAGCATTTGAAGATAAGGCCACTACAATTACAAAGAAGTCCCTAGCACAAAAAGTAAAAAAGCAATCAGGTCCTAGGGTTCCTCCGCCACCAATCGCCGGCAACCTCCAGGCGCCGTAAGCGCCGAGATCGGAGAGAGGGATGCTCGGATGCCTTACTCCGGCGATGAACCACTTCCGCCAGCAGAATCGGAAAAGCCGGGTGAAAGTGTATGGTTGCCCCCATGTGTGGTTTTGGTAATTAATGACAATCTCTATGGACTAATGTTTGTATTGAGCTACTTGTAGGTGTGTCCATTTGCATTGCTTGATCTACATTTGTTGGAGTCGAGGCTAAGGGAAAAAAATTATGTGTTGATCAAGGCTAAGTGCATGTTGATCATCACACATGGCCATGTGAAGATATGCCGAAATATACCTCTCCCATATTGGCGTATGGGGGAGCTATTAGTGTGAATCTTCACCAAGCGAAGCGCAATCAAGAAAGGTGATTCGTCTTGAGGAGATAAAGATCATCTTCATCGACCTCAAGTGGATTAATGCGCAAGGCAAAGGTATGATCTTGATAGGGTTTCTATTTTACCGGTCTCATGATGTTAGTTGAGAGACCGGGTTATAGGATAGATAGCCGTACTATCAAGAGGGGCTCTCGACCGAGTATCTTGATCGTATCGTTCATGGAGAGCTCAAACCTTTGCATCCTTGCATCCTTGCAATCATCTTTATTGGTTCTTATTTGGCTCTTATCGTGGTGTGGTCTTGGTGCTTGTCGTGCTTGTCATGACAAGGCCAAGTTCACCAAAAACGGTTTTCGTTCGCGTCTTCTTTTGAGTTTTCGGTGTTGGAGGTTTTACTGGCTTGTCTTTTCTAAGAGAGGTCAAACTCTCTCCTTGTGGCTTCCTCCTCACATGATGGACCATGATGTTTCTCTGCATGATCTTGTAGAACTTTTCGTTAATCTAACGAGCCCGAGATCATCGAAAACGAAGTCCGGATGATTAAGTTATGTTTTTTTCTCGTACCGGGTGTTCTGCTATTTTCTGTGTCCGGTAGTACCGCTGTACTTGCCGGTAGTACCGGCCGGACCATGGCCGGTAGTACCGGGCCTAGTACCGGGGCTACTTCCGCTTAAGTCTTTCGGTACTGGACTCTCGATGTTTTTTACCGAAAGTTTGCCCGGAAGTGGAAGCGGAACTACCGGCTATACCGGAAGTACCGGCTATACCGGAAGTACCGGGCTGTTGCCCGGAAGTTCCGCCCTCGCGGGTTTCTTTGCTGCTAGCCGTTGGTAGGCTGTTTGGGTGGGGGCGGAAGTACCGGCCCTTGGGGCGGTACTACCGGCCCTGCGGGTTTTTCTGCAGTGAGCCGTTGGTGGGCAGTTTTGCGTAGGGCGGTAGTACCGCCCTTTGGGCCGGTACTACCGGCCCTGCGGGAATCTGAGCCCAACGGCCCTGCGGGTTTTTCTGCAGTGAGCCGTTGGTGGGTAGTTTTGCGTAGGGCGGTAGTACCGCCCTTTGGGCCGGTACTACCGGCCCTGCGGGAATCTGAGCCCAACGGCCAGATTTCTCAGGGACCTATTTAAAGGGAGCTTTCTTCCCCAATGGTCAACTAACCTTTTTGAACCCTTTGCTCTCTCTCTCTCCTCCATTGTTGCACATCTTGAGAGCTTGATTCCTCCACTTCCCTCCAATGATTCTTGCCCATCTTTAGGGAAACAAGAGAGGAGATCTAGATCTACCATTCCACCAATCCACTCCTCCTCTAAGTGAGGGGAACCTAGTAGATCTAGATTTTGGAGTTCTTAGTGTTTCTCCTCTTTGTTCTTCCTCTTAAATCCCTCCATAGCATTAGTTGCTTTGGTTGGATTTTGGAGAGAAGGATTTGACCACTTGGTGTGTTCTTGCCTTTTGCATTAGTTGCATCGGGTTGTGCTCTCCACGAAGATTCGTGGGTTTGAAGGTTGAGAAGCTTATTAATCTTGGGTGCATTGTGTTCCCAAGAGCTTGTGCCTCTTGGGTGCATTGTGTACCCTAGACGGTTTGGTGTGCCGCGAAGCCTTCGAGTTGTGAAGCTTCGGCAAGATTTGGGAGCCCCCAATTGAGTTGTGGGTGTGTGCCCCAAGATCGTTGTAAAGGCTCCGGATTCCGCCTTGAAGGATTCCGATAGTGGAAGGTGAACCAAACCCTTGGGTGCGGTTCATCGGAGAATAGGGTGAGGCCTTTGTGGCATCTTGAGTAGGCCTCTTGTGGCGAGCTCACACCCCTCCAACGAGACGTACTCCCTTAACAAGAAGGAACTCGGGAATACATCATGCCTCGGTTATTTCTATACTCGAGCTATTTACTTATGCAATTTACATTGTGATAGCCTTCGTGCTTGAAGTTTTATATCTTGCTATCACCTTGTTGCTTGCCTTGCTTAGCATAATTTGTTGGTGCACATAGGTGAGCCTAGTATATTAGGTTGTTGGCTTGTTAATTTAAACACATAGTTTTATTCCGCAATTATCAAGCCTTTAACCGGAAAAGTTTTAATCGCCTATTCACCCCCCCCTCTAGGCGACATCTCGGCATAGTTTGTTCTTTCACCAGAGATGAACCACTTGGCTACTCCGAGACGCCAAGCTCTGGTGCAGGATTCGAATGACCTCCGCTAGGGAGGAGAAAGAACGGCCGCCATGCCGGCCGAAGATCACAGAGGCAAACTTGGTCTCTACGCGTGACGCGCAGAACCGCAGCAAGAACACGGACCACCACCCTGCAAGAGAAAACGAAATCCAGCAGCGCCTCTTCCTCTCCTCGCCTCCACGGCTGGCCAGAGGAAGAACCACCACGAGCTTGAAATCCATTGCAAAGCGACTTGACTTCCAGAACCAGAAGCCAATCTTCGAGCTTATGAGGAAAGGAGGAAGCAGCTTGTCTCTCCCCACGCAACTCCGACCGCCGGAGCTTTGAAAAAGCATGGTTGCCCCCATATGTTGTTTTGGTAATTAATGACAATCTCTATGGACTAATGTGTGCTTTGAGTTATATTTGCAGTGTTGGTCCGTATGGAATGCTTGAACTCCATATGTTGGAGTCGAGGCTAAAAGAAGAAGATTATATGTTGATCAAGGCTAAGTGCAAGTTGATCAACATACAAGATAAGGTGTTGGTCCGTATGGAATGCTTGAACTCCATATGTTGGAGTCGAAGCTAAAAGAAGAAGATTATATGTTGATCAAGGCTAAGTGCAAGTTGATCAACATACAAGATAAGGGCAAGTGAAGATATGCGAAAGAGTGTCTCTCCCATATTGGTGTATGGGGGAGCAATATGCGAGGCTTCACCGAGCGGAGCGTAATCAAGAAAGGTGATCCACTTGAGAGGAGATCAAGATCGTCATCATCTAGCTCAAGTGGAATGCGCAAGGCAAAGGTAATATCTTGATAGGGTTTCTATTTTACCGGTCTCGCGGTGTAGTTGGGAGACCGGGTTTTAGGATAGGTAACCGTACTATCAAGAGGGGCTCTCAAGTGAGCTTTAGCGTATCGGTCGTAGAGAGGTCAACCCTTTGCATCATTGGCATCATCTTTATTGGTTCTTATTTGTCTCTTATCATGGTGTGGTCTTGGTGCTTGTCATGCTTGTCATGACAAGGCCAAGCTCATCGAAAACGGTTTTCATATGCGTCTTCCATTGCGTTTTCGATATTAGAAATATTGTCGGTTTGTCCTTGAGAAATTATCCACACATACATGTGTTGAGAATTTATCTCTTAATTGTTTTCTAATTTTTTCAAGGATGGCTACTACCATCCTCTTTCCAACAAAATTGGTTTCACCTCTTCTGAACTTCATTTGCAAAAGATATGACGGTTCCGGTTTGCAAGAAAGAGGTTTAACCTTTCCTCATTTGTTATTATAATATATTGTTGGACTATGATGTTTTTCTTCATAATCTTGTAGTTCTTATTGTGGTGATTCCAACGAGTCCAAGATTATCGAAAACGGAGTCCGGATACAAAAGTTATTGCATTTCCGGTATCGGACGTTTTCTAGGCAGAAAAAGAAAAGAAAAGAAAGAATGAAAAAAAAGGAAGGAGCTGCCCGGTCTGGACGGCCATGGCCGGCCCACCCGGCTGGCTGCTTGTGGCCTGCCCTGTTTTCTTTGCTTTTGCTGCTTTTGGGCTGCCCCGGCCATGTGGCCGGCATGGCCGGCCTCGCGCAGTTTTGCCCCCAACGGACAGAATTTTGGGCAGCTATTTAAGGGGTTTCTTCCCCAAATGAACTAGAACTTTTTTCCCAACTCTTGAGCTCATTTTCCTCCATTGTTGCCATCCCTTTGAGCTTTGCTATCTCTCAATCCCTCCAATAGTTTTTGCTAGTTTTTGAGGGAAAAGAGAGAGGAGGTCTAGATCCGCATTTCCACCGATCGATTTCTCCTCTAAGTGAGGGGAACCCTTTGGATCTAGATCTTTGGAGTTTCTTAGTGTTTCTCCTTTGTTCTTCCTCTCAAATCCCTCCCAAGCATTAGTTGCTTTGGTTGGATTCGGGTTGGAAGAACTTGAACACTTAGTGTGTTCTTGACATTGCATTAGTTGCATCGGTTTGAGTTCTCCACGGTGATTCTTGAAAAGTGAAGTTGAGAAGCTTGTTACTCTTGGGTACTTTGGTGCCCTAGAGCTTGTTCCTCTAGGGCACGTTGGTACCCTAGACGGTTGTTGTTTTCTCGGAGTCTTGGTGGCTCACGGGATTTGGTGGGAGCCTCCAATTGTGGAGTGTGGCTCAACCTTGTTAGCTTCGAAGCTTTGGTAGCTACGAAGACATTGCCGGGAGCCACCAATTGAGTTGTGGTGTGTGCCTCGGACTTGGGCATCGAGTCTTGGTGTCTCGGTGCATTTGGTGCAGACCCTCCAACTTGTGGAGTGAGCTTCATCCTTGTAAAGGTTCTAGTTGTCAACCTAAACGGCAACATAGTGACAAGTGCCTCGCCACATTGGTGGTAAGACACAACGGAGATACGGTGTGCCATATCAAGGCTACTCGGTGTTTCACATTGGTGAACACTGCGCCGCTCCAACGGAGACTAGCTTCCATTGGGAAGTGAACTTCGGGATAAATCATCGTCTCCAAGTGCCTCGGTATTTCTATCCCGAGCTTCTTACTTATGCTATTTACTTTGTGATAGACATCGAGCTTAAAGTTATATATCTTGCTATCACCTAGTTGATTATATTGCTTAGCATAAGTGTTGGTGCACATAGGTGAACCTAGCTAGTTTAGGTTTTGGCTTGATAAATTAAACGTTAGTTTTATTCCGCATTTATTCAAGTCTTAACCGTAATAATTTTAAATCGCCTATTCACCCCCCCCCCCCCCCCCCCCTCTAGGCGACATCCATGTCCTTTCAAGCTTCACCCGAGGAAGAAGAACCACCGCCGTCCTGCTTATGCGGCTCGGGCACAAGAGCAGGCACAGTCTCCGTGGCATAGTGCCATTCCGCACGTAGGCGAAGACGAAGCAAACAACTACCCTACAACAACTAAACCTACAACTACACTGTATAACCCGCGCTACACATCCCCCTCGACGCCGGCCGGCAACACCGCCGAAGAACGAGCAGGAGCGAGCCGGGAACTCACGGAGGACTCTCAAGGTACTGTAGCTAGGAGAGAAGGGAAAGGATAATAATGAGCCCCCCCCCCCCCGGTATGAAGGTGTATGGAGGAGAGAAGATATGTAGTGTGATGTCGAACTCTTGCATACCATGATGGCACCACCCATGACCGCAACCTCCTAGGTGATGGCAATATTGTACTTTCTATATTTAGTGTCTTGATTGGTACACAAACAAACTATAACTTATAAACTTAAGATTAAGATTCTTAAAATTACTTCTTTTGATGTGAAAATTGGTCGAGCTATCGAACCAGCCTCCTCTCCTAGTCTTTTTAGGATGACCAGATTTACAGGTTGTTTAACATTTTCTATCTGTGTTATTCATTGTATTCTCCATCTGCAAATTGTGAGGGTCAAACTGGTAGCGGCACTGCAATGATGACGGACACGAAGGAAGTAAGAAGGGGGTGCTTCGATGTGGACGCGTGACTCCCATGGAGAGTACCCATGGTGTCCGGAGGTTCGAAGAGGTCTAGTGCTGATGTCGGGCTCTTGCATGCCAGGACGGCACCACCCGTGGCAAGACGGCGGTGGTGTGTGTTGCTTCTCTGAACTGTAAAATGCTTGGTCCCCCCTGAGGCCTTGTTTGGCAGTAGAGGTTTAGTGGGAATTAGTGGGGATAATTTCCTAGAGTATTGGGTGAAACCCCTACCTTCACCCAATCCCCACAAAATTCCAATTTCAATCCACTAGATAGGGGTAGAGTATTGGGGATTGGAAAAAATACGATAAAAATTTAAAAAAGTGGGGACAAGTGGGGATTAAATTCGCCCAATACTCTAGTACTAAACATGCTTTTAGGTATAAGTGGAGATTTGGGGTTTGGTGGGGATTATCCCCCCAAATCTTCATAAAAACTCTAATACCAAACGAGGCCTGAAGAGGTCTAGGGCGTGTTTGGTAGCCCACTGCAAGCCCGTGCAGGCTGTGGGGACGAGTTTTTGGCCTGTTTGCTTGCCTGGGCTGGTTCGCGTTCCTGCACAGCGCGAACCTTAAAACAGTCCCGGGCCAAGCCCGGGAGGAACGGTCGATTCGGCCGTTTCCGTGGAGCCACCCTCCTGCACGCGTGGGGAAGGGGCGGGAGACGCCGCGTCCCTTCGAGAACACGCGCCATAAATCCCCTCACCCCCATCTCCCCCCTCACTCCACTCACTCATCTCCTCTCTTCTCTCTTTCTCGACGGTTCTCTTGCCGCCGGCACGCCCAGAGCTCCACCGCCTGCATCTTCGATGGGGGACGTAGCCAGGCCGTCCATACTCCTCCGTCGGCCAGCTAGATCTTCGTCGCCAGCGACGGCCGCGCAGCTCACCATCGTCGTCAAGGGCTTCATCCATGTCGGTAAGATGTTCTCCACCCCTTTGGAGCTGGTGTGTAGCGTAGATCTGTAGATCGTGGTAGATTTAGCG
Source organism: Puccinellia tenuiflora (assembly GCA_012064385.1). NCBI lineage: Eukaryota > Viridiplantae > Streptophyta > Magnoliopsida > Poales > Poaceae > Puccinellia > Puccinellia tenuiflora. Next base: position 1,149,567 of record QRDG01000131.1, on the reverse strand, counting down.
GCTTAGGTTGACATGCATAGTAGATCTGGCTCGATTTACGGTTCGATTTGTGTTGTAGGATTCGATTTTCATGTCTACATTGTGTTCCTTTTCTTCATGATGGCCGATGATTAAACTATGCCACGATAGTTGCAAGGAGACTGCATACAGAACCTAGGGGTAAATGCAGGGACAATGCTTGTACTATCACTACGTTCTTGTATGCGCTCTTTTTGCCCACGGATGGCTTTTATGTATGAGGCTGCTATGCACTTGAGAGGTGTCTTGTAGTATCTGTTGCGTTGCAGAAATGGAACTATTTGTGCATGATAGTAGGTACTAGGAGATCATCTTTTGAGTGTTATTTTCGTGTGCCTGTGATGATCTGCTTGACTTGTGAGGCTCTTGGAAGCAGTGTCAGCACAAGACAACCACCAAAATTAAGAGGCAGACACAACTCATTGTGTCTTGTACTTGCTTTTGGTTGGTTATCTTGTGTTGCACAAATGTTCAGCACACCTGAGGTTTCATGAAGTGTTTTTTATCTGCACTGTGGCATGACATATGTGTAGGGAGGTGATTGTATAAGACCTAGTAGAACCTTGTTTGTTGTGCTTACTCATCCATGCCTATTTGTTTTGCAGTCATCGAAAGGCAAGGACATAGTAGGCGGCAGTGCCTCCAAGAGAAGGAGAGCCCCCGTCGGGCACTTCCACGAAGAGGTGTGTCCAACGAACTTCTGCAAGATAATCCGGGCACCTGGGTTGGACTTGCTGCCCATTCCTCCGGCTCTCCGTCATCACCTTGGCGACCTCCCTAAAGAGATCGTCCTTAAGACGAACACCGGCTGCAACTGGAGGGTGACCATCGTCGAACATAATGGGATGGCAGCCATTGACAACGGCTAGGCAGCATTTGCGATGTGCCACAACCTCAAGATCGGGGACTTCTTGACCTTCAAGATGTTGAAGCCAACTAAGTACAGAGTGATCATCTTCCGCACTGACGGCTCCGAGATTGTCAAGAAGTGTGATGCACATCCCTTCAACCTGCTTCTGGAGAGGTGATGAACTTCGCCTGTGTGCTGCTTAAGAGTGTTAGTCCGTATTGTCATGTCTCTAAAACTAGTTGTCTATTAGTGTGTTTGTGTATGACTCTCGGTATGAACTTTTGTCTATTTAAATATGACTGTTATCACCATGACTATCATGAATCCTAGTCTGCATTGTGTTGTCATGTTGGTAAACTCACCACTCGATGAAATGGTGACAGTAAGAGGCTTCACGCAGGTAACCAAACAGCGTGCTTTGCATCTGTATTCGACATGCAGCCGACCAAACAGCGTGCCCTGAAAATTTGCACCGAGCCAAACGAGCCTGACCAGAACATTGTTGACAACTAAACGGGTTGCACAACTTGACTCAGGCCGCATTTTTCTAAGGCCAGGCCCGCAGATGCAAAAAGGCCAAAAAAAAAAAAACGGCAGAGCAACCAGGCCCCTAGTGTTTCTTTTTATGAAGTGCTTGGTCTTTGTCATGGCTAGTTGATGGCTATCCAACCTGACGGGAGATCGGATAAAGTAAGGTAAGAACAGTGTTTTTTAAGTCCACGTTGTCTCTTCAATTATCAGCGTACCAGACAGTTCAGGTACACTACAGAGGGGTTCAAGCTTTCTAGAAAAATCCCGATACTCGGTGTGTAGTCTGGTCGTACATTGGATGGGAGTACCGCAGGGAACTACAATAGGATTGTCATGTACTCAACAGTACATACATGCAGAAAGCGAGCATGCTAACTACACACCGAAATAAAAACGAGACTGGCTGAGTGTCAAACACACAATGGATGAACTTTTTTTAATTTCTCAGACTCAGTTAAAGAATTCATTTTGAGCACGATTTCGTTGTGAATAAAACAAGACAAATATCACAAAACTTTGTATAGTTACCTCGAGCAACACAAACTTCAAAAACGTTACTGAGCGACACATAAAGCTTATGCGCCATGTCCTAATAATCTCTTTATGTCCAGTGGCAGAGTAACTGATTTGGTGTTCCAAGTAACGGTTGTTACAAAATTCTACCGTCTGAGAGCCTCTTGCTCCAGTTATTGGCCAGGAAAATGAAGGTAAAATGCGGCTAAAAGTGCCTAATTTATGCTCAATCATTATTAACATCAAAGACGACCCGATTTGTAACACAAAGCATTGGTGTAGCTTCAAGCCGAAACCTTCTTGCAGTGGTTTTCCAGCCACTCCATGGTGACACTCTTCGGTCTTTCAAGAGGTAGGCCAAGGGCACGGTCCCAAACGAGCTGTGTCACAGATAATTGATAAAGTTAGCAGATGGAAGATCCACAAAGGAAGCATGTGAAAGTGGAAGGAGAATGCAGACCTGAGATCCAATTCCTATGCTCCTTGAGACGCCAAACAAGACAGTGTAGTACCTGTGCATTTGACCAGCCATCCTTGTTACTCATGATGTACTAGATTTACTATTATATCATACTCCGTACAAGTTACAGATTTACTAGTAACTATACCGTGCTTCAACTAATCCGAAGTGGTTGAGCAGAACTCCACTGTGAGCATCAACATTGGGCCATGGGTTTTTCACCTGAAAATGCGAAGCATAGATAAATGATGATGCCCATACCCAGAAATATGAAATTAAAGGAGGGGGAATCACGGCAACACGGCCAATGTCGTAGCATATTACCTTGCCCAACTCAGTGAGGATAGGAGGCACAACTTCATACAACTTGGAGACCTGAAAGGGAACAATAATATATCGCATTGAGATTAACCACAGAGAAACCATGCAGTTAGGATAAAGTGAAATGAAGGTTTTAACAGACCAGTTGGAAAAGTGGGTCCTCAGGTAAATGCTTCAGTGCAAACTCCCTTTGGCATGAGTAGCGTGGATCTGTATTACGTAGAACTCCATGACCATAGCCAGGAACAACCTATTAATGCAACCCACCATCAGTAATTCAGGGTTTTACGTTTAAGTTCAAATCAACAAACAAAAAGTAGACGCGGATCATCAGAGAAAGCATTTGCATAACCAGCCGAGGAGGAAGGATGCAACAGAGTTGTGTAGCGCGTTTGCTAGTTGAAAAGAATAATTTGTCGAGATAAGCTACCTTTCCACTCTTCAGAGTCTTCCATACATATTCTTTAAGCTGGTCAGTTGTAATGTTACTCCCCGTCTCTTCCATAACAGATTTGATCCATAGCAACACTTCCTGCAGTATATGGTGATGATAGTCAGTTCATGCATATCCATAAAGTACACACTTATAGAAGACAGAAATATGCTTAAATAGCACAGTTATAAGTAGTTTTTCCAATTTATCAGGAGCAATTGTTCCAGGAGATCCATTTGACAAGCACAAGTGAAACAGGATGTTGCTGAGAACACTACATAAAACTTAGCATACCTGATTAGCCAGGCCGTGCAGTGGCCCAGCTAAACCGTTCAGTGCCGCTGCAAAGGAAAGATAAGGATCTGACAGAGCACTTCCAACCTGTGATTGAATGATTGCATTAGTGCTGGATAAAGAGGTCACAGAGGATATAGATAGGAAACGAGTAACCAGCAAAGCACAACAGCTAGACAAGGACTTCAAATCAAAAGGGCATGTATGGAAAAAACTAATATACTACTCCCGCCATTCACTAATAAAGACCTTTTAGCTTTCTCTTGATTCGTATATGTATCTAGACGCACTTTATTATGTATGTTCACTCATGTTAGTATGTATGTAGTCAATATTGAAATAACTAAAAGGTCTTACATTAGTGAACGGAGGGAGTATCTAAATCAACAGATCACGGAGTTACTTGTTTTCCAATGCTTCAGCAAGAACACACCAGAT